>JARHVA010000193.1:3430000-4030000 GCA_037957365.1 Torreya grandis
CAGGATATGAAGCTTCTTTGAGCAGCACAAGTCAGATATTGTTGAGACATTGACCTCAATGGAACAAGAGAATATAGGTTCATTGTCATGCTTCACTCTTGTTTGTGTCATCATGTGGGAGTGATTGGGTAAGCACACACACCTTGTAAAGTTTGCAGTTTGTGATTGTTGACCTTTGGATATGTCATTCTTTTGATTAGACGATGAGAGCTTAGTAGCTCGCTTGAGCAATGTATTATATCCCTTGTTGGCTAAGAGTGACAACAGGGTATCAATGATTATATCTCGTGGAGGAGGCCATTACAAGTGAAAGAACTACATTAGACCCTGATTTTATGGAGTGGATATGTACACTACCCAAGTTATGATGGGGACATTGGGTCTAAGTTCTTAGACTATGTTATGGGTGTTTGTCATGTTCCTTCATGTTGGATTAGTGTATTTTTGTTTGGATACATACATACATATCATCATGTGGTTGTTGTCAACCCTTTTACTTTAAATTTGGTTGTTTTCATTGTCTAGTGTACTTTAAGAGTAGAATTGTATACTGTTAGACAAATTTTCATTAGTGGGCCTTAAAATGGTAACCTCATGTTAAAATGATTGTTGTTTTGTCTCACTTCATTTTCCCTGAATGTGTTGACCAGGTTATGTGTGGATAATTATTTGTGATCCTTTAAATCAAGAAACTATATTTATATTGGGCATGTATTCTTGGTACCTTATTATTGGACCTTATCCCTCTTGAGTAAACAACTTATGAAACCACCTTATATCACAACCTCATCCTTTTGTGTTTGCATTTCGCTTCCTAGGGAAGCCTTGTGGTGAAAAATAGTAGAGTTAAATAAATTACGTAATTCTCTATATAATTATATGTCTTGCAGTTATATTTGCATTTCCCTATCTAAGAAAGTCTAGTGGTGGAAAACAGTAGAGTTAAATAAATTACCTTATTCTCCGTATAATCATATGCATCACACTCCCTTAATAATATTTTGAAAACTACATAATAATTTAACCACTAAGCAACTACATTTAATATATAAACATCATTGAATTGAATTAAAAAAAATTAAATGGGTTTTGGGTCAAAAAAATTGGGTATGACAGGATACCATCAATTAAACCTAGAACGGAAATGAAACAAACTGAAAAATAAAGAGAGAGTTCCAATTTTTCTATTTTTTATTCCAGGTTTAATCGACAGTGAAGACATGTCTAATGATGGTTTTGATTTTTCAATCGATGACATCATTATTTTTTATGCTTTTATGCAGAGACATTATCAAAAATTTCAATTGGCGTAGTGACAGTTTCGATCTACGCATCGATGGTATCGCGATTTTCATTCCAACAATTTTTCTAAGTTTTTATAATGACATGATCACTCTTATATTGATGGTTTCGATCTACGCATCGATGGTATCGCGATCTTCATTCAAACTATTTTGATCACTCTTCATATCGATTGTATCGACCTGTGTATCGTCATCGATTTCAACTTTTGTTTAACTTTGTTTTACAGGTTTTTATAATGACGAGATCGCCCTGCATATCCACTGTATCGACTTGCATCACTTTTGTCGCTAATTTCACTCTACAAAACAATGGTTTCACTTTGTTTAGTAGACCCAAGGCTTCAAAACCTTCATATTTCAAATTCCCATGTTTGATCAAAGACCCCATTGGCAAACTACTAACTGTTTTCTTGCAGGTCCGCTAATAAAGAAGGGGATTTAATGCTTAAAATAAGACCTTTTCCTTTTGAAACACTTCAAATTTGGATTTAAAACATAATTATTTTCAATTTTTGTGTTGTTTTGCAAGTGTGATTTGTGTGTAAACACGAGGTTCCAAGTCATTTTACCTTGAAGATTCGCCTACTATGCTTTTTGTTTCCCATAATTAGGATTCCTTCGAATCAAAACGAAGGTACCTTCATTTTTTTAGACTGTGCGATTGGGATTTCATCACCTTCTCGTAAGTCTCTTAGGGTACAATGATTGGGGGTTGATATCCTAGCATTCATCCAACCTCAGGGCATTTGATAGGGTATATAGGTGGAGGAGAGCTATTGTAAAAGGTCAAGTGAGATTCTGCATAAAAGATCTCATGAAAGCAGGGGGCTCAACCCCATGCTAATCCATTAGATAACATCTTCGAAAAAACCATTTATGGCAATGTTTCTACTGAGGAGGCAAAGTTGACACGATCGTGATGTGGACAAGACCCCTCCCATGGATTGATTTGGATCTCTTCTCAGATAAATACTTTGATCCCTTGTACCTTTCAGTATATCATGACCATCTAGATAAGGAAACTCAAAACCTTAATATGAGACATTTGGCCACAAATGATCCATTGGTGCAAGGGTGAAAAGGTTAACAGATCCCAAAGACACCTTGCTCATATGGACCTTTTGAGAGAAGGGTGGGTTAACACCTCACCAATAACTGCATTAATTTCTTTAATGAACCATTAAATTTTATAATCCTCTCTAAGGGTGAGTATATCATAGGTTTGATGGATGCAGAGTAGTCCTATGTTGGTCACTAAAGATAGGTTATAATGTTGGATTGTTGACCACATGTATGTTGTCTTCAACTCGTGTTGTTTGATGACTTAATACCAAAAATAAGTATCCAAACCAAATTTAAAATGAATCCAAGTCTAAAAACCAAGATCTTTATTCAACAAAGTGAAACTCTGCCCATTTTATGGGTCAATTTTCACTTTTCCCTAAGTGTTACTCTATCAAAATGTGTCCTCAAATTTTCCCTCTTAGCGTTACATTATCCAATGAAACACTCTCTTTGTTCAAAACATATTGTTATGTTGCTTGTTTTTGGCTAGCATTGTTTCAATCAAAAATTTCCCCAAATCAATTTGAAACCCTTTTTGGTTAAGGGTCAACCTTATTTGGTCAAAGGCCGCCCCTTTTTGGTCAAAGGTCAACCTTCTTTGGTCAACTTTCAAAAATAAAACATTTTGGTCAATCCAAGTCAAAGTCAACTAAATTCAACTCAGTCCAAGATCAAATATTTTGGTCAACCCAAGTCAAGGTTAGTCTTCTTTGGTAAAATTTTAAAGTCAAAGTCAAGCTTCTAGCTTAACTTTTTGAGTCAAACTTTAAAGTCAAAAGTCAATCCAAACAAGGTTAATAGAGTCAATCTAAGTCAACCTAAATCAACTTGTCTTTTAAAGTTCAAAATTTGACCAAATCTTTCCAACTTTTAAATCAATGTCCAAAATCTAATCCAATTTTGCAATCTAATCCAATGTGAAGTCGATACTTCCTTCAACATTAATCAATCATTTTTAATTAATCTAAACCAAATAAAAATTTATTAACCTTTTCAAATCCAATCAAGCTTAAATAAAAAATTAAACATTTTCAAACCTAAAGCGAAACATTCTCAAAAACTTTTTGAAATCAAATCTTCCACACCAAAGTGAACTTGTTCAAAGCCTAAGTAAAAAAATTTAATTGCATGATGCAACCTAAAAACAAAACTTTTCAAGTTCAAAACTTTCTTCACTTCTTTTTCAACTTCAAATGCTTTTCAAGATACAAACATTCTCACACTTGCATCCTTTTATAAGTAATAATTAATTGAATTTTTTTTGAGACATTGGGATTTGTGTTTTATTTTTGAAGTGTGTTTGCTTCCCTCACTTTGCTTATCTCAATGCTTGTGTATAAAACACTTAGACTTAATTACTCTTTTGGAAGTGTGTTTGTTTTCCTATGCACTTTCACATTGAAGCTTTTTGACTTGAACATCCTTTTAGAAGCACATTTTCTTCCCATACCTTTCTTACTTAAACATCGGCAAACGTTTGGACCAAATCACTTCTACTTTGGACATTTACATTGAGACATTTCACAAGCACATTCTAATTAGACATCCAATCAAGTTTAAAATCTCAAATACTTCACTTAAATATTTTGAAAACCTCATTCCAAACTAACAAGACTTCAAAGCATTCACATTTGCTTAAACACGAAGATCATTAAATCAATTATGTCGAGGTATAGCTGAAGTGGAACTATCTATAACCCCTCTTTTAAGGATGAGGTGACCTATAACCCATTCAAATATGATGAAGAGGTAGAAGACCCAACTTACCAACCCAAATATGAGGTGACTACACTTGGTGGGGAAGCTCAACATAATCAGTTTACCCAACACCTTTTAGAAAACAAGGATAAACACCTCCTTTATTTGTTAGAGCTTGGTGCTAAGTTTCAACCTAGGTTTCCAGTCAAAAACTTGTAATATTTGGTGAGAGCTCTAGAAACAAAGGTCCTTGTACCATAGAACAAGTTAGCATTAAAACATCAAGCCACTTCTAGTAAAATTCCATTTGTTGTTCAAAGTCAAGCTTTGATCACATCTACAAAAGTTTGGATCAAACCACCTCTATTGTAGACATTTACATTGAGACATTTCATAAGCACATTCTACTTAGACATCTAATAAAATTCAAAATCTCAAATATTTCACTTCAATCTTTTGAAAACCTCATTCCAAACTAATAATAATTCAAAAAATTCACATTTTCTTAAACACAAATATCTTTAAATCAATTATGCCAAGGTATATGCGAAGTGTAACTATCTATAACCCCTCTTTTGAGGATGAGGTGACTTATAACCCATTTGAACATGATGAAGAGGTAGAAGACCTAACTTACAAACCTGAATATGAGGTGACTACACTAAGTGGGGAATCTCAACATAACAACTTTACCCAACACCTTTTAACAATAAGGACGAACACCTTCTTCACTTGTTATATCTTAGTGATAAGTTTCCACCTAGGTTTCCAGTCAAAAACTTGTGATATTTGGTGAGAGCTCCAAAAATATAGGCCTTTATACCACAAAACAATTTATCATTAACATATCAAGTCACTTCCAGTCAAATTACACTTGTTCAAATTTGAGCTTTGGTCACATCTAGCAAAGGTAAAGGTCAATTCGTTGACTCACCTCCCTAAGCCCAAGACATGACAACCCAAATTTACCAATTAATCCAACTATTGACTAATCTTTCCAGCTCCTTACCTACCATGGCCATTCCACAACCATTGGAAATTTAACAACCTCCACTACAAATAGAACAAACACTTCAAAATCAATTAGCTAATCCAATAGTTGAGGTGGATCCATTCGACCCCTCGGCCAATACTACATTGGTTTCTGAAGTGTTTAATATTCCTATTTTTGAGGAAGATTCTTTGGCCAATCCTAATCTTGAGCACCTAATTACACCTACTTCCTAAGCACCTCCAATTGTTCAATATAAAACTCCTGTTTTAAAAAAAATTCAACCAAAACTCAACATTTACCAGTTAATCTGTAACAACAAGTTGCCAAGTCATAACCTCAACAAGTGGTGACCAATCCCAAAATGTTTATAGCTAGTCAACAGTGTATTACTCCTTAGTAGTAGTTGACCACTTTTAATTTGCAATAGACTTCATCTAGCTAAACCCTCGCTTCTAGCCATCCACTTATTTCTTATTCTATGCAATAGCATATTTCTTGTAGTCAACAACTATTTCCTCCTATTTCCCAATGGATTCTTATGAATCAACAAGTACCTTTTTGTACCTAACAAGTTCCTCCCAGCCCTCAACACAATCTTCCACCACTTTGACAACAATTTCCTCTAAACCAAAAACGTTTTTGCATACTTATCAACAATATGTCCCCCCTCAAAGGGTGACCATTCCTAGCCTACCTATAAATAGGGTGCCCATCCCTACTTATCCTTTGCCTAATCAACCACTTCTTCCAAATCAAACCAATTCACCATTCAACCCCATATCCCAAATGTCTTCCTCTTCTCAAAATGCTCACACTCTTCAAGATTGGCAAGAACTAAAGGAAGTTGTTTTGGAAATGCAAGAAAGAAATTGAAACATAAAGTTTAAATTGGATGAGATATGTTCTTATCATTTTAATATGAGCTATATCAAAATATCTTATGTGCCTCATTTTGAGATGCCAAAGTTCAACAAGTATAGGGGTAAAGGTGATCCTAGGGAACATCTACGAGAAGTTTTTATTGCTTGCCAAGAAGTGGCTTATAGTGACATCTATTTGATACAACTCTTTCCTCATAACTTATTTGGATAAACCCTCGAATGGTTTATGCATTTACCATGGGGATAAATACATAACTTTAATGATTTGTTCGAGAAATTCCTTTGACACTTTTCCTATAATTTGGAATATGAGTTAACTATGGTTGACTTGTGTAAAGCTAGACAAAGAGAAGGGGAAATATTTTCTTGTTATCTATAGAGGTGGCATGTTTTAGCAAGTCATTTCCCTCATTTGTTTCCAAACAAATAATTGGCTAACATTTTTGCTTCTAATTTACAAGTAGACATAGGTTACAACCTCCAATTATAATGCATTGCCACATTTGAATAAATCTTTAACAAAGGGGTGAAGATTGAGAGGGACCTTATTTATAGGGGTACAATTAATATCTATTCCCAGAATTAAGCTCTAGGACCACAAAAAGAGAAAGCTTCAACTTCAACATAGACTAATACCTGAGAAAAGCCAAAAGACTAATGGAATCAATACACGTGCAAATGGTACAACCACCACCTACACAAAGTAACCCTCCTACACAAATTCTCACTCTATAGAGGCCACTTCCACAAAGGAAAAATTGAGGAAGAAGACATATAGATGACCTTGAAGAGTCCATTGAGGTGGTGTTCTAAAAATTGGTAACAACCAATATGGTCAATTGGCTAATTGCTAGCCCATTTCCACGAAATCATTCCAAACTAACATAGTAGAGAGGTGAAGGTTATCATGAGTAAATTTGAGTCAAGGGCCATTCTCTCCACAAGTGTGTACAAGTAAAACACTTCATTGAAGACATAATAGATCATGGAGACATTTAATTAGATAATGGTACATCAATGTCCAATCAAAACTTGGGTATCTATCAGAACCCATTTCCTCAACACCAGTCTAATAATCAATAGTAGTCACCTAATAATCAATGTCATAACCAATCTAACAATCAACACCAAGGGTAGAATCAAAATTAAAATTGTAATCAAGGTCAAGATGCTCAAACCCACTAGGTCAGCTATCATAGTGTGTCTCTTGACTATGTAAACTAGGAATTTGACTCAAGAGAGGTGGTTAGTATCGTGTTAGTTCCAAAATGAAATCAAATTGAGAAATAACACACTAACTAGCATACATCTCTAGGCCTAAACACTAGGGGGAGCTTAGTGAGAAAAAATCATTTGAAAACACAATTAAAAATGAAAATAAATGAGAAATATGAACACAAAACACAAATTTCTTACCAAATCCTTGATTTCTCCAAAAGGCTCCTTTGGCTTGCTCGGCTTGTGCTTCAAGAGATCTTCATCAATGGAGTGTGGGTACCTTCATCTCCTCTTTGCACCTTTAGCTTGTGGCTTTGGCTTGGCTTGGCTTGGCTTGGCTTGGCTGAATAATTTGGCATTATAACACTAATTGCAATGGCTTGAGAGAGATTTTTAGCATTATAAATTTACATAAAAAGAGCATAAAATTCAATAGGCAAGGCCTCCTATTTATAATTTTTTAAAAATGATCAGAATGAACCTAAACTGTCCATCTCAAGATGGAGATATGTGGCTAAGAATCTATTCAATTTTAGAGGCCAAATTCAATAAATGCACTCATAAATATTTGGGATAGATATGCATTAAAGAGGCATGGAAGGTCTTAATGAGGCATGGGAGGGCTTAATGAGATATTTTATGCATTTATGGCCCATAGATGCCTTCCCCAAAAAATGTCACTCGATGATGCAGTTATTCAATATCAATTTACAAAGAGAAATATTCAACAAGTTCCATGGAAAATTAACTTAAGTGCTTAATTCAAATTGATTAGCCTTAAACATGATTAGTCAACTTTGATGCAAATCTTGGCAATTGGTGCATAAATTAATCAAACTAGTCAAAATGTATATTATTAGCTCAAAATTTATTTGGATTGGAATTATGATGTGATGTTAGATGTGTTGGATCTATTATCCTATTTAGGATGTTATCAATATAAAATAACAAAGGCACATATCTCGTGAAATAAATTTGATATAAAAGAGCAATCCAGAACACCCAGGTATGAAAATGTCAGTTCGACTCAAAATGATTTGATCAAAGTTAGCTATCTCATAAATTTAATTGCCTCATTTAATAATACTCTGACCAAAATTGGTACTTATATATAATAATTTAAACTCATTTAATGTATTTTAGCATTTTTAAGCCAAATTGTGATGCTTTGATAGAAATTGATCTAAAGCCTGGTTGAAGGTCGTTGGTGGCCAATTTTAGGTGTCTACAATTTATCCCTATTTGGAAAAGCGGTTCAATAAATAAGCACAGTAACATCTTCTCAAATAATGAAAATGTCTTACATGCCTACAAATTCAATGACAATGGATGAACTGTATGATGCCCCCTCAAGAGAACGATTGACACAAGTAGGTCGACAAACGGTCCCTCGAAAGAAAGAAGCAAAATGAGGGGACCAAATATGTAAAAATGATGGGGTGAGAACATAATGATTTGAAAAAATTATTCAAAATCATTGATAATGCAAGTGGGATGATGTACAATGGTTTTCCCAAAGGCGATTATAAGCATTGTACCCTGATAGTGGTAATGTGATATGATAACATAATGATTTGTCCAAAGGTGGTTAGAATCATTGAGAAGATGGAGTTGCCCCAATTAAGATAGATAAACAAGATAAAAACATGCCCTTGTTTGGGCAAAAAGAAATTAAATTTGGTGAGAACACAATTATTTGCCTAAAGGCAGTTATATTCATTGAGAAATGCAAGTGCGATGGTGTACAATGATTTTTTCATAAGCGGTTATAATCATTAGACTCTGATTATGGAAAATATGATTGATTGGATGATGATGAAAAATATGATGTGGGTAACTTGATATAGATTATAAAGATGAATTGGTACAACTTGCTAGCAGGGAGATGCTTGTGCGAAAAAACAAAGGTTGAAATTCTTTCATTTGTGTAATTATTATATTTGGGATATAAATAGGATTGGATTAGGATGCTTGTGCCGAGGAGATGTTGATTCCTCCATTGCTGATTAGACTTACTGAAGCTAATTTTTATTACGTCACTTGATGGTAGGCATCATGATAGAACACCATGAGGACTAAGAAGAAAGATACATAAGGATCGACTCTTGTAATCCAATAATCAAGGGAAAATAATGCATCAATGATAAAAATCATGATGACAATGTAAACATATGAATATGGATGGATTCAATTATAAGTGTGCAAGGATTCACCTAATGAATGCACATAGATTGAATCAAGGCAACGATGATGAAAGCAAACAAATAGGAACACAAACAATAAAAAAATAAAACAAAGAAACAAATAACATTTAGTCTTGATGTTAGTACAAATAACACAACTTAGATCAGACAAACATTAACCTTAGAAAATAGGTGAAAACTTAACAAACAAACAAGACTGGGGGAATAGAAGAAAAGGAAGGGGGTGGCCAAGCTATCTCCATATGCACTAGGCAAGTGGACACTACCTACATAGTTCTATGGATGTAATATCCAACAAAAACTTTAGGCTAAATGTAGTTTTCCCAAAGAATGGGAAGAAAATGATAAATGATGAAAACAAACATGATGGATGAGATAGAAGAAGAGGAATGGACTCATAAAATGGAAAGAGCGTGGGATAAAAGGCCAAAAAGGATGGGGAAACTAAGGAACAAGTGATTGACTTGTGACTTAGTGAGAGTTCCCAAAATCTTTAAGGCAAAGAAGTGGTTAATGTTTTGGGTTTTTCTAACAATTTTATAAATATTTTTAGAATTTTGGATTATCTCAACTTGATTTTGAATGACGAGATATTAAATGGTTCAAGCTTGTAAAATGGTGAGAGCGTTGCTTAAGATGCTCACAAAATAACGAGAGCACAGCTTAGATTACTCACAAAATAATGAGAGAATGTCTTAGGTTGCTCACAAAATGATGAGATCATGGCTTAGGTTACTTTTAAAATGGTGAGAGAATGTCTTAGGGTGATTGAGATGACCTTAACAAGTATCAAGCTTTGCCTACATAGTCCCAAGATGGGACCTCAAATCACTGTAGTTCTACCCTATAGCAGATGAATCTAACTAGTGTAGTAGTTAATTCAAATAAAATAGGCACAGTATGACATAGGAACTAGATAGTTGGTATGTCAAAGCATAAGAAAAAAGTGTTTCCCTTATTTTTCCCATATGCGGTTATAACTAGGGTACAATGGCATAGGTTAATGATATTAATTTGCCCATAGATGGTTATAATTAGTAACAAGATCGGTGAGACACTGAATTGCCCATATACAGTTATAATTAGTAACAAGATTGGTGAGACACTGATTTTTCTATAGGTGGTTATAATAAAGCACATTTGGTATAGAGAACAAAACAAGAAATGAAGGATGCAACTGCCAAACTACTATCTTACTACTCCAAAATACTACCTTTGTCTAGAATGTGCGAAACAACTATTGAAATTGGATCTAAATCCTTTGGCTGGCTGGGAATGAAATCAAGGTCATAGGGCCAGGTAGGGAGGTAAAAATCAACTTGGATGATGGGAAGGCATGGTAAAATGGATAGGCGATAGGGAAAAGTGATATGTTGGTAGGATGATAGAATGGTAAAATGGTATAGTACAAATAAGAAGAGTGATAAAATGATACAACTTGAAATGATCCTTATAGATAATACACCAAGTTACTTAATCATAGTACCACTTGAGGTGGATAATGTTCATTGACTCATCAAGTTCATTTTTATTTGGAGTGGCTAGCTTGTATGCTCTTGTTTCATAGTTTGTTATAATGATGAAAGGACCAACCCAATTGGGTTTGAATTTGACTTTATACTTATTTTTGGCCATGGTACTGTTTTGGTTCTCTTTAAGGACAAGATCATCAAGTTTAAATTCTTTATGTTTCACACATCGATTGTAGTGGCCTCAAATTTTATTCTGATAGGCTTAGAGATTATTCACCACATCCATGCATTTCTCATCAAGTAACTCTAATTCTTGTAGGGGAGTTACTCGATAGTCATTGTGATATAGGACATGTTTAAAAGCAATGTGGAGAGATGGTATAGTATGCTCATGTGGGTATATGTTGATTAGTATGGTATGCCCAAAGGGAGTAGAATATCTTAAGGTGTTAATCACAACTAGCATTATTTATAATATTTTTGAGAATGTTAATAATGGTTTTGTTCAATGGTTCATCCTGACCACTACCTTGAGGGTAATATGCCATGGAAAAATGTTGCGTGATGTTATATTTAGTATATAGTTTCTCGACATTATTGTTCTTATATAATCCTCCATTATTAGATATAATGTTAGAGGGGATACCATAGCAAAAAATGAGATGGTTGAAAATAAACTTGGAAATTTGCTTTTCAGTCAGGTAAGGGGTATAGCTTCAACCCACTTAGTGAAATATTTGGTAGTGGTAAGGATATGTTTATGGTCATCAGATGAGGTGGGATTGAACTTCCCAATGAAGTTGAGGCCCCATGTAGCAAATGGCCATGGTGTCAACATTGGTTTTAGAGTCTTGGTTGGGGCATGCCATTGACACTTGTCACACTTCTTTACATATGCAACTGCATATGCGTCTATTATGGGCCAATAATAACTAGTATGCAAGATATTTTTAGATAGTATTTTCCCACTGGTGTGAGATCCACATATTCCTTTGTGAACTTCTCGTAACGCAAGAGTATATTCTATCGAGGTTAAATAGAAAAGTAGAGTTCTATCAAAACTATGACAGTACAAGATGGATTTAAGTAAGGTATAATGAGTGGTTTGGTGGATGAATGTTTTGATTGATTTCAAGATAGGTCAGGTGGCATAATTTGGTCATAGAGGTAGTTGTAAAGGTCTAAATACCAGATAGAGTTAGGACCAACAATATCACAAATCATCATGATGTTTGAAGGTTTATGAGCTAGTGCTAATAAATTATCAATAAGGAACCGATACTCTTTAGTTGTGTCATTTTGTCAAATTAGAGATCCAATAGTGGCCATAACATCTACAATTTTGTTACTTTCCCTTGGTATATGCTCAAACTGAATGTCGACAATCTATTGCTTGAGAGTGTCGATCATATCTTTATATGGAACCAACTTGTCATAATTGGTCTGAAAGTGGTCTATAACCTGATTGATGATTAACTAAGAATTGCCATAAGCCTTGAGATAAGATATGATCCATTATAGTGCTTGGCAAAGCCCTGCAATAAGTGCTTTATATTTGACCATGTTGTTGGTACAAGAAAAATTGATCCTGAATGATTTAGGGATGAGATCCCCCTGTGGTGTAATAAATAAAAGGTATGCCGCTGATCTATGTGCTATGAATGATCCATCAAAATACAAATTTTAGTGATACTCCCCGAGAGGTGTGTCAATGATGGTCATTATGGATTCATCAAGAAATTGGAATGCCAATGGCTCTATATTAGCAAGGGGTGCTTTAGCAAGCTAATATGCAAGAACTTCCCCCTTAATATATTTTTGGTTGACATACTTGATGTCAAATTCATTGAAAAACATGATCCACTTGGCCATACAACCTTGTAAATTTATTTTAGATAGTAGATACTTGACTACATCTAATTTTGAAATAACCATGGTCTTATTGTGTAACATGTAATGGCATAGTTTTTGAGCTGTGAAGACCATGGCTAAACAAGCTTTTTCTATGGGTGTATAATTATGTTCATATGCGACCAGTGTACAACGTAAATAGTACATGGCATGCTCCTTTCTATTAGCATTATGTTGAGCCAAAACGTGCCCCTAGGGCATTATTAGTAGCAGATTGGTACAACAATAATGGATTTCTTGACATATGAGGCAAAAAAATAGGTGGATTCACTAGATAATTTTTTAGTTGCTAAAAAGTTGTCTGGAAGTGATCATCACACTAAAATGTGACTCTTTTCTTCAAAATATGCGTAAAAAGATGGAATTTATCAGCTAATTGTGATATGAAGCATCAAATAGAGTAGATCTTGCCTTAAAAACCACAGAGTTGCTTAAAATTAGTCAGTGGTGGCATCTTTGTTATGGTTTGGACTTTGGTTGGATCGAATTCAATGCCTTGATGAGACACAATGAAGCTAAGAAATTAACTGATGTGAGTCCAAAGACACACGTCTTAGCTTTTTACTCATGCAGTCTTTCTAATATTTTGCATATCACTGTTAAATGATTGGCCCTGGTCTTTGATTTACCAAGAATGTCATTGACATAGTCTTCAATAATGTCATGCATCATATCATGAACTATGATGATCATGGCTCTTTGATAGGTGGCCCCTGTATTTTTAAGACTAAATGTCATAAACTAATAATATAATGTTCCCCATAGAGTGGTGAACGATGTCTCATGTTGGTCATCTGATGCTATCTTGATTTGGTTGTACCCTGAAAAGTTATCCATTAATGAAAGCATCTTATAACCCATTGTGGAGTCAACTATCATGTCAATGTTTAGCAATGGAAAGTCATCTTTAGGTCAAGATTTATTTATATCATGGAAATTAGTATAGATTATGAACCCTTCTAGCTTTTTGCTAACTAGCATAACATTGAAGATCCACTCTAAATAGTTGATCCATCGAATACATCCTGCTTATAATATTTTTTCTAACTCTTTCTTTAATAATATAGCAATGTAAGGATGCATCTTATGTAAATTTGTATTTACTAATTTGGCATCAATATTGACCACAAGGTGGTGCAAAACCAAGGCAAGGTCCAAACCTGAGATGTCAAATTATGCCCATACAAGTATATCAACAAATTACCTCAAAAGAGTTGTACGGACTTCACGCTCCTCAATAAGGGATGCACCTAGCTTGATATATTTTGGTTCATTTAGGGACCCAATGTTAACCTCTATTGTATCTTCCACTAGAAGGGTCGAACCATCTTCAAGGATAGTGGGCAAAGATTTGAACTGATTGGAAACATTAGAGACCTCTACTAAGATTGGCTCTTTAAGTTCCCCTAGGCATGATGAATCAAAGTTATCTAATGAGAGGTTTGACCATGTAACAAAAACTATTGGAAAATCCTAAAGGATTTGATAAAAATCTTATTGTTCTTAAAAACTAAACTCAGACCTACATACAAGTTCATCATTTGTGGTCTCCTGAGCTATGTTTGAAGAAGGTTGAACACCCTCGTCTAATGGCACCTAAAATAGGGTTTCACCAATAAGTTGGTAGTTGTATTTACTTTTTCCCTAGTCAAAAATTGCCTCAAAGAGGTTTTCACTTTAGGGCCTCAATGTTTTAATTATTTTATTTTGGCTAAGGGTGTTCACCCACTCTCTAAAATAGGCTTCAGGATCTAACTTGATGGAGAACCCTGATTTATGGTCCCCGAACGAAACATTGTCTCTAAGGCCCAAATAATCATAGAAAGCCTCATTGTTTTGAAACTCATTAATCAACACATTGGACTCTTGTTAGTCCTAGTCTATCAGCTGGGGATAATATGATGGTAGTGGGTTGTGACGAATGACTAGTATAGGGGTACAAATGTAATGAGTATCAAATAGATTGGTGTCAGTTAGGTCATCAAAAAGGCTATGATTAGACCCTACTTCACTATCAGCATCTTCATCACTAGTCAATGGTGATGGAACATGATTAAGGTACATGGGGTCACCCCCAAGTGGTTTAAATCCAAGTCCATAGGGTCATTTGTATCTGGTCATGGAAATTGGCTCAAGCACTCCTTTTTGGTTTGGTCTGAGGCCTCTTCCTTCATAGTCTTGATTATTCATGATCCTATTGGTAATAAGATACTTGGCATTATCATAATAATCAGCCTACTTGTCATTGTACAACTAAGAATCATCCCCCTTAAGAGGGTCCTTTTCTAGTCCAGATGTTGGTACAAACATGATAGGTCCTGGATTATACATTTTACCTTTGCTCTTTTGTTGCCATTCTAGATGAAGTGGCTTAGATTTTGGTCTTCCAAAGGACTTTGGGTTCTATGGAAGGTTTGTGATATGAAAGGTATCATGGGTTAAATACTCTTTTGGGCCATTAGGTGAAATGGTATAATGGTTGGATATCTCAAGAGGTGACATGTGGGAAAGGGAATCAAGGGTATTAGGTTCGATGTAGTTATCCTTTGGCAAATAAAGGAGTATGGCCTTTCCCTTATCTTGCTTGAACACTAAATTCATGCCAAAATGACAGTTATAACTCTTGAACTTGGCCTCTATGTGTTTTTACTGATTGTATGGATATAAATCTCTTGGTATAAAAACTTCCATCCCTGAATGGGAGAACTTGATACATTGGTACAACATTGATGGGACTGCATGAGTTTCATGTAACCAAGGTCTTCCCAAAAGCATATTGTATGACAAATCGAGATCTAGCACATGACAAAGTGTATCATGGATCAAGGGCCCAAAGATAATTTGCAAACAAATGGTGCCTTGTGATTATTGTTCCTCATTTTCATAGGCTTTGATGGTTATCATTTCTATTTGAAGATCTACCATATTATACCTAATAAGTTTGATGAGCTTTAGAGACACTATGTTTAGACCTGATCCATTATCTATAAGGACACATTTCAATGTATGCCACTTTATGCAAACTTCAATGTATAAAGGTTTATTATGTATCGGTCCAAAAGATGACATATCACTTTGGTTGAAAGTGACTTGTTGGGCTGGAGATAACTGTCCAACCAAAGCTTGGAATTTTTTAGGGGATTTGTCACTTAAAATCGTGGATTGGATAAGGAAGTCATTTAAAATGTTTTTGTGGATTTTTGATGTATGCAAAAAATCTAAAATGGGTATTTGTGCGAGCATCTTTTGTAATTGTTCCACAATGTCAAATTTCTTCTCTAGTTTAGTATTAAATGGCTTATTTTAAGGCTAAATGGCTAGTTAGGTGATAGGCAAAGTGGCAGATGGCTATGGGCCTGGAATGGTAATCTTCAACCTCTAAGTTGTGATTGCACAATTAGGATTAAACACAAGACCATGATTGCTAAAAAAGGATGGTGATGGTTTAGGACCATATAGGATAAGTCTTGGTTGCTGGTGCACTTGTGCATGGTCATGAGGTAATGATGAGTTATCAGTATAGGGTCCAAATTTAGTAATTCCTACTTATTGGTATGCTTGTATGTGGTTGTAGGTCAAGGAAGGATTATCAATGTGAGTTGGTGGATTAACATTATTTAGCAAAGGTCTTGATTGATTGGTAGTTGGTCTTGGATTGATGGAGATGTTGTTAATGCGACCTCCTACAATATGACCTACAATCATGTTGTAATCATGTAAAACTACATAGTAGGTCTTTTGGTTGTTGCCATTTTGACCTTGGTTTTGTCTATTGTTTGAATGTTATTGTTTTTTTTGTTGATGATTCTATTGGTTATGCTGGTTTGGACCTGGTTGCTATAACTATTATTATTGGTGTTGCACTGGCCATTATTATTATTGTTGTTGTGGTTGGTTGTTATGTTGGGGAAAGGGGTTTTAATAGGTTCTAAGGGGTTGATTAGAAGTAGAAGCACCACCATCCAATGTTATCTCTCCATTCTCTAACACATTCTAAATTAAATGTTTAATTTACATACAACATAAATTATGTCTATTAACCTAATGATATTTACATAATTCATTTTGGTGGTACCAATAAAGATAAGGGATGCCTTGAGGATAATGTTTCAGTATAGGCCAGCTAATTAGATTAGAAATAGAAAGCTTGCAAAACATAGATTCGATTAGCTCTCCAAGGTCACTAAAAATTGAATGAGTAGGCACTATTCTCCTTAGAGGAGGAACTTATATTGGTAAAATTTGTTGCAGCATGGGACTGGGTTGCTATGCTTGTTGTGTTTACTGAAAAGGTTGAGGGTTAGGAGTCAATTGAATATGTTGGGTGGGTTGAGAAGATGATGTTTACATGATTTGGATATGTCTTGACTCTATTACTCCATTTCTTGATAGGACCGAAACTCCCCAAAGCTCTGACACAACTTGTCAGATTTAAGAGCACACATTATTACCAATGTATAAGCAACTAAACATGCAGAATCCAGAAGAACAAATAACTATCAATGAGAATACACACAGAATATGAGAGGCAATATACAATTATATTCAACTCATTACAAAGGAATTTACAACAAAGAGGTGGCACTCTTTCTTCCACTTCGTGGGCTTAAAGTAAACTTCCCTCCAGAGTAATCTTCTGTCATAGGTCACAACACACAGCTAACACAAGCTGTTGTTCACCTCATTGCACCATCTGTACAATCGAGTACACAATCGTACTCCAAGTAGTTCTCTCCATGATCCTGCTGATGTATTGTTGTCACCTTGGATTTAGCTACCCCACTGATCTCATTTCTGACCCTCGCATCCATACACCCCTGCAAATCAAACCTGATCTTACTTAAACACACATGGGGAATCCTACTTGATTCCACCATGGGAAGAACTCTCCAAGCTTCACATAGCTCTTCTCCAAATTCTCCACTTAACAATACAGCCCATGAGTCTATTATATAGATCTCATGCATACACTGACTAGACTTGTGGCTCAAGACTTCGAACAATCCTTTATCATGCAAACTCCGCGTTCACTTAACTGACTGTTCATTAACAGCAGTTTAGACCGCTACAGGTGACCGACGTCGGTCCTTGCCCTCCTGGAGGTGACTGACGCCGACCGACTCCCTGCCATTGCTGGTTTCCCTTCTGCGTCCCCTGACTGACGTCGGTGTGGCCTGCTGATGCCGGTGACTGCGTACACTGGAAACCCTCTTGTTTGCCTTAAGGTGTAGCTTTTAGCTCCACACCCTAATAATCTCCCACTTGGAGATAAAGAGCTGCACCTGTACCCAAAACCAGTACTCTGTCCAATCTGTATCCTGGCTTGTATTCCTCTTCAAGCTCCCACTCGAAGACAACCCACCACACTCCATGTGGTGTTAATTATGTGCCTGATTTTCTTCATTCTCATTGTACCATCTTCTGCCTTTCTATACTCCCACTCAAACAACAACCCCTATGAGTAACCTATAATCAACAAACACTTAATAGATCTGGCCCATCTGTTAGTCAAGCTCGCTCTGAGAACGTCCAACCTCGCTCTGATACCAATTGATAGGACCAAAACTCCCCAAAGCTCTGACACAACTTGTCAGATTTAAGAGCACACATGATTCCCAATGTATAAACAACTAAACATGCGGAATCCAGAAGAACAAATAACTATCAATGAGAAGACACACAGAATATGAGAGGCAATATACAATTATATTCAACTCATTACAAAGGAATTTACAACAAAGAGGTGGCACTCTTTCTTCCACTTCGTGGGCTTACAGTAAACTTCCCTCTAGAGTAATCTTCTCTCATAGGTCACAACACACAGCTAACACAAGCTGTTGTTCACCTCATTGTACCATCTGTACAATCGAGTACACAACCATACTCTAAGTAGATCTCTCCATGATCCTGCTGATGTATTGCTATCACCTTGGATCTAGCTACCCCACTGATCTCCTTTCTGACCCTCACATCCATACACCCCTACAAATCAAACCTGATCTTACTTAAACACACATGGGGAATCCTACTTGATTCCACCATGGGAAGAACTCTCCAAGCTTCACATAACTCTTCTCCAAATTCTCCACTTAACAATACAGCCCATGAGTCTATTATATAGATCTCATGCATAAACTGACTAGACTTGCGGCTCAAGACTTTGAACAAGCCTTTATCATGCAAACTCCGCGTTCACTTAACTGACTGTTCGTTAACAGCAGTTCAGACCGCTACAGGTGACCGACATCGGTCCCTGCCCTCCTGGAGGTGACCGACGCCGGCCGATTCCCTGCCGTCGCCAGTTTCCCTTCTGCGTCCCCTGACCGACGTCGGTGTGGCTTGCCGACGCCGGCGACTGCGTACACTGGAAACCCTCCTGTTTGCCTTAAGGTGTAGCTTTTAGCTCCACACCCTAACATTTCTAACAACATTTTTGTTGCAATTGAATTGCCTTGGTCTTTCATTACTATTGCCCTGTGCTAGTTGTGATGCTTACACTTGGACTTGATGGTTTTGGCTATTTTCTTGATTGGTACCCTAATTCTAATTTGATGAAGTAATATTGATGATCCCTTTGTTAATATGGGCTCGCTCGATCAACAAACCTTTATCAATGATATCCTTAGAGGTATGTGCACACTGTAATTCCAAATGATAGGATATCTCACTATGCAAATTATTGGTAAATGTAATGGCTAATTTTTTATCTAGTCAACTATGGGTGAATCAGCTTGCAAGAGCTCTCCATCACTATAGATAACTTGAAAAACTCTCATCGGATTTTTGTTTTCCTTGCATCAAGTCAACCAAATAAATCTCATGTTTGAGATTATATGAAATGTACTGTACAAACTTGTTTGAAAGATCATCAAAATCTGAGACAAAATTCTTAGGTAACTTTAAAACCACTCCAAGGCTTGTCCTGATAGACTACTTAGGAACAATATTAAAATGTATATGTTTTTATATGCCACTAATTGGCATGCAACAAAGAATTTAATCAAATAATCCTTGGGGTCACCTTTCCCCTTGTATTTGTCAAATTTTGGCGGTTCATATCCTGGAGGAAATGGTATCTATAAGTACTCTATGTTAAATGGATAAGAACACATGTCATCCAACTTAAAATTTTAAGTCTATTTCCTAGCTTGGATGGCTAGAATCACATCCTTCATCTATTGTAGTTCTTGGGCTAAGAAACCGAGGGAATATTAGCTTGGGTATTTGGTTGAGTAGTAATAAGTGGAGCACTTTGATTAGGGTATGATGGAGGTATTTATTTGGGTACATTGGTTTGGTTGAGTAATGGAACAAGAAAACACATACATGAATTAGAATGCAATTGCTGAAATTACATTTATGGTTGTGTAATATTATGGTTGGGGTTGGATAGATAGGTTTGAGTTTGGGGATTTTGAGGTTGGGATAAATGGATATGGCTATATGTGCCTGTTGTGGTTGAATAGATATATAATACCAACTAATCAAACCTTGTTGTTGAGGGGGTACTTATGAACTAAGACCATGTCGTTGAACTAGTGGCACATTATATATAAAAGGCAAAGGTTGCCTAATCGGTACTTGAGGAACATGGGAACCTCTAGGTTACACAAATCCTTATTGGGAAGTTTATATTTATGGAAGATTTGGAACTTTTCATTGACTAATAGTTTCACATTGTTGATTAAACATCATTTGGATTTGAATTGGTATATTGGTCTACAAGGAAAGAGGTATGTTCATTGCTACCTAGTGAGGTGGAACATTGGTTGCCCCCTATTGAGGTGGAAATATATTATGCCTCTATTGCATTGGTATGTTAGATTGTGCCTTATATTGTGGAATATTACTCATTGCCTATTGAGTAAGATTCATCACATTTTTTATTGAGGCACGACATTAATCGTTGGCTGATTACCTAATCCTATTGGTTGAGAACTTGAAGAAATAGTTGGTTGAGGATTAGTGCTAGTAGTTAGTTGAGGTTGGGATGTATAAACTCATACTCCCTAATTTCGAGAACCACTTATGGTGTTAACTAAAGGTACACTTGTTTATGTACTAGTTGTTTACGTATTTAAACCATTTTGGTTTGGATTGGACGTTGCTTGTGTATTGTCCATTGTGTTTTGCTCAATGTTTGTGTAAAATCATATGACACTTCTTCAATGGTTAACACTTGAAACAAGTTATCAACTAAAGTGTTTTGTACAAAAGGGTCTACACCCTGATTGTCCTAACTAGTCAACTCTATTAACACTCCTATTGAAGGAACTAGATCTATGAGAGGTTTATTGGACATTATCATCCAGTTAAAATCATGTGTTAGGTTTAAATATGTTTGTTATGCTATCTGCATTTGTACAAAGTGATCCTCTATGAGGTCCTTGCCTTTGACAAGCATAATAGGGTCCTAATATGGCATTTGGACTAGAGCTAAAGGATTGTTAGAATAATCATGTTGACTATAGATTATGTTATGAGGCATCCTTACTAGACTTTAAAAAATTTCATGGAGGAAGTCTGTCAGAAAATTAGCCCCTATTTTTATATCTCTAACAAAAATTTCATTCTTTTTTTCCAACAAGTGATGCTCAAAGATATAAGGATCCTATGTGGATAGTGTAGTAACATAGTCTAGTTGTTGAGGAACTATTTCTTTAACTATAGGTACCGATGCTAGATACTAATATATTTGTTCTTCATCCTAGTCCAAGTATGGAGGCATGCTTACCAAGTAATGAGCCAATGGGTCTTGGTTATGTGCCCCTATTTGAGTATGATAAGAAGGATAAACATCTATCTCATAAGCAACATTGTCTGCATAGGGATCTTCAACCATCTCTTCTTGTGAGACCACATTACTAAATTCTAGATTGTACATGAGGCCATTACGAGTGTAAGAATACATGTTGGGATTCATAGTGAATGCTTTGTGACAAAAAGGGAATAGAGTTCTATAAACTCTGAAAAAATGATGTCTAAAAAGAGGTTCAAACTTGGTCTAACCTAGGTCAAAAGGATTGATATGTATATCCAAAAAAAATTGATTCAATGACTTGTGATAAAATAAGCTAACATCAAGTATCTAACATTATATGTCTCACGCAAAAAGGTTAAGTAAAAGGACTATAAATCAAAATGCCAAATTCTAGGTCAAAGTGTTTCAAATGAGTCTAATTTAATATTAAAAAATATGCTAAGACTTTTGGTCAAATGTGGCATCAAATTCTAGGCTCAAACAAAGCTACATGCTAGTACTTTTGGCTAAATGATGTCAAAATTTAGAATTTAAAAGATGATACATTTAATCTAACAGATGTGAAACACTTCTAAAAAAAACTAAGAATTTGAATCTTGGACATAAACTTGATCAAAAAGTATGAGGTCTAAAATAAAAGGCACTTGGATCATTTATTTTCTTCCAAATAATGGCACAAACCAACATCTTTTGACTGATAAGCTAGGCAAAGGTGAATGGCATAACCATGCTAAAAAAAGACTCTCAAAGAAAACTCAAAATAGTTAGAATGTTGGAAAAAACTTTGAACCTATGTGAATAGGCCTATGAAACAAGTTTCAAAATAATTTGAGCAGCATCACAATGATAAAATGCTCAAAAGGTGTGATAAATGCTTGTTTCAAGACTCTAAAGCAAAAATGGTTTCAACACGATTTTGACAGCGTAACACTACTCTCCTTAACTCAAATGATACCCACACAAAGTTGAGACAAAATTTTTAAGGCAAAAGTGTGTTATTAAATGGACTTAGGACAAAAAGTGAAATAGGATGGGTAATACAAAATGTGGTCTAGGACTCAAAGCGTGAGTGATACGCAAGATGACTTGAGTCCTACCAAATGATGATAATGATTTTGAGTCTAAAAATGGCCTTCAACTCAAATTGGGAATTGAACTCAAGTTAAAATAAGTCAAGTGTAAAGTGGCAAACCCAATTTAACACATCAATATTTAAAACTTGGAAGAGTCTAATTTTGAATTTAAAATATCAATAAGGGACTTAAATAAAAAGTGGCAAAAGCTCTAGACTCAAATGATCAGCATAACTGTGCTAAATTAGAAGATATGACACAAAGTGTATGATGATGATTTTGAACAAGAAAAAAAATATTTTTTACTTGGATAGCATAACACCTCCTTATTCAAAGACAATTTTGGGACAATGTGTTTGGTTATGTCATTTTTTTGTTAACATTAAGTTTTGACTCCACACAAAAACCAAGTAATCTAAGACAAAGACTAATTAATCACCTTAAATCTTAACTGACAAGGTACGGCAAAGTGAATTTAATTAACTAACAGGTTTTCAAATGTTTCTAAATGGATCCCATGCACAAGACTTTCATGTCAATATGCAATAGAAGAAACATGTCAATTGAGTCCATGGAACTTGACTTGTTGTAAAAAGGTCTTGCCCTTTTTAAAACTACTACATTCATCACTCACTCAGTGTAGTGCGATGTCTAATGTGCTCATACGTATTAGGTTTAGCCTCAGTGATAAGAGATGGTTTAACCACTCAAACCATCAGTCTTAGTGGGTTGATCCCAATTTATATACCCCCTTGTGGAGAGGGGTTGAAGATGATGTCGAGAGATTAAAATCTAGGTAAAAGCTTCCCTAAATAAATTTTAGGAGGTAATGAAGTCCCTCTCACAATCTAAGATGCAATAAAAATTAAAAAGACAAGTAAAAGAGCTTTAAAAGTTGTTTCGACATTATTGTTCTTAAATAATCCTCCATTATCAGATATAATGTTAGAGGGGATACCGTAGCAAAAATGAGATGGTTGAAAATAAACTTGGAAATTTGCTTTTCAGTCAGGTAAGGGGTATAGCTTCAACCCACTTAGTGAAATATTTGGTAGTGGTAAGGATATGTTTATGGTCATCAGATGAGGTGGGATTGAACTTCCCAATGAAGTTGAGGCCCCATGTAGCAAATGGCCATGGTGTCAACATTGGTTTTAGAGTCTTGGTTGGGGCATGCCATTGACACTTGTCACACTTCTTTACATATGCAACTACATATGCGTCTATTATGGGCCAATAATAACTAGTATGCAAGATATTTTTAGATAGTATTTTCCCACTAGTGTGGGATCCACATATTCCTTTGTGAACTTCTCATAATGCAAGAGTATATTCTATCGAGGTTAAATAGAAAAGTAGAGTTCTATCAAAACTATGACAGTATAGGATGGATTTAAGTAAGGTATAATGAGTGGTTTGGTGGATGAATGTTTTGATTGATTTCAAGATAGGTCAGGTGGCATAATTTGGTCATGGAGGTATTTTTAAAGGTCTAAATACCAGATAGAGTTAGGACCAACAATATCACAAATCATCATGATGTTTGAAGGTTTATGAGCTAGTGCTAATAAATTATTGATAAGGAACCGATACTCTTTAGTTGTGTCAGTTTGTCAAATTAGAGATCCAATAGTGGCCATAACATCTACAATTTTGTTACTTTCCCTTGGTATATGCTCAAACTGAATGTCGACAATCTATTGCTTGAGAGTGTCGATCATATCTTTATGTGGAACCAACTTGTCATAATTGGTCTAAAAGTCGTCTATAACCTAATTGATGATTAACTAAGAATCGCCATAAACCTTGAGATAAGATATGATCCATTATATTGCTTGGCAAAGCCCTGCAATTAGTGCTTTGTATTCGACCATGTTGTTGGTACAAGAAAAATTGATCCTGAATGATTTAGGGATGAGATCCCCCTGTGGTGTAATAAATAAAAGGCATGCCGCTGATCTATGTGCTATGAATGATCCATCAAAATACAAATTTTAGTGATACTCCTTGAGAGGTGTGTCAATGATGGTCATTATGGATTCATCAAGAAATTGGAATGCCAATGGCTCTGTATTACCAAGGGGTGCTTTAACAAGCTAATATGCAAGAACTTGCCCCTTAATAGATTTTTGGTTGACATACTTGATGTCAAATTCATTGAAAAACATGATCCACTTGGCCATACAACCTTGTAAAGTTATTTTAGATAGTAGATACTTGACTACATCTAATTTTGAAATAACCATGGTCTTATTGTGTAACATGTAATGGCATAGTTTTTGAGCTATGAAGACCATGGCTAAACAAGCTTTTTCTATGGGTGTATAATTATGTTCATACACGACCAGTGTACAACTTAAATAGTACATGCCATGTTCCTTTCTATTAGCATTATGTTGAGCCAAAAATGCCCCTAGGGCATTATTAGTAGCAGATTGGTACAACAATAATGGATTTCTTGACATATGAGGCAAAAAAATAGGTGGATTCACTAGATAATTTTTTAGTTGCTAAAAAGTTGTCTGGAAGTGATCATCGCACTAAAATGTGACTCTTTTCCTCAAAAGATGCGTAAAAAGATGGCATTTATCAACTAATTATGATATGAAGCATCAAATAGAGTAGATCTTGCCTTAAAAACTACATAGTTGCTTAAAATTAGTCAGTGGTGGCATCTTTGTTATGGTTTGGACTTTGGTTGGATCGAATTCAATGCCTTGATGAGACACAATGAAGCTAAGAAATTTTATTGATGTGACTCCAAAGACACACTTCTTAGCTTTTTACTCATGCAGTCTTTCTAATATTTTGCATATCACTGTTAAATGATTGGCCCTGGTCTTTGATTTACCAAGAATGTCATTGACATAGTCTTCAATAATGTCATGCATCATATCATGAACTATGATGATCATGGCTCTTTGATAGGTGGCCCCTGTATTTTTAAGACCAAATGTCATAAACTAATAATATAATGTTCCCCATAGAGTGGTGAACGATGTGTCATATTGGTCATCTGATGCTATCTTGATTTGGTTGTACCCTGAAAAGTCATCTATTAATGAAAGCATCTTATAACCCATTGTGGAGTCGACTATCATGTCAATGTTTAGCAATGGAAAGTCATCCTTAGGTCAAGCTTTATTTATATCATGGAAATTAGTATAGATTATGAACCCTTCTAGCTTTTTGCTAACTAGAATAACATTGAAGATCCACTCTAAATAGTTGATGCATCGAATACATCCTGCTTATAATATTTTTTCTAACTCTTTATTTAATAATATAGCAATGTAAGGATGCATCTTACGTAACTTTTTATTTACTGATTTGGCATCAATATTGACAACAAGGTGGTGCAAAACCAAGGCAAGGTCTAAACCTGAGATGTCAAATTATGCCCATACAAGTATATCAACAAATTACCTCAAAAGAGTTGTAAGGACTTCACGCTCCTCAATAAGGGATGCACCTAGCTTGATCTATTTTGGTTCATTTAGGGACCCAATGTTAACCTCTATTGTATCTTCCACTAGAAGGGTCGAACCATCTTCAAGGATAGTGGGAAAAGATTTGAACTAATTGGAAACATTAGAGACCTCTACTAAGATTGGCTCTTTAAGTTCCCCTAGGCATGATGAATCAAAGTTATCTAATGAGAGGTTTGACAATGTAACAAAAACTATTGGAAACTCCTAAAGGATTTGATAAAAAGCTTATTTTTCTTAAAAACTAAACTCAGACCTACATACAAGTTCATCATTTGTGGTCTCCTGAGCTATGTTTGAAGAAGGTTGAACACCCTCGTCTAATGGCACCTAAAACAGGGTTTCACCACTAAGTTGGTAGTTGTCTTTACTTTTTCCCTAGTCAAAAATTGCCTCAAAGAGGTTTTCACTTTGGGGCCTCAATGTTTTAATTATTTTCTTTTGGCTAAGGGTGTTCACCCACTCTCTAAAATAGGCTTCAGGATCTAACTTGATGGAGAACCCTGATTTATGGTCCCCCAACGGAACATTGTCTCTAAGGCCCAAATAATCATAGAAAGCCTCATTGTTTTGAAACTCATTAATCAACACATTGGACTCTTGTTAGTCCTAGTCTATCAGCTGGGGATAATATAATGGTAGTGGGTTGTGGCGAATGACTAGTCTAGGGGTACAAATGTAATGAGTATCAAATAGATTGGTGTCAGTTAGGTCATCAAAAAGGCTATGATTAGACCCTACTTCATTGTCAGCATCTTCATCACTAGTCAATGGTGATGGAACATGATTAAGGTACATGGGGTGACCCCCCAAGTGGTTTAAATCCAAGTCCATAGGGTATTTTGTATCTGGTCATGGAAATTGGGTATTTTGTATCTGGTCATGGAAATTGGCTCAAGCACTCCTTTTTGGTTTGGTCCGAGGCCTCTTCCTTCATATTCTTGATTATTCATGATCCTATTGGTAATAAGATACTTGGCATTATCATAATAATCAGCCTACTTGTCATTGTACAACTAAGAATCATCCCCCTTAAGAGGGTCCTTTTCTAGTCCAAATGTTGGTACAAACATGATAGGTCCTGGATTATACATTTTACCTTTGCTTTTTTGTTGCCATTCTAGATGAAGTGGCTTAGATTTTGGTCTTCCAAAGGACTTTGGGTTCTATGGAAGGTTTGTGATATGAAAGGTATCATGGGTTAAATACTCTTTTGGGCCATTAGGTGAAATGGTATAATGGTTGGATATCTCAAGAGGTGACATGTGGGAAAGGGAATCAAGGGTATTAGGTTCGATGCAGTTATCCTTTGGCAAATAAAGGAGTATGGCCTTTCCATTATCTTGCTTGACCACTAAATTCATGCCAAAATGACAGTTATAACTCTTGAACTTGGCCTCTATGTGTTTTTACTGATTGTATGGATATAAATCTCTTGGTATAAAAACTTCCATCCCTGAATGGGAGAACTTGATACATTGGTACAACATTGATGGGACCGCATGAGTTTCATGTAACCAGGGTCTTCCCAAAAGCATATTGTATGACAAATCGATATCTAGCACATGGAAAAGGGTATCATGGATCAAGGGCCCAAAGATAATTGGCAAACAAATGGTGCCTTGTGATTATTGTTCCTCATTTTCATAGGCTTTGATGGTTATCATTTCTATTTGAAGATCTACCATATTATACCTAAAAAGTCTGATGAGCTTTAGAGACACTATGTTTAGACCTAATCCATTATCTATAAGGACACATTTCAATGTATGCCACTTTATGCAAACTTCAATGTACAAAGGTTTATTATGTATCGGTCCAAAAGATGACATATCACTTTGGTTGAAACTGACTTGTTAAGCTGGAGCTAACTGTCCAACCAAAGCTTAGAATTTTTTAGGGGATTTGTCACTTAAAATCGTGGATTGGATAAGGAAGTCATTTTAAACAAATTTGTGGATTTTTGATGTATGCAACAAATCTAAAATGGATATTTGTGCGGGCATCTTTTGCAGTTGTTCCACAATGTCAAATTTCTTCTCTAGGTTAGTATTAAATGGCTTATTCTAAGGCTAAATGGCTAGTTAGGTGATAGGCAAAGTGGCAGATGGCTATGGGCCTAGAATGGTAATCTTCAACCTCTAATTTGTGATTGCAAAATTAGGATTAAACACAATACCATGATTGCTAAAAAATGATGGTGATGGTTTGGGACCATATAGGATAAGTCTTGGTTGCTGGTGCACTTGTGCATGGTCATGAGGTAATGATGAGTTATCAGTATAGGGTCCAACATTAGTAATTCCTACTTATTGGTATGCTTGTATGTGGTTGTAGGTCAAGAAAGGATTATCAATGTGAGTTGGTGGATTAACATTATTTAGCAAAGGTCTTGATTGATTGGTAGTTGGTCTTGGATTGATGGAGATGGTGTTAATGCGACCTCCTACAATATGACCTACAATCATGTTGTAATCATGTAAAACTACATGGTAGGTCTTTTGGTTGTTGCCATTTTGACCTTGGTTCTATCTATTGTTTGAATGTTATTGTTTCTGTTCTTGATGATTCTATTGGTTATGTTACTTTGGCCCTGGTTGCTATAACTATTATTATTGGTGTTGCACTGGCCATTATTATTATTGTTGTTGTGGTTGGTTGTTATGTTGGGGAAAGGGGTTTTAATAGGTTCTAAGGGGTTGATTAGAAGTAGAAGCACCACCATCCAATGTTATCTTTCCATTCTCCAACATATTCTAAATTAAATTTTTAATTTGCATACAACATAAATTATGTCTATTAACCCAATGATATTTACATAATTCATTTTGGTGGTACCAATAAAGATAAGGGATGCCTTGAGGATAATGTTTCAGTATAGGCTAGCTAATTAGATTAGCAATAGAGAGCTTGAAAAACATAGATTCAATTAGCTCTCCAAGGTCACTAAAAATTGAATGAGTAGGCACTATTCTCCTTGGAGGAGGAAATTATAATGGTAAAAGTTGTTGCATTTATTGCATGGGCCTGGGCTGCTATGCTTGTTGTGTTTACTAAAAAGGTTGAGGGTTAGGAGTCAATTGAATATGTTGGGTGGGTTGAGAAGATGATGTTTACATGATTTGGATATGTCTTGACTCTATTACTTCATTTCTAACAACATTTTTGTTGCAATTGAATTGCATTGGTCTTTCATTGCTATTGCCCTGTGCTAGTTGTGATGCTTACACTTGGACTTGATGGTTTTGGCTATTTTCTTGATTGTTACCCTGATTCTAATTTGATGAAGTAATATTGATGATCCCTTTGTTAATATGGGCTCACTCGATCAACAAACCTTTATCAATGATATCCTTAAAGGTATGTGCACACTGTAATTCCAAATGATAGGATATCTCACTATGCAAATTATTGGTAAATGTAATGGCTAAGTTTTTATCTAGTCAACTATGGGTGAATCAGCTTGCAAGAGCTCTCCATCACTATAGATAACTTGAAAAACTCTCATCGTATTTTTGTTTTTCTTGCATCAAGTTAACCAAATAAATCTCATGTTTGAGATTATATGAAATGTACTGCACAAACTTGTTTGAAAGATCATCAAAATCTGAGACAAAATTCTTAGGTAACTTTAAAACCACTCCAAGGCTTGTCCTGATAGACTCCTTAGGAACAATATTAAAATGTATATGTTGTTATATGCCACTAGTTGGCATGCAACAAGGAATTTAATCAAATAAGCCTTGGGGTCACCTTTCCCCTTGTATTTGTCAAATTTTGGTGGTTCATATCTTGGAGGAAATGGTATCTATAAGTACTCTATGTTAAATGGATAAGAACACATGTCATCCAACTTAAAATTTTAAGTCTATTTCCTAGCTTGGATGGCTAGAATCACATCCTTCATCTATTGTAGTTCTTGGGCTAAGAAACCAGAGGGAATATTAGCTTGGGTATTTGGTTGAGTAGTAATAAGTGGAGCACTTTGATTAGGGTATGATGGAGGTATTTATTTGGGTACATTGGTTTGGTTGAGTAATGGAACAAGAAAACACATACGTGAATTAGAATGCAATTGCTGAAATTACATTTATGGTTGTGTAATATTCTAGTTGGGGTTGGATAGATAGGTTTGAGTTTGGGGATTTTGAGGTTGGGATAGATGGATATGGTTATATGTGCCTACTGTGGTTGAATAGAGATCTAATACCAACTAATCAAACCTTGTTGTTGAGGGGGTACTTATGAACTAAGACCATGTCCTTGAACTAGTGGCACATTATATATAAAAGGCAAAGGTTGCCTAATCGGTACTTGAGGAACATGGGAACCTCTAGGTTACACAAATCCTTATTGGGAAGTATATATTTATGGAAGATTTGGATCTTTTCATTGACTAATAGTTGCACATTGTTGATTAAACATCATTTGGATTTGAATTGGTATATTGGTCTACGAGGAAAGAGGTATGTTCATTGCTACCTAGTGAGGTGGAACATTGGTTGCCCCCTATTGAGGTGGAAATATATTATGCATCTATTACATTGGTATGCTAGATTGTGCCTTATATTGTGGAATATTACTCATTGCCTATTGAGTAAGATTCATCACATTTTTTATTGAGGCACGACATTAATCGTTGGCTGATTACCTAATCCTATTGGTTGAGAACTTGAAGAAATAGTTGGTTGAGGCTTAGTGATAGTAGTTAGTTGAGGTTGGGATGTATAAACTCCTACTCCCTAATTTGGAGAACCACTTGTGGTGTTAACTAAAGGTACACTTATTTGTGTACTAGTTGTTTACGTATTTAAACCAATTTGGTTTGGATTGGACGTTGCTTGTGTATTGTCCATTGTGTTTTGCTCAATGTTTTGTGTAAAAGCATATGACACTTATTAAATGGTTAACACTTGAAACAAGTTATCAACTAAAGTGTTTTGTACAAAAGGGTCTACACCCTGATTGTCCTAACTAGTCAACTCTATTAACACTCTTATTGAAGGAACTAGATCTATGAGAGGTTTATTGGACATTATCATCCGATTAAAATCACGTGTTAGGTTTAAATACGTTTGTTATGCTGTCTGAATTTGTACAAAGTGATCCTCTATGAGGTCCTTGCCTTTGACAAGCATAATAGGGTCCTAATATGGCATTTGGACTAGAGCTAAAGGGTTGTTAGAATAATCATGTTGACTATAGATTATGTTATGAGGCATCCTTACTAGACTTTAAAAAATTTCATGGAGGAAGTCTGTCAGAAACTTAGCCCCTATTTTTATATCTCTAACAAAAATTTCATTCTTTTTTTCCAACAAGTGATGCTCAAAGATATAAGGATCCTATGTGGATAGTGTAGTAACATATTCTAGTTGTTGAGGAACTATTTCTTCAACTATAGGTACCGATGCTAGATACTAATATATTTGTTCTTCATCCTGGTCCAAGTATGGAGGCATGCTTACCAAGTAATGAGCCAATGGGTCTTGGTTCTGTGCCCCTATTTGAGTATGATAAGATGGATAAAAATCTATCTCATAAGCAACATTGTCTGCATAGGGATCTTCAACCATCTCTTCTTGTGAGACCACATTACTAAATTCTAGATTGTACATGAGGCCATTACGAGTGTAAGAATACATGTTGGGATTCATAGTGAATGCTTTGTGACAAAAAGGGAATAGAGTTCTATAAACTCTGAAAAAATGATGTCTAAAAAGAGGTTCAAACTTGGTCTAACCTAGGTCAAAAGGATTGATATGTATATCCAAAAAAATTTGATTCAATGACTTGTGATAAAATAAGCTAACATCAAGTATCTAACATTATATGTCTCACGCAAAAAGGTTAAGTAAAAGGACTATAAATCAAAATGCCAAATTCTAGGTCAAAGTGTTTCAAATGAGTCTAATTTAATATTAAAAAATATGCTAAGACTTTTGGTCAAATGTGGCATCAAATTCTAGGCTCAAACAAAGCTACATGCTAGTACTTTTGGCTAAATGATGTCAAAATTTAGAATTTAAAAGATGATACATTTAATCTAACAGATTTGAAACACTTCTAAAAAAAACTAAGCATTTGAATCTTGGACATAAACTTGATCAAAAAGTATGAGGTCTAAAATAAAAGGCACTTGGATCATTTATTTTCTTCCAAATAATGGCACAAACCAACATCTTTTGACTGATAAGCTAGGCAAAGGTGAATGGCATAACCATGCTAAAAAAAGACTCTCAAAGAAAACTCAAAATAGTTAGAATGTTGGAAAAAACTTTGAACCTATGTGAATAGGCCTATGAAACAAGTTTCAAAATAATTTGAGCAGCATCACAATGATAAAATGCTCAAAAGGTGTGATAAATGCTTGTTTCAAGACTCTAAGGCAAAAATGGTTTCAACACGATTTTGACAGCGTAACACTACTCTCCTTAACTCAAATGATACCCACACAAAGTTGAGACAAAATTTTTAAGGCAAAAGTGTGTTATCAAATGGACTTAGGACAAAAAGTGAAATAGGATGGGTAATACAAAATGTGGTCTAGGACTCAAAGCGTGAGTGATACGCAAGATGACTTGAGTCCTACCAAATGATGATAATGATTTTGAGTCTAAAAATGGCCCTCAATTCAAATTGGGAATTGAACTCAAGTTAAAATAAGTCAAGTGTAAAGTGGCAAACCCAATTTAACACATCAATATTTAAAACTTGGAAGAGTCTAATTTTGAATTTAAAATATCAATAAGGGACTTAAATAAAAAGTGGCAAAAGGTCTAGACTCAAATGATCAGCATAACTGTGCTAAATTAGAAGACATGACACAAAGTGTATGATGATGATTTTGAACAAGAAAAAAAATATTTTTTACTTGGATAGCATAACACCTCCTTATTCAAAGACAATTTTGGGACAATGTGTTTGGTTATGTCATTTTTTTGTTAACATTAAGTTTTGACTCCACACAAAAACCAAGTAATCTAAGACAAAGACTAATTAATCACCTTAAATCTTAACTGACAAGGTATGGCAAAGTGAATTTAATTAACTAACAGGTTTTCAAATGTTTCTAAATGGATCCCATGCACAAGACTTTCATGTCAATATGCAATAGAAGAAACATGTCAATTGAGTCCATGGAACTTGACTTGTTGTAAAAAGGTCTTGCCCTTTTTAAAACTACTACATTCATCACTCACTCAGTGTAGTACGATGTCTAATGTGCTCATACATATTAGGTTTAGCCTCAGTGATAAGAGATGGTTTAAGCACTCAAACCATCAGTCTTAGTGGGTTGATCCCAATTTATATACCCCCTTGTGGAGAGGGGTTGAAGATGATGTCGAGAGATTAAAATGTAGGTAAAAGCTTCCCTAAATAAATTTTAGGAGGTAATGAAGTCCCTCTCACAATCTAAGATGCAATAAAAATTAAAAAAACAAGTAAAAGAGCTTTAAAAGTTGTTTCTAGATCACCCAAGCCATGCAGGTCTTGGGAAGAGCCTTCACAACTTTTCGTTTATGCATTTGGACTAAGGCACTTTGCAATGATGTTAGCACTTTTGATCCCACAAGTTCTCTATAGGAGATAGGGAGAGAGCATACATGCACAACTCCCTATTTTCTCAAACATATCTAATCTAGGTAAATAATGATAACAACTTTGCAAAAAAAACTTTAAGTATGTTCAATTTTAAATCACTAAATGGAATGTGTGGTGATTTTATTTAGCCCCTTGGATTTAAGATGTAAAAACTTGTAAAAAACAACTATAAAACATTCAAGCAAACATCTAAGTGTTTCTTTAAGCAACCAAAATTAAAAAAAAAATAGTCCTTTTAAAGCACTTAAAAAGAGTTTAAAGAGACTAGATTAAGCTTGTTTAGATCATTTTTCAAGTTTGCCTTACAAGGGAAAAGTCAAAAATTCATTTAGACTTGAATCACTTTTCCAAATGAGACAACTTTGGAAAATGAGCTCTCGGGTTTCATATAGTGCAATCCCACTACTCTGTAAAATTGTGACTCAAACAAGCAATATCACTATTCAAGTTAGTTTAACAAAAATACACAATATCGTTACTCGAGCTAACAATCTTGCTATCCGAGAAGATAATATTACTATTCAGGTCAACAATATTGCTACTTCGGTCAGTTCAACATAAATCATAATCCCGCTACTCAGGGTAACAATCTTGATATTTGGGTCAACAATACCGATATTTGGGTCAAAAATATCATTATTTAGGTTGATACTACTTTGAGTTACCCATGCAAACATTACAAGATTTTTGGTATTATTACTTAATTACTAACAATTTATTGAAAATACCATGACTCAATTAAGCAATCTCATGATTCAGGTTGACAATCTTGCAAGTCGAGTTGTCAATCACATGACTCAAATAAGCAATCCCATGACTAGCTAGTCATGGTATTGTAATATCATTGCTTGCAAGTAGTAGGATTGTAATATCGCTACTTGTGAGTAGAGGTATTGTAATATAAATATAGAATCAAGGTTAGTCTAGAAAACATAGTTTAAACATAATACCATGACTTAGAATGACAAACCTATGATTGTGTGAGTTGTAGAATTGCATTCCAAAGGACAAGACTGTGACTTCCATAAAAATAGATTTTTACTCAAAATTTTACCTTCTTTGCTTCTACACTCCAAGATCCTGTATGACAATGGTTAGTAATTTACTTGTAGGTGTTATTTGACTAAATTTGTGATGCTAGGTCCAACTAGGCGTGTTATTATGTAGACTATAAATTTGACTCAAAAGAGGTGGTTAGTATCATGTTAGCTCCAAAATGAAATCAAATTGAGAAAGAACACACTAACTAGCATACATCTCTAGACCTAGACACTAAAGGAATCTTAGTGAGGAAAAACTATTTGAAAACACAACTAAAAATGGAAATAAATGAGAAATATAAACACAAAACACAAATTTCTTACCAAATCCTTGATTACTCCAAAAGGCTCCTTCTTTGGCTTGCTCAACTTGTGCTTCAAGAGATCTTCATCAATGGAGTGTGTCTATCTTCATCTCTTCTTGAAACCTTTGGCTTGTGGCTTTGGCTTGGTTTGGATCAATAATTTATCATTATAACATTAATTTTAGTGGCTTGAGAGAGCTTTTTAACATTATAACTTTACATAAAAAGAGCTTAAAATTTAATAGGCAAGGCCTCCTATTTATAGATTTTTCATAATGATCACAATGAACCTGAATCATCCATCTCAAGATGGAGATGTGTGGATAAGAATCCATTAAATTTTAAAGGTTAAATTCAATAAATTCCATCATAAATATTTGGGATAGAGAGGCATTAAAGAGTCGTGGAAGGTCTTAATAAGGCATGGAAGGGCTTAATGAGATATTTTATGCATTTATGGCCTAGGGATGTCTCCCCAAAAAATGATGTCACTTGATGATGCAGTTATTCAATATCAATTTCCAAAAATAAATATTCAACAAGTTTCATGAAAAATTAATTTAATCTCTTAATTCAAATTGATTATCCTTAAACATGATTAGTCAACTTTGATGCAAATCTTGGTAATTGGTGCACAAATTAATCAAACTAGTCAAAATGTCATATTATTGGCTAAAAATTTGACTGGATTAGAATTATAATGAAATGTTAGATGCATTAGATCTGTTATCCCATTTAGGATGTTGTCAAAAGAAGATAATAAAGTCACATGTCTCGTGCAAGACATTTGGTAGAAAATAGTAATCCAGAGCACCTAGGTGTAAAAATCTTATTTTGACTTGAAATGATCTGATCAAAGTTAGTTGTCTCATAAATTGTATTGCCTCATTTAATGACACTCTGGCCAAAATTGTCACTTGTATATAACAATTTCAACTCATTTAATGTGTTTTAGTGTTTTTAAAACAAATTAGGATGCTTTGATATAAATTGGTCTAAAGCTTGGTTGAAGGTTATTGGTGGCCAGTTTTAGGTGTCTACAGACTACAATAGTGTTGTAGCTCATATTATAAATAACCATATAACCACCATTCAATTTAATTCACATTCTTACTCCAACAATACCCCATGCCCCCATCTATTTTGGGACCTCTTTCTCCCCTTATTTATAACCCACCACAGGCTCGAACTAGCAATAACACTAATTGATGTCCAAAGGTAGTTATTCTAGGTCCCAATCCCAATTCTTGTAATTATAGTGTCCCTCTTCGACATCGATATTTTGCAATCACAACTCGATGGTAAAAAGTCACTCTTCCATGTCCCACACCTAATCCTAATAATCCCCTTTCAAATCCATTACCTCGAAAGCCTAAGCATGTTTCTTCTACAAAATAAAATCCGTATAATATCGAAACATAATTGAATAAGATGTATGTGTAAATTTCTATTCTAAAACTCTTGCATATATCCATTGTCCACAAAGACATAGTGTATAATATTTTAAACCAATCTAAGATTCCTACTAATATTACTCCTGACAATTTCCAAGCACTTGTGGGTCATCTATCCCAAGGACAAAAGTTAAGATTTGACTCAAGAGACATGTCATCCCTTGGCCCACACCATAAAAACCCTCTTTATATCAGATCCATCATAAACTAACACAAGTTAAAGTGGGTTCTTATAAGCAATGGATCATGTTTGAATATAACATCATGAAAACTCATGAAACATTTAGGTTACATAGAAAAATATATTCAATTGGATACCATCACAATCAAGGCATATGATAATGTGGAGAGAGTATTTTAGGATAATTTATTTTCCATTCATTATTGGGCATATCACCCATAACACCTTGCACCATGTCATAGACATGAAACTATCATACAATTTACTCCTCAGAGGCCTTTGGATACATGAAGTCCATGCAATCCCATCTACCCTTCACTAGTGTTTGAAGTTCCCACATTCTAGGATGGAAGTTACTATTACCAGCAATCTATAGCCATATAAATATTACAAACACCCTGATGAATTTGAGGGTCATACATATTCTCCTAGTGTGGACTAGGTCCTCAAAAAGGATAAGAATGTGGTTCCAGGTTCACCAAACTCTAATTTTACATTAATACCAACACTCTTATTTATACTTCCTCTGATCCTCCTCCCATTTAATCTCATTTCACCTTCAAATATAAAGGTATAGGCGAGTATCAAATTGGTAATGCCTCCTATATAGCCAACTACCTAAATCTCCCAAATCCCATGGTAGGCGAAACATGCAATGGCACAAGAAGCCTTTTTGGCACCCAATGAAACCTATGGCATTTGTCAAGGAGAAAAAACCTAATCAACTGATCAAATATTCAAATGATTCCTAAATGTACAATGATGAATTTTTTTATTGCTAATAAAATCTTAAATATGCTAAGGTTAACAAGATTATGGAAAAGCAACAGTAAAAAAGTAAAGGTTTGAGACTGAAATAACAAGGCACTATAGAGCCAATTTCAGTAACCAAGCTTAAATAACTTCGAGGTCTTGGATATATATCACCTAGGGGTGACCCTCCTGATTGTGAGACTGACTCACCTTTATTAGCTAATGCAGATGATGCCAGTAGTGACATAGAGTCCTATTATAATGTTTACAATGAGTTATCTACAACCAACCTTTTTAACACCAACCTAATTTATACTATTATTTACATCTCTCCTCAATCCCCTATTTCCCTTCATTATCCTCAGTTTATTGACTGGGAAAAACAAGAGTATGATATACCATTGGATGAATTTTATAATAAGGAAGCAATTTTATAATTTTAAGTCTTGGAAATAACATGTCATGTGGTGATCACAAAGAAGGTTTTACTTTCACACTTGATCCTTCTACCTATTTTGGAGATCAAATTAACTCACTTTTCCATAAAATAAAAAATAAAACATCAATTTACCCAAGTGAAAACCTATTTGAGGCACTTTTAGACCAAGGAAAAAGTAAAAAAAAAGCTTAGTTGATGGTTCAAAACTTGTTTTAGGTGCCCTTGGACGAGGGAGTTCACCCTTTTTCAAATGAATCACATGATCATTCTAGCCCATCTATTTATTGTGGATCACATATGAATTTTTCATAGCAACATAAGTTGTTTGAACATTTGGTTCAAGATCATCATCATGCATTTTCAAAATGGCCATTACATGATATGAATGATTTAGATTCTTCCTACATGGGTGTTTGATCGCTCATAATCATATTATGAAGATCAATTGGATTCTACTCCAACCATTCTTGAATATGGTTCCACAATTCTTGTGGAGGACACAACTAAGGTTAGCCTTATAATATCCAATTATCTTAAGTTAATTTACCTAGGTGCATATCTAAAAGTAACAAAACATGAATGCATCATTGAAATCCTGTGATAATTTATGAATATATTTACATGGTCATACTCACACATGTAAAGTTTGGAACTATCTTCGGCCATACAAGCTTTTTGTACACTAAGATACAAAACCCATTAAATTTTTTGATAAAATGCATCCTTGCATCATCATTTTGGTCAAAAAAGAAATAGAAAAAACTATTAGATGCAACACTTATTCGACCTATAGATTATTCAGGGGGATCTCCAACATAGTTCCAGTCAACAATAAACAAGGTGGAATTTTAACTTGCATAAATTTTTGTGATATCAACAAAGCATGTCTAAAGGATCATTTTTCTTTGCCAAAAATTGATATGATAGTGGATTCCATGGTAGAATACAAGATTTTATCCCTTATGGATGGTTTCTCGGGCTACAATCATATCAAAATAGCACCAAAAGTTTATCAAAAAATTGTGTTCACAACTCCTTGGGAAACATTCTACTATCAAGTCATGCCTTTTGGCTTGAAAAATGTTGGTGCTACTTACCAACATGCAATGATGGTCATTTTTCATGGCATGATTCACGACAATATTAAGGACTATATAGATGACATTTTGGGTAAATCCAAAACAAGATCACAACATCCAAAGATTATTTGGAGGATACTTGAATGACTCTAAGAGTATAAAGTACATCTTAATCCTAAGAATTGTGTATTTCGCATTACTTGTGGAAAATTTTTATGCTCCATTATCTCTCATCAGAGCATTAAAGTTGATCTAGCAAGGTTAAGGCTATTACAAAAATGCCTCCACCTTTCAACTTGAAATAACTCTGTAAATTGGAAGGCAAAATCCAACCCATTATATGCTTCATTACTTAATTGGCAGACATATGCCACCCCTTCACTCATCTCTTAAAAAATGGCACCACCTTTTTGTTGAATGTAGACTAGCATGGGCATTTGAATAATTAAAATATTATTTAACTAGTACTTATAGTATAACTCCTTTAGTAACAAGGAAGTTGCTCTCCTCTATATTTATGCAATAAGGTGTGCATTAGGGGCAATTCTTGACCAATATGATGATCATGGAAAAGATCATGTCAAATATTATTTGAGTAGAACACTTACTACCTAAGAACACAATTACACAACAATGAAAAAGCCTTGTATTGAAATGGTATTCATAGATCAAAGTTGGCATCATTATATGTTAAAAAACAAAACCATTGTCATTGCCAAGGTGGATCATCTCAAGTATATACTACTAAAAGCAGTGCTAACAAGTCAGATGGCTAAGTGGGTTATGTTATTGAGAAAATTTGACATTGACTATGTTCATCAAAAATAAATTAAGGAAAAAGTTCTAGGAGATCAAATTATTGAGGCACCTTTATCTGATTCTCATCCACTCACATTCAATTTTCCTGATGAGTCGATTTTGACTCTTGATCAATATTATTTTGAATCACCTTCTAAATCACAAGCCTAGACATTTTATTTTGATGTCTATTACACATCATGGATTAGGAGATAGTATTCTATTAGCAACATTATAGGGGGGTCTAATTCCTAAATATTTTCATTTCAATTTATAGTGTACCAATAATATTGTTGAATATGAAACACTCATTGCAAGGCTCTGCCTTGTAGTAAAATGGAACATTAAGCATTTATTAGTTCATGGAGATTCTCAATTGATCATAAATTAGGTGATAGATAAAAGATAATAAGCTCATACCATACAAAGACATGGTTAATACCCTCAAGCAACACTTTGAACATATTCAATTTGAGCGAGTACCTAGAGCTAAAAATAAATCTACAGATGATATGGAAATAATTGGTTCTCTCATACAAATAGTAAAAAATGTGAGGGGATATCAATTTCTTGTAGAACACCTTTTATAACCAACACACAGTCGTCTAGACTCTAAAATGGTGTGTGTGACATTATTGGTCCCAACTCTCCCTGATACCAAGACATAAATGATTACCTACATGACCACATTCTTCCTTCCAATCTTTCTAAAAACCAACAAAAAATCTTGCTACACATTTACTTGGAAAAATCCTTTATTGTAGAGATTATGATGGAACCTTACTTCAATGTTTAACTTTGACAAAATATCAACTAGTAATTAAAGAAGTCCACGAAGGGATTTGTGGGTCCCACACTAGTGGGATGGTCATGACTAAGAAACTCCTATGTATTTGTTATTATTGGCCTTAAATGGAGACAAATGCTTATGCATAGGTTAAAAAGTGTGTGCCTTGACATGAACATAGAATCCTCATTCACGCACCTTTCAAGCCATTGAAGCTTATTACTACACCTTGACATTTTATACATGGGGACTTAATCTCATGGGAAAGATAAACCCCACTTCTTTTGATATCCATAAACACATCCTTACTGCTAACAAGTAATTTAATAAGTTGGTTGATGCTATACACCTCAACTACATAACTAGGAGAAAATTTCCTAAATTCATTATTGATCACCTTATTTGTTGTTATAACTTTTGTGTGAGTGAAATCTTGATCTAAAATAAGTTAAGAAATCAATAAACTTAGCGAATTCTAATCTAAATTCAGTCAACTAGAGCTAGATTAACAAATGAAAGAAACTAAGATATAAATTTATACCTTGTGAGCTCCTTCCATTACGATTTTGAATTGATTTTCTCTCTTGGATGTGGTTGCTCAATCTTCGTTAAAGCAAGAGGAATTGAGTAATGTTTCAATGTATGTATTTTGGATGGCTTAGATGTGCTTGGATACAAATGGTACAACTCCCTTATTAACTCATTATAATAAATATACAATGAAGAATCTTGGCTAAATTGGAGGAAGAACCTCTAATTTATAGAATTTATAAATGAATGTCAACCATCCATCTTGAGATGAAGATCAAGGGATGAAAATTAAAAATAATTTATAATGCATAATAAGAACTTTGAATTAAAATTTGGAGTGGAGAACATCTGGGACCCATAAATGAATATAAAATTTATTTAGGAGGAAGATATGATATAAAATTAGTAAGTGTATATGAGGTAAATTATTAAATTAGAGAAAATCAGATCATCGAAGATAATGGGAAAAAAGATAGATTATTAAATTGGAGGAAATTAGATCATAGAAGACAATGAGAATAAAGATAAATTATTAAATGATAAGAAATCAAATTATGGAAGTTAATAGAAATAAAGGTGGATTATTAAATTAGATCATAGAGGACAATAGGATTATTAAATTAGAATAGTGAGGGACAGGTGGAACCTTAGGACATGTAACGATAATTTGATTTGTAAAAATTATGAATTTTCAATATCCATGGAATTTTTAATTAGAGAAATATTGGTTAATTAACTTTAAATTAATTTAGAAATAATAAACAATGAATAGTAATAGTGATGATGAATAGTGATTAAGAAAAAATAAAGATGATTGGAGATGATTAGAGATTAAGTGTAAAGAAGGTTAAAATCAACACAAAGTGTTTGATTTTAAGTGTCTATTTTGTCCCTCTTTTAGAAGTTGCTACAAAACATTGACAAAGTAATGACTTTAAAAAAAATCGTTAAAATGATGGAATAAAAATTAGATGAAGAAATGATAAATGTTATGATTTCGTCATTCCTAACCAACATGTACAAGAGTTTGGACAAAATAATAAAATCATGATTTGAATGAAATGAGGGACACATGAAAAAATGTGTGAGTGAAATATAGATACAAATTAAACTAAGAAAACACTAAACTTAGTGAATTCTAATATAAATTCAATCAACTAAAGTTATACAATAAATGAAAGGAACTAAAATACAAGTTTATACCTTGTGAACTCCTTCCATTGCGATTTTGAATTAATTTACTCTCTTGGATGTGGTTGCTCAATATTCTCCAAATGAGAGGGAATTGGGCATCATTTCAAATGAAAATTGCACAACTCCCTTATGAATTCAGCATAATAAATCTATAATGAAGAAACTTGAGAGATATACTAACAAAATTACTTTGTAATGAATAAACCTGACTAAAGTAAAGGAAGAACCTCCAATTTATAAAATTTAAAAATAAATGTGAACCATCCATCTTGAGATGAAGATCAAGGACTAAGATTAAAAGGTAATATTTAATTCATAATAAATTTTTTGAATTAAAAATTAGATTAGAGAACTTACATAACCCATAAATAAATATAAAATTTATTTGAGAGGAAGATATGATATAAAATTAATAATTAGATGTGATGTGGATTAATAAATTAGAAAAGATTAGATCATAGAAGATAATGAGAATAAAGGTGGATTATTAAATTGAAATAAATAAGATCATGGAAGATAATAAGAATAAAGATGGAGTATTAAATTAGATTGTTGTACCCTAAAAATATCACTCATTTTTGAGACAACATTTGAACTATTTTGGTCCTACAGACCAAAATTGTCTCTTCCCTTTCCGAAATTTGTCCTGGGCATTCAAATTCCTCATTTTTCAAACTTCTCAAGAATCTACGGACTCTGCAGTCTTGAATCTAAGAACTCTGCAGGCCAAGTTCAATGGGCTTTACAGGTTGATTTCTACAGACTTGATTTCTATGGACTTTGCAGGCAGGTTCATTTCTACAGGTTCAAAGGCTTCTGCAGGCGGGTTCAATCAAAAGAATCACTTTCCAACACTTAGTCATTTTCGGGATTGGTTCAGCGCCTTGGTTCAATCAAAAATGTCCATCGGCAAGCATCTAAGCAAAAGAGGCTTGAACCATTGAACCGTTGAACCACTTTCGTTCAAAGGTTCAATGGGCTCAAGGTTCAACAGGTTCAAAGGCGGGTTCAAACAAATGGTTCAAAGGCTTCGTTTGAACCTTTGAACCAAAACTTGGTTCAACAGTTGGTTCAATGCTTCAGTTCATTCAATTCGTTCATCGGCTTGAACCATTTTGGTTCAAAGCTTGGTTCATCGGCTTGGTTCAACGTTTGGTTCAACCAAGCGGTTCAATGCTTTGGTTCATTCGCTTCGTTCAAAGACTTGGTTCAATCAAAGGGTTCATCGACTTGAACCATTTTGGTTCAACCAAGTGGTTCAACATTTGGTTTAACCAAGCGGTTTAATGCTTTGGTTCAATCAAATGGTTCAACAGTTGGTTCATCGCCTTGGTTCATCAGCTCAGTTCAAAGGAGCGGTTTAACGCAAAAATTCAAAGAAGCCTCCCAAAAGATAAGTGCCCTTGCGGAGGGCACTTGGTTGATAAAAGTACCCTTCGCAAGGGTCATTTTCAAAGAAGGCCGAAAAGGTAATTATTTCAGATTTTTGTTTAAGGAATTCAAAAAATACTAAGGCAAGAAACAATTCCTTCAGACTTTTTGTCTGAAGGAATTCCTTTAGACAAAAAGTCTGAAGGAATTCAAGAAACAGGCTGCAGGCAGAAAGCATGAAGAAATTTCCAAAGAGGCAAAGACAAGTGATCGAAACAATTTCTACAGACTTTTTGTTTGCAGGAAAATGCCCACAGAGAAAGCCCGAGGAAAATGCCCACAGGAATTGTCCACAAGAAAGCTGCGAGAGACTGTCGAAGATAAAAGGCTGCCGAAGGACCCTGAAGGGAAGGTGCCCTTGTGGGGGACTCTCGGTGGCCAACTTAAAGGACACTCCCCCAAAGCTGAAGGGTCACCTTCCCTTTGGGAGGATGCAGAATAGGAAAGCCAAAGAGGGACCAAGGGTGACATGCTCAAAGATGTCAAATTTAAGACAGCGAACTAGCCGTTGAAAACATAGTGACGGGCATGCGAATGTCAATTTCAAAGCTCATAAAATAGTCGTTGATCCTTGTAATCTACAGACCTAAATGCATTCAAAGGCTTTAAGGCCAAAACCAATAGGAAGTGACTAAGGAACAGAACAACAAATTGAATCCAGGACCCGATTCAATTAATCAAAAAAGGAGGAATGATGAAGAAGGATCAGATCGCCAGGTGGACATTGAAATTTGCAAAGTTTCAATAACGTGACTTGTTTCTCTGCATTGAGAGAAATAAATGGGTAGATGCCCCTAATTTCCAACCTGTCTTCCTAACAATTTTTAATGCAACATGATGTGTTATTGTTCCTGAGTCCTTCTTGAAGAGGCTATATAAGGGACTCTCTTTTATTGTAAATAGATCTCTTTTTGACAATCAAAAATGAAACTCTACCCAAATTGAAAGGCATTATTGAGAGTTTGAGCTCAGATTGTTTTAGATTATGGTAAAAGTAGGTTTTGAAGGGACCCTAAAACCCTTTAACAGAATCAAGAAATATAAAGCATTAACAACCACCAGGGAAAGCAGTCCTGAAACCTACTGAAGAGCAGCATCAAAATTAGGTTTTACAGGGACCTGAAACCACAAAAATAGTCCAATAAAAGTACCCAAGTTTTACAAGGACCTGAAACCTCAAAGAACTTATAGCATAGGGAAAAGAATGCTAAATATATATATATATATATATATATCTTTAGCATTTTGCCCTGGCCAACAATGCAAGTTGCCATTGCAATAAAGACACAAGCATTTATCGGGACATTAAAAATCCACAAAATACCTTTGGTTTCTCTGTCCCTTTGATTTAATGGAGATACCATCAAATCCAGCAATAATGATGGCCATAGCCATGTTGAGAAAAAGGCCATGCTCCACCATGCCCTCAAACCCTAAAATTACACTGCCTGCACTCCTTGAACTGGTCATAAGATGCCAACTATGACACCATTACGATCATCGCCCTCTGTACTATCAAGGCAGATCCCATCCAGAGTGATGCGACGCCCTCCTACCTCACCAAGCATCCCACTACATTCACCATGCTCCTGTAGTTCTGCCTATGCTAGAGCGTCAAGTGACCATCTGCATGCATCCTCACCATTGCCATGTCTGTAGGGTTGCCCACAACCATGCCAAAACCTCCAGCGATGAGCCCTTCCAAGATTTTCTTTACAAGAGGAAGGTTTCCTTCTTCCCTCCATTTCTCTTTGAGAAGATCGTAGAGGCCCATACGAATCATGGAGTAGAGAAGCTGTCGTAGCATCATTGCAGAGATGCCAGAGAAGAGCGACATGGATCCCTCCGTCCGCACCACATAGACGGAGGGATAAGCACACAACTTTTATTGATCATATTTTGTTATTGGAATAAGAAAGCAAGTGACTTTTTAGACTTTGTGCTGTAATATTTTTGTTGTTGGGAAAACTGTTCTTATGTCTTTTTCCTTGATATATTCTTTGTTTCTTTAGTTCAACAAGTAGAATTAGTGAAATTAGTCAGGAAGGTGTCATGAAGAGTCAACTATGGAGAGACTTTGTGCCCCCATAATTGCCTTTAGTGTGTTTTCTTTTCATTTTTGTGTAAAGGACCTTGGGACGACTTTGTGCCCTCATTGTCCTTCGTATCTTACTCTTGAGCAATTTAGGTGGAGACTTTGTGCTACATCTCGATTTGCTAGTTACTATGTCCTTGGTTACATTTTACATTTACTACCAAGAGTATTCTTGTGGTTTGTTGAATAGTACTTCTAAAAGAAGAGGATTGATGTCTGTCCTTTTCCTTGAGTTTGTCCTTTGATTTGCACGCATCACCTCTGAAGAAAGAGAGATGGATGATTTTTCCTACCCTTGAGTATTATTTTCTATTTATATATATATAGGGAACCTCCCCTTGATGAGAGGAGAGATTAATCCCCTTTTGATGTGGTAAACCTACACATTTAGATGACCAATCTTCCTACTTTGGCTGATCAGACCTATTTTGTTTATCAGTACGTTGATCAATAAAATATTCAACCAATAGTTTTTGGCGACTCCACCGGGATATACATAATTTTGTGCAATTTGGAACCTCAAGTTTTAGATTGAAACATCACCTGTGTCTTACCCATTATATTTATAACCCTTATCCATTACAGATTTTGGCGACTTTGTTTCACGTCTTACCCATTATCCATTTATAGCCTTATCATCTTCCTCCATCTCCATTATTTTATCTAGTCTGTAAAAACCAGAGTTGATGAGAAAGAGTGCGCAATTTAAAGCCTCAATCTTCAAACTGAAGCAAGGTAAATTATTTCCCATTTTTGTTTCACAATCTGGCAGATTCAAGGTATACACGAAGCCAAAATGCTAAAGGTATTATTGACCCTATATTTGAGTTGGTACAACAAAGTGATTTTGATCTGTTTCCTTCACCATCTCATCTCTAATGAACCAAGAGCTTTCCTCTTACTAAAGTCAGATCTCTATTTCCAAATGAAGTATCTAATTATGTTGTTGATAAAGCTTTACCAATAATTACCCCTCTAAGATTTGTTATTCCTCCTTTTCATAATCCTATAATGGTAGTTCAAGGCCCCTAGGGTAATGCTTTTGGTCCTCTCAATATTACTCCACCTCTACATGAGCTTCCATGAAGTTCAAGGAAGAATTTCCCCAAATTATATGGTGATGGAAAAGTTCATCCTAATGAACACATTGCAGCCTTTAGCATAGCTTGTAGAGTAATTAGAGTAGAATTTGAAGATGTAGCAGTCAGGTTATTTGTAGAAACATTACAAGGTGTTGTTGTAGATTGGTTTTATCATCTACAAGCTCAATCAATAATCAATTAGAATACTCTCAAAGCTAAGTTTGAAGCCAGATTCAAACCTACAGAAGATGCACATGCACTTTTGGCTCAACTTACACAGATGAAGAAAGAGCCTCATGAACCAATGAGAGACTTCATAGCCAAGTTTGACAAACTAAGGAACAAATTCCTGTAATTGCTCAACCTATAGCTGAGAATCTCAAATGCTTCTTCATTAATTCTCAGTTATCTGAAGTTAATTTTCTTTTGAGACGTGTTGGTCAAATAGATCTTGTTGTAGCTCAACTTTTGGCCACTGAGGTGGAAGATGATCTCATCTTAATAGGGAAGATAAGAAGAGATCCAAACAGAAATAGATTCTCATCATCTTCTAAATATTCACCTACAAGCACCACTGATCCAATGGTGCAAAAGTTGGCAAATGAAGTGTTAGCCTTGAAAAGATAAATGGTACAAGGAATGTCTTCTACTCCTTCATACATATATATGCCAAGAAGGACATTTCCAAATCAATCATATCAAGGCAATGCTACTAGGAATCAAGGGCAGCCAGATCGTCTTCCTCTCCCATAAGGGAAACTTGCCCTTGAAGCTCCTCCAACCAACTCAGTAGTTGGATATTTGGAAATAGAATATGCTTTCTCTTTCCAACCTGAGTTTGAGCAAAAAAATGATGCTGATCTCTTCACAGAGGATCAAGAAGAATCAGCTAGCAACTCCCACATTATTTTCTTGAATGACTAGGATGAACTCAGAAGCAAAGGAGAAGATATTGATGGATCATATGCAGTGTTTACCAGATCCAAAAAACCAATCAGTCGAGCAAGATGATAAAAAGAAGATAGAGGAGTAACCTCAACCAGCAATTACAATTTCTAAGTGTGGAACTACTCTGCCTTTCCAAGTCAAAGGATCCGGTGATCACCCAAAATGTAAGTACATCAATTTCACCTTCACCTTCTACTTCAATTTCACAAACCAGCCCTCTTCCCATGCTTTCCTCTATACCTAGCTCAATTCAGCCATTTGACATAATTGATCATGTCAAGAAAACCAAAATTCAAATGTTTGAATTTGAATATTTGTAGTCCAATCTTGATCAATTGGATAAGTTGGTCCAATGTGTCAAGAACCAAACCATCCCTACAAGATAAGAGGTTAAGAAGGTAACTCCTAATTCTCCAAAGAACACACCTATTCCAAATAATCTTGTCATTACTCCTCCAACTGTTCATAGAAAAATATAACCTTTCTATTTTCTCTGTTAATAAATGGTCACAAGCTAAGTAACTGTATTATAGACTCAGTTGCATCTGACAATGTCAAGCCTGTTAAAGTAGCTAAGTCTCTGGGTCTCACATTGACCAAAACTTTTGGGAGATGTTTCTCTAAGAAGGATAAGCAAGTACCACTGTTGGGGCAAATCAAAGATGCCCAATTTGCATTGGCAACCTTTCTAGACAAGAGAATCAAGATGACTGTCTTGGTGGCTGACGTCCCAGCATCCTATGGCATTTTGCTTGGATAAAATTTTTGCAAGGATGTGGGAGGAGAACTAAGCATGGACCTGTCTGAAGCAAGGATCCCTATCTAAGGCATAATGAAGAGATTGCTCCTTGAAAAGGAAGCAAAATACATGGTCACCCAAACATCAGCCCCTACAGCACAAATTCTATTTGAGTCTTCAGGCAGGGGTAACTATGTATTTACCACAAAGGATGTTCATGTTTCTATAGATGAAAGTCTTGTAGCTGACAATCTAGGAATTGATCCAAACAAGACTTCAGGAGAACTGGTAGGGCACAATACAAATAAGGAAGGATCTTCCATCTCTAATGAAGATAAATCTGATAGGAGATCAGCTTCTGATGATGCTTCGATCTTGAAATCCAATGGCAAAAATTATTCCACCAATGATGGAGTTAGGACTGTGTTGATATCTCCTCAAGGAGATATTCTTCCTTCATGTAATTTGTAAGACAGCAACACCAACAACATAGCTGAATGCAAATCTCTATTGCTCAGATTGAAGATTGTTCAAGATGAAGAAATCAAATTCCTTCACATCAAAGGAGATGCTAAGCTGATAATTTGTTAGGAGTTTGATATGAACAATTCAATCATATGCTAGACTGAACTAGAAGAACAACTAATTATGGTAATGGACCATGTTACTGTAAATCAAAATCAGGTAAAGGAAACCTTTGCCAAGAAAGCAAGGAGTTATGGCTTTCAAATTGAAGACCACATCCTGCCATGGGGCAAGAAGAAGAAAGAGTCAATAGGAAGATGCAAAAAATTAGTTTCTTGGTGGAGAGCTCCATTTGCCTGTCACCATTTTTAGGAAAAAAATGTCTTCTTGTTGGTTTACCAAGATGGTGCACTATTTTCAATGTCTCTCAAGAAGCAGCATCTGAAATACTTCAATTTTTGAAGTATAAGATCATTTCATCTGTACATATGTATATTTATATAGTTTTTAATTCTATTTTGTTTTGTTTGTTTTCATTTTTGATGCCTTCTATTTTTGGGTAGCATGACTCCATAGCCCAATGGTACACATGAAGACACTAGAGATTCTGGATTCTACTGCCTTCAATTCTTTTTGCAATTGATAGAAGTTCCCCAACTGGAGCCAGCTGTTGTCCCCCAAAAATATCACTTATTTTTGGGACAACATTTGAACTATTTTGGTCCTACACACCAAAATTGTCTGTTTCCTTTTTGAAATTTGTCCTGGGCATTCAAATTCCTCATTTTTCAAACTTCTCAAGAATCTGCAGACTCTGCAGGCTTGAATCTACGGACTCTGTAGGCCAAGTTCAATGGGCTTTACAAGTCAATTTCTACAGACTTGATTTCTATGGACTCTACAGGCAGGTTCATTTCTATAGGTTTAAAGGCTTCTGCAGGTGGGTTCAATCAAAAGAATCACTTTTCAACAATTAGTCATTTTTGAGATTGGTTCAGCACCTTGGTTCAATCAAAAATGTCCATCGGCAAGCATCTAAGCAAAAGAGGCTTGAACCATTGAACCGTTTTTGGTTCAAAGGTTCAATAGGTTCAAAGTTGGGTTCAAACAAATGGTTCAAAGGATTCATTTGAACCTTTGAACCAAAACTTGGTTCAACAGTTGGTTCAATGCTTCAGTTCATTCAATTGGTTCATCAGCTTGAACCATTGGCTTGAACCATCGACTTGAACCATTTTGGTTCAAAGCTTGGTTCATTGGCTTGGTTCAACCAAGCGGTTCAATGCTTTGGTTCGTTCGCTTGGTTTAAATACTTGGTTCAATCAAAGGGTTCATCGGCTTGAACCATTTTGGTTCAACCAAGCAGTTCAATGTTTGGCTCAACCAAGTGGTTCAATGCTTTGGTTCAATCAAACAGTTCAATAGTTGGTTCATCACCTTGGTTCATCGGCTCGGTTCAAAGGAGCGGTTCAACGCAAAAATTCAAATAAGCCTCCCGAAGGATAAGTGCCCTTGCAGAGGGCACTTGGTCAAAAAAAGTACCCTTTGGAAGGGTCATTTCCAAAGAAGGCCACAAAGGTAATTCTTTAAGATTTTTGTTTAAGGAAATTCAAAAAGAACTAAGGCAAGAAACAATTCCTTCAGACTTTTTGTTTGAAGGAATTGTTTCGGACAAAAAGTCCGAAGGAATTCAAGAAACAGGCTGCAAGCAGAAAGCCTGAAGAAATTTACAAAGAGGCAAAGACAAGTGATCATAACAATTTCTACAGAATTTTTGTCAGTGGAAAAATTCCTGCAGAGAAAGCCTGAGGAAAATGCCTACAAGAATTGTCTGTAGGAAAGCCGCGAGAGACTGGCAAAGATAAAATGCCACCAAAGGACCCCAAAAAGAAGGTGCCCTTGTGGGGGACTCTCAGCAGCCAACTTATAAGACACTCCCCCAAAGCTGAAGGGTCACCTTCCCTTCAGGAGGATGCAAAATAGGAAAGTCGAAGAGGGACCAAGGGGTGACGTGCCTGAAGATGTCAAATTTAAGACAGCAAACTAGCCATTGAAAATGTAGTGACGGGCGCGCGAACGTCAATTTCAAAGCTCATAAAATAGTAGTTGATCCTTGTAATCTATAGACCTGAATGCATTCAAAGGCTTTAAGGTCAAAACCAGTAGAAAGCGACTAAGGAACAGATCAACAAATTGAATCCAAGACCCGATTCAATTAATTAGAAAAAGAAGAATGATCAAGAAGGATCAGATTGCCAAGTGGACATTGAAAGTTGCAAACTTTCAATAACATGACTTGTTTCTCTGCATTAAGAAAAACAAATGGGTAGATGCCCCTAATTTCTAGCCTGTCTTCCTAACAGTTTTCAATGCAACATGATGTGTTACTGTTCTCGAGTCCTTCTTGAAGAGGCTATATAAGGGACTCTCTTTTATTGTAAATAGATCTCTTTTTGACAATCAGAAATGAAACTCTACCCAAATTGAAAGGCATTATTGAGACTTTGAGCTCAAATTGTTGATCATATTTTGTTATTGGAATAAGAAAGCAAGTGACTTTTTAGACTTTATGCTATAATATCTTTGTTGTTGGGGAAACTGTTCTTATGTCTTTTTCCTTGATATATTCTCTATTCCTTTAATTCAACAAGCAGAATTAGTGAAAATAGTCAAGAAGGTGTCGTGAAGAGTCAACTATGGAGAGACTTTGTGCCCCCATAATTTATTTTAGTGTGTTTTCTTCTCATTTTTGTGTAAAGGACCTTGAGATGACTTTATGCCCTCATTGTCCTTCGTATCTTACTCTTGAGCAATTCAGGTGGAGACTTTGTGCTGCATCTCGATTTGCTGGTTACTACATCCTTGGTTACATTTTGCATTTACTACTAGGAGTATTCTTGTGGTTTACTAAATAGTAATTCTGAAAGAAGAGGAGTGCTATCTATCATTTTCCTTGAGTTTTTCCTTTGATTTGCACACATTATCTCTGAAGAAAGAGAGATGGATGGTTTGTCCTACCCTTGAGTATTATTTTCTATTTATATATATATATATATATAGCATATCCATAGGGAACCTCCCCTTGATGAGAGGAGAGATTAGTCCCCTTTTGATGTGATAAACCTACACATTTAGATGACCAATCTTCCTACTTTGGCTGATCAGACCTATTTTGTTTATCAATAAGCTAATCGAAAAAATATTCAACCAACAGTTCTTGGCGACTCTGCTAGGGATATACATAATTTTGTGCAATTTGGAACCTCAAGTTTCAGATTAAAACATCACCTGTGTCTTACCCATTATCATTATAACCCTTATCCATTACAGATTCTAGAGACTTCGTTTCACGTCGTACCTATTATCCATTTATAGCCTTACCATCTTCCTCCATCTCTATTATTTTAGTTGGTCTGCAAAACCCAGAGTTACTAGGAAAGAGTGCATAGTTTAAAGCCTCAAGCTTCAAACTAAAGTAAGGTAAATTCTTTCTCATTTTTGTTTCACAATCTAGTAAATTCAAGGTATACATGAAGCCAAAGGGCTAAAGGTATTGTTGGCTCTGTATTCGAGTTGGTACAACAAAGTGATTTTGATTTGCTTCCTTCACCATCTCATCTCCAACGAACCAAGAGCTTTCCTCCTACTAAAGTCAGATCTCCATTGCCAAATGAAGTATCTACTTCTGCTATTGATAAAGCTTTGCCAATAATTACCCCTCTGAGATTTATTATTCCTCCTTTTCATAATCCTATAATGGCAGTTCAAGGCCCTTGGGGTAATGCTTTTAGTCCTCTCAATCTTACTCCACCTCTACATGAGCTTCCACGAAGTTCAAAGAAGAATTTCCCCAAATTCTATGGTGATGGGAAAGTTCATCGTGATGAACACATTGCAGCCTTCAGCATAGCTTGTGGAGTAATTGGAGTAGAATTTGAAGATGTAGCAGTCAGGTTATTTGTAGAAACATTACAAGGTGCTGTTGTAGATTGGTTTTATCATCTATAGGCTCAGTCAATAACCGATTAGAATACTCTCAAAGCTAAGTTTGAAGCCAAATTCAAACCTACAAAAGACACAAATGAAGAAAGAGCCTCATGAACCAATGAGAGACTTCATAGCCAAGTTTGACAAACTGAGGAATCAAATTCCTGTAATTGCTCAACCTATAGCCGAGAATCTCAAATGCTTCTTCATTAATTCTCAGTTACCTGAAGTTAGTTTTATTTTGAGACGTGCTGGTCAAATAGATCTTATTGCAGCTCAACTTTTGGCCACTGAGGTGGAAGATGATCTCATCTTAGCAGGGAAGATAAGAAGAGATCCAAACAGAAATAGATTCTCATCATCTTCTGAATATTCACCTACAGGCACCACTGATCCAATGGTGTAAAAGCTGGCAAATGAAGTGCTAGCCTTGAAAAGGAAAATGGCACAAGGAATGTCTTTTACTCCTTCATATAGAGATATGCCAAGAATGACATTTTCAAATGAATCATATCAAGGCAATGCTGCCAGGAATCAAGGGCAGTCAGATCATCTTCCTCCCCTATAAGAGAAACTTGCCCTTGAAGCTCCTCCAACCAACTTAGCAGTTCAATATTTGGAAATAGACCATGCTTTCTCTTTCCAACTTGAGTTTGAGCAAGAAAATGATGTTGATCTCTTCACTAAGGATCAAGAAGAATCAACTAGCGACTCTCACATTGATTTCCTGAACTACCAGGATGAACCCAAAAGCAAAGGAAAAGCTATTGATGGATCAGATGCAGTGTTTATCAGATCTAAAAAACCAATCAATCTATAAAGTTGATAAAAAAAAGACAGAGGAGCAAACTCAACCAGCAATTACAATTGCTAAGCGTGGAACTACTCTGCCTTTCCAATCAAAGGATATGGTGATCACCCAAAATGTAAGTACATCATTTTCACCTTCACCTTCTACTTCAATTTTGCAAACCAACCCTCCTCCCATCCCTCTTAAAACTCAAAAAGTTGAAATGCTTTCCTCTGTACCTAGCTCAATTCAGCCATTTGACATAATTGATCATGTCAAGAAGACCAAAATTCAAATGTCTGAATTTGAATATTTGCAGTCTAATCCTGATCAATTGAATAAGTTGGTCCAATGTGTCAAGAACAAAACCATCCCTGCAAGACAAGAGGTTAAGAAGGTAGCTCTTGATTCTCTAAAGAACACGCCTATTCCAAATAATCTTGTCATTACTCCTCCAACTATTCCTAAAAAAATAGAACCTTTCTATGTTTCCCTGTTAATAAATGGTCACAAGTTGAGTAACTGTATTAGACTTAGACGCATTTGACAATGCCATGCCTAATAAAGTAGTTGAGTCTCTGGGTCTCACATTAACCAAAACCTTTGGGAGATGTTTCTCCATGGAAAAAAAGCAAGTACCACTACTAGGGCAAATCAAAGATGCCCAATTTGCATTGGCGACCTTTCCAGACAAGAGAATCAAGATGACTGTCTTGGTGGCTGATGTCTCAGCGTCTTATGGCATTTTGCTTAGACGAAATTTCTGCAAGAACGTGGGAGGAGAACTAAGCATGGACCTATCTAAAGCAAGGATCCCTATCCAAGGCATAATGAAGAGATTACTCCCTGAAAAAGAGGCAAAATACGTGGTCACCCAAACATCAGCCCCTACAACACAAATTCTATTGAGTCTTCAGGCAGGAGTAATTATTTCTTTACCATAAAGGATGTTCATGTTTCTACAGATGAAAATCCTATAGCTAACAATCCAGTAATTGATCCAAATAAGACTTCAAGAGAAATGGTAGGGTGCAGTACAAATAAGGAAGGATCTTCTATCTCTAATGAAGATAAATCTGATAGGAGATCAGCTTCTGATGATGCTTCGATCTTAAAATCCAATGGCAGCAATTCTTCCACCAATGATGGAGTTGGGACTATGTTGATATCTCCTCAAGGAGATATTCATTCTTCATGCAATTTGCAAGACAATAACACCAACAACATAGCTAGATGCGAACCTCTGTTTCTCAGATTGAAGATTGTTCAAGATGAAGAAATCAAACTCCTTCACATCAAAGGAGATGCTAAGCTGATAATTTGTCAGGTGTTTGATATGGACAATTCAATCATATGCTAGATTGAACCAGAAGAACAACCAATTATGGTAATGGAACATGCTGTTGTAAATCAAAAGTAGATAAAGGAACCCTTCACCAAGAAAGTAAGGAGTTATGGCTTTCAAATTGAAGACCACATCCTACCATGGGGCAAGAAGAAGAAAGAGTCAACATGAAGATGCAAAAAATTAGTTTTTTGGTGGAAAGCTCCATTCGCCCATCACCGTTTCTGGGGACAAAATGTCTTCTTGCTGGTTTACCAAGATGGCACACTACTTTCACTATCTCTCAAGCAGCAGCATCTAAAATACTTCAATTCTTGAAGTATCAGATCATTTCATCTATACATATCTATATTTGTATAGTTTTTAATTCTATTTTGTTTTGTTTGTTTTTATTTTTGATGCCTTCCATTTCTGGGTAGCATGACTCCATAGCCCAATGGTATACATGAAGACACTAGAGATTCTAGATTCTACTCCCTTTAATTCTTTTTACAATTGATATAAGTTCCCCAACTGGAGCCAGCTATTGTCTCCTAAAAATATCACTCATTTTTGCAACAACATTTGAACTATTTTGGTCCTACAGACAAAAATTGTCTCTTCCCTTTCTAAAATTTTTCCTGGGCATTCAAATTCCTCATTTTTCAAACTTCTTGGAATCTACAGACTCTGCAGGCTTGAATGTACGGACTTTGCAGGCCAAAATTTCAATGGGCTTTACAGGTTGATTTCTACAGACTTTGCAGGCAGGTTCATTTCTATAGGTTCAAAGGCTTCTACAGGCACATTCAATCAAAAGAATCACTTTCCAATACTTAGTCATTTTCGAGATTGGTTTAGCACCTTGGTTCAATCAAAAATGTCCATCGGCAAGCATCTAAGCAAAAGAGGCTTAAACCATTAAACCGTTGAACAGTTGAACCACTTTAGTTCAAAGGTTCAACGGGTTCAAGGTTCAACAGGTTCAAAGGTGGGTTCAAACAAATGGTTCAAAGGCTTCGTTTGAACCTTTGAACCAAAACTTGGTTCAACGGTTGGTTCAATGCTTCAGTTCATTCAATTGGTTCATCGACTTGAACTATTGGCTTGAACCATCAGCTTGAACCATTTTGGTTCAAAGCTTGGTTCAATGTTTGGTTCAACCAAGCGGTTCAACGCTTTGGTTAGTTTGTTTGGTTCAAAGACTTGGTTTAATCAAAGGGTTCATTGGCTTGAACCATTTTGGTTCAACCAAGCAGTTCAATGTTTGGTTCAACCAAGCGGTTCAATGATTTGGTTCAATCAAACGGTTCAATAGTTGGTTCATCACCTTGGTTCATTGGCTCGATTCAAAGGAGCGGTTCAACGCAAAAATTCAAAGAAGCCTCCCGAAGGACAAGTGCCCTTGCGTAGGGCACTTGGTCAACAAAAGTACCCTTTTGAATGGTAATTAACAAAGAAGGCCGCAAAAGTAATTCTTTTGGATTTTTGTTTAAGGAATTCAAAAAAGACTAAGGCAAGAAACAATTCTTTTAGACTTTTTGTCTGAAGGAATTCCTTTGGACAAAAAGTCTGAAGGAATTCAAGAAATAAGATGCGAGCAAAAAGCTCGAAGAAATTTCCAAAGAGGCAAAGACAAGTGATCGAAACAATTTCCATGGACTTTTTGTCCACGAGAAAATGCCCGTAGAGAAAGCTCGGGGAAAATGCTTGTGGGAATTGTCTACAGGAAAGTTGCGAGAGACTATTGAAGATAAAAGGCCGCCGAAGGACCCCGAAGGGAAGGTGCCCTTATGGGGGACTCTCGGTGGCCAACTTAAAGAACACTCCCCCAAAGCTGAAGGGTCACCTTCCCTTCGGGAGGATGTAGAATAGGAAAGCCAAAGAGGGACCAAGGGGTGACGTGCCTGAAGACGTCAAATTTAAGACAGCGAACTAGCTATTGAAAACATAGTGATGGGTGTGCGAACATCAATTTCAAAGCTTATAAAATAGCTATTGATCCTTGTAATCTATAGACCCAAATGCATTCAAAGGCTTTAAGGCCAAAACCAACATGAAGTGACTAAGGAACAAAACAACAAATTAAATCCAGGACCCGATTCAATTAATCAAAAAAGGAGGAACGATGAAGAAGGATCAGATCACCAGGTGGACATTGAAAGTTGCAAACTTTCAATAACATGACTTGTTTCTCTGCATTGAGAAAAACAAATGGGTAGATGCCCCTATTTTCCAACCTGTCTTCCTAACAGTTTTCAATGCAACATGATGTGTTATTGTTCTCGAGTCCTTCTTGAAGAGGCTATATAAGGGACTCTCTTTTATTGTAAATAGATCTCTTTTTGACAATCAGAAATGAAACTCAGCCCAAATTGAAAGGCATTATTGAGACTTTGAGCTCAGATTGTTGATCATATTTTGTTATTGGAATAAGAAAGCAAGTGACTTTTCAGACTTTGTGCTGTAATATATTTGTTGTTGGGGAAACTGTTCTTATGTCTTTTTCCTTGATATATTCTCTGTTCCTTTAATTCAACAAGCAAAATTAGTGAAATTAGTCAAGAAGGTGTCCTAAAGAGTCAACTGTGGAGAGACTTTATGCCCCCATAATTTCTTTTAGTGTGTTTTCTTTTCATTTTTGTGTAAAGGACCTTGGGATGACTTTGTGCCCTCATTGTCCTTCGTATCTTACTCTTAAGCAATTTAGGTGGAGACTTTGTGTTGCATCTCGATTTGCTGGTTACTACGTCTTTGGTTACATTTTACATTTACTACCAGGAGTATTCCATTGGTTTGTTGAATAGTACTTCTGAAAGAAGATGAGTGATGTCTATTTTTTCCCTTGAGTTTTTCCTTTGATTTGCACACATCATCTCTGAAGAAAGAGAGATGGATGGTTTGTCCTACCCTTGAGTATTATTTTTTGTTTATATATATATAGGGAACCTCCCCTTGATGAGAGGAGAGATTAGTCCCCTTTTGATGTGGTAAACCTACACATTTAGATGACCAATCTTCCTACTTTGGCTGATCAGACCTATTTTGTTTATCAGTACGCTGATCGACAAAATATTCAACCAACATAGATCATGGAGAAAAATAGGATTATTAAATTGGAATGGTGGGAGACATGTGAAGCTTTAGGGCATATGAGAATAATTTTAATTTTTTAGATTTATAAAAATTATGAATTTCCAAAATCCATATAATTTTTAATTATAAAAATATTAGTTAATTGACTTTGGATTAATTTAGAGATAATATATAGTGAATAGTGATGATAAATAGTGATTAGAGAAAACTAAGGGTGATTAGAGAAAACTAATGGTGATTAGAGATGATTAGAGAAAACTAAGGATGATTAGAGATGATTAGAGATTTAGTACAAATAAGATTAAAATCAACATAAATCATATGATTTGAAGTGTATATATTTTCCCCCTCTTTGAGAAGTAGTTGTAAGACATTGATGAAGTAATCAATTTTCAAAGAATGAAAAAGTCATTGAAAAGGTGGAATAAAAAATTAAACGAAAAATTAATGGATGTTGTGGTTTTGTCATTCTCAATTGATAGGTGCAGGAGTTTTTAGTAAAACAAGTAAATAACAAGACATATAACAAGACAATCAAGATTAATCAATCTTAACGAAGACAAGTTAAGCACAATAATGAAAACACATAGGTGAAAATAAAAACTAAAACAACCAACACTTAAAAAATAAGGAAACGAATTGACTAACATCTTAGGCTAGGGTTGAGACTTTAGAAATCTAACATTTATGACATCATTGAATGATTGATGAAGAATCCCTTAGATAATCAAGTGGTTGTGGATAGAAATATGAAAAAGTGAAATAATATTTTTGATGAATAGAGATTATGGAGATAGTGGTTGAACTGACCCTAAGGGCCCCATGCTCCTGAGTGTTGCCTACATAGTCTGAATACTCTTAACATTGAAAATAGTGTGAACTCTCATGATAATAAGGATAGATTTCAGGCCACATATAGTTTTCTCATAAATGGGAAGAAAAACAAAATAGAAGAATTAGATAATGTTAAAATATAAGGATGCTAAGAAAACTTCAAATTTTCTATGATGTAGAATGCCTTGAGAATGAAGATGTTGTTAGCAATGGACAACCAATAAGAAAAAAAGATGAAGAATGGGGATGGTAATTAATTTTTAGTGGTCGATCTCTCCTAGAAAATTGAGCATCATCAACATAGTCTGTGGACTTCAAGCCAATGTAGTTCAATGGATACATGAAGTGATGAGAAAATGGGTTTGGTAATAACATGTAAGATTGACCCATGGATGTCATTAACCCACTTAAGTTAATGATTATATATTATGATTGGTTATGATGATGGATTGATTTTCCTCTAAGCAAATATATATTCAAAGAGTGGACTGAGAATGATATATCCCAAGATAAGTTGCATGCTTTGATGTGCTCCATGAATTAGAGTTCATAGGAACAGATGTGAAAATGATATTTCCCATTAAAAAGCTATGAAATTTGATTGATTAACTAATCTAATGACTAATTAAGTGAGTGAATGAGTAATGGATTGATGGAGAAAGGGTGGATATTTTGATGTAGTCGATCCCAATTAACAGGTCCAGGAGATTGTGTGAAAAGAGTAAGATATGATTGTGGATGATTGATGTGCAAACATAAAAAAAATAAGTTAATTAATGACATGGATTAATGATGATTGATTACAACATGGATTTGATATGGATGGATGGAAGAGAGTGGGAATGATGGGATGCATGGTGAAACAAAAAAAAAATTTACCATGGCACACACCCAAAGTGCCAATAAATTGGTTTTCACTTGTGGACAAACTATTTTTATCTTTTTTTTCACATTTTATTTAATTCTTTTTTTCGGATATGATTTAAGATTTTTTTGGTTGATTTTTTTTTAAAGGATTTTTTTTCATTTTTTTAGATGTTTGACTCACATGCCTCTAAAAAGGTAGATTTTACTAGAGACTTATTATACGAACATGATATTTATTATGATATATAGAGATGTGTTGGTGTATTTCAGTGACTCACCATTTATGTGGTATGGATTTAATTTCTATGTATGTTTTTTTAGTTTTTTCACTTTAGATGATCAAAGATTGATGACATACCATATATCTCTTTATTTTTATGATAATGCTATGGAAAATAATTATATATGTGTAGAAAAAAAATGTATGAAAATGATGTCACATGTTGGATATACATGAATCTTTGAGAATGAGCTAATAGTTATTTTGTAGATGATGATCCAGTTATTTTTTTCAATAACATATGACTTTAAATTTGCAGCAAATAAATAAAAGGCAGAATAGGATATGTATGAAATGGTGGAGCTGAAAACCAAAAATCAAAATTTGGCATGGAAAAGGAAGGTGACCTATTCTTTACAAATAAAGGAAAAATTGTACTTGCTAAACTTAAAAAATAATAATTATATTGGATTCATCTAAAGAGAACTAACCTTGATAGAATTGGTAAATGGGATAAAAAATACTATTTTTGACATAGACATATAGACAACTTTTTTGAAGAACTTTTTATTTGGAGACATTTTGATTTAATATGTAATACTTTTCTTTGTGATCTCTTACACTTAGTTTTATGTGACTAGGAAGACACATGGGCTCACTGTGATATAGGAATTTAACTCAAGAGAGGATGGTTAGTATGGTGTTAGTTCTAAAATGAAAATAAAATGAAAGAAACACACTAATAGCATAACATCTCTAGGCCTAGACACTAAGGAGAGCTTAGTTAACAATCATGAATGAAACACACAACCAAAATGCAAAATAAAACTTTCTTTTACCTCCCTTGAATGCTCCAAAATGCTTGTTGTAGTGGATTTCTCGACTTGTGCTCATGAAGTCCTTGGCAATGGAAGCTTGGCTACCTCCATCTTTTCTTAGCACCTTTAGCTTGTAGCAGGGCTTGGCTTGGCATCAATTTACCATGGTAACACTAGTTTCTTGAAGATTTTGGAATCAATTTGGCATTATAATTTTGCACTAAAATAGCTTAGAAATGATGTTGTGAGGCCTTCTATTTATAGATTTTTGGATTTGATCAAAATCAACCTAAACCATCCATCTCAAGATTGAGATGTGTGGATAAGGATTAATTAAAATTTTGGAATTAAATTTGTAATTATTTTTATCATGTCATTGGAAGAAGGGGAAAGTAAGAGACATGGAGGGCATCATAGAAGGCATCGATGAGGCATGGGAGGCATGAATCTTGATATTTGTGGCATTTATGGCCTAGAGATGTCTTCCCAAGAAATGAGGTCACTTGATGATGCTGATATTCAATATTTATTTTCAAAAATAAGTATTCAACAAGTTTCGATAAAATTATTTATTATGCCTTGATTTGGGTTAATTAGCTCTTAAGCATGATTAAGCACTTTGTACACAAATTACCCAAGTTGATCAGAATGTCTTATTATTGGTCCAAAATTTGATTATATTAGAATTAGAAGGTGATGTCAGATACATTGGAACTATATTTCTATTTATGATGTTGCCAACAACAAATAACAAAGGCACATGTCTCATGCAAGAGGTTTGATAGAAAAGAGCAATCCAGAGCACTTACGTGCAAATTTGGCATTTTAACTCAAAATGAACTAATCAAAGTTAGCTGGTCATTCATAAATTGCATTGCCTCATTTAGGGATACTCTAGCCAAAATCGGCATTTGAATATGTTAGTTTCACATTATTTTACATGTTTTAGTGTTTTTAGGCCAAATTATGCATTTTGGGTGAAAATTGGCCAAAACCTTATTTAGAAGTTATTGGTGGCTAGATTTAGGTGTCTATAGTTTGCCCCTATTTGGGAATATATTGCAAACCATAGACAAATCAATGTCTTTTCAAAGAATGAGAAATGTCTTGTATGCCAAAAAAAAAAGATGATGGTTGAAGAATAAAGTTCCAAAATAGTTTTGGGAAGCCTATGATGATGCCCCCTCGAGGGAGTGGTCGTCATATTTGTTGACGGATAGTCCCTCAAAAAGAAACAAGAATAAATATGGAATTAATCTATGGTTGATATTAATCCAAATAAGAAAATGTTTGCATGCATTGATGTAAAAAAGATGTTGACTTATCTAAAGGCAGTTATAATCAAGAATAAAAGTCAATAATAATGATTTGCTCATAGGCAGTTATAAGCATTAGATGGACATGGATTAGTTAAAGATGATTATGCCCCAGTTAGGGTTGATTAACAAGCATAACTCAAGGATATAATCTAGAATACAGATTAAAGATGAGCGGGTGAAAAGTGATGAAATAGATGAATAAAAGAATAATATTGATTAGTGTGAATGATTCAGTTGTACTTGCCAATGAGGAGATGCTCATCCTAATTAGCAATGATATAAATAAAAAGGTCATTAGGGTGATTTGATCAAAGGTGAGATGGAAAGATTTGCCAAGGTGCCAAGGAAAACCTTTTGTGACTCCATTGATTATAGACCTTCGTGAAGCTAATTTTTGCTATATCATGTGATGATAGGCTTCATGATAGAACACCATGAAGACTTAGCTAAAATATGTGTAAGGACTGACTCCTGATCTAATAAAAACTCAAAAATAATGCACCAATGATAAAAACTATGATGATAATGTTAACGTATGAATATGGATAGACTCAAGAATAATGTGCTCGAGAAATCACCCAACAAATGCATATAGACCAAGTCAAGGCAATAGTGATGAAAGTAAAAAAACATACAAATGAACAAACAAATAGAAAAAAATAAACAAACAACCAAACTAAAATAAACAAACAAAACAAAAAACTTGAAAACAAAAACAAAAAAAAGCATCCTAACAATGACAATGCCTCAGTAAAGCAGATCGAGGATAACTGACTATGCCTAGATAGAACAAATATTTTTGGATTTTTGAAATATTTCAATGTTTTTTGAATTTTTAGGTATCTTAACTTGTTATAAAATGACAAAATACCTAATCGCAAAATGGTGAGAGCGTTTGGCTTAGGTTAATCGCAAAATGATGAGAGCGTAGGGAAAGGGGGACTGAGGTGACCTCAACATGAACCGAGCATGACCTAAAAAGTCTCAAAATGACCTCAAGTCATAGTAATTCCATCCACACAAAAGGTAGGAAAAAATCAACTAGGTCTCAACAAGTCTTAAATCTAGCAAATGGCCAATCAAATAAAAACAGGAATGGCAAAGTGAAATGGCAATATATGATAAATAAGTGTTTCCCCTAGTTTGCCCATAGGTGGTTATAACTAGGATAAAATATAATAGGTCAATGATACTAATTCACCCATAGGTGGTTATAATTAGTAGCAAGACTGGTGAAACATTGATTTGCCTATAGACAGTTATAATCAAGCTCACAAAAACAAATGTGGATATGGTGAAAGATATATTACCATATCAATTGTCACACTACTTTCATAGACTGTCATTATAAACATGGATTGAAGTGATTGTTGAAACTTGATTAGAATCCCCCCACAAAATGTGTGGAAAGAACCAAATGAACTAAGATCAAAACATGATTAGGTAGGATGACTAAAAATAGGCTTTGGTCTAAATAAGAATGTAATGATAGGATGGTATGGTCTTGCTAAGGATAATGATGGTTTGATAAATTTAATAAAATGGTAAGAAGGTTACCCCCAAGTGGTGGGGTGAATGGTTGGCTCAACACCAATGGTAAATGGATATGTAACAATGGCAATGACATAGCAATGTGAAATGGTATGGTACATGTTTTTGCCCTGGGTGTGGTTTTTGATTCTATTATTTTTGTTGATGGGGAGATGCATGTCTTAATCAATAAATGATACAAATAGAATACTTGATCATGTTAATTTCTAACCCACACCTCATATAAATAATTGCTCTATCAAAAACTTGATACAGATTTTATTATCAAGAATTACTTTGTGATCTTCGGTGGTCATTGATTTTGATTCCTTCAAGCGTCAAGACAAGGTATATTTATAGCCTCTGTAAAGGAAAGTGCAGCCATAAATGGTAACAAGGATAAATAATGGATGGTGAGTTTGATTTTGAAATGAAATGGTAGATGATAATGGAATGTATAATAGTGGGGAAATAAATGAAGATTGAGACTTTTAGTCACACGTAATGTCATTGATGTCAAATTTAACATATTTTTGGTTGTGACATGGCTGAAGACTTATTCTCTCAATAGGACCACCAATTTTTTCTATTTTTTATCTTGAGAGTATCTACCATCTGCTTAGGCTATAGATAGAAAGTTATTTTGATTTTATTTTTGATTTTATCTTCATCAAGTAGTGAATAACTTTTGTGTTCAGCTATTGGTGTCTCAATGAGGTTTTCAACAATGAAGTTGTCTTAATTGTCCCATAGCACCTCTAAGAAGGTTTCACTAATGAACATTATATTTTCTAGTGATTCCAAAAAAGTTTCACTAGAAGACGCTGAGTTGTGACTTTGATTGTCCCCTAGCACCTCTGAAAAGGTTTCACTAGGAGAGTGTTCTTTTGCTACATGAATTATGTCTTGGCCTACTTTCTCTTCTTCAACTGTTATATCACCATGGATGCAGTTTAATGAAGTATGATTCTATATATCCCAATTGGTACTTGTGGGAGATGGAATGTCAATAATATGGCTATCTTGGTTGATGGTAATGGCATGTGAAATGGTAATATAATAAGGAGAGGTTGCACAATCTTTGTAGAAGATACTAGGATAACTTGTGTTGAAGCTAAAGTAATCATCCTTAAAAACTATAGAAGGATCACAAATGTATTTCAATTGATCTGCAAGGCATTCGTAACCAATGTTGTAACAATCATGAACATACTCTTCTTTTGAATCTAATTCTAACTCAAGGGACTCTAATCTAATGTTGAGACTGATGTTGGTTTAGATTTAATAAATGTTGAATCTGATGTTGAGACTGATGTTGATTCAAATTCTAATGTTAAATCTGATGTCAGTTCAAAAATAGAACTTGACTCTAATTTTGATTCTTCATCCAATGGGTACTCTAATACAATGATGTCTTATTAAATATTTGGTTTTAGACAAGTAACGGCCTGTGATGGCATAATGGGCTCCATAAAAACTAGTTTGTTAAAGTGAGACTCCTTTAAGATGGGAAATACGTCAAGAGACAACTCTTTAGAGACTGGCTTATCAATAGGAGACTCTTAAAAAATAGGCACATGGTCGAGGTAATGATTTGTCTAAAGGTAGTTATAATCATTAAGAAGTGACTCAGCAAAGACTAGCTCACTAGTGTGATAGTCCTCGACAACTAGTATAGGATCAATAGGTGATTCATCATAGGTTGACTTATCACAAATGGTTGATTCAATAGAAACATCTCAGATTGGTTGGTTGTCATGGCCTTGGTTTTTGATGAATTTAAAAATATCAATTTTGAACACAACTTAGTCTTTGAATGATTGGATGGGTTAAGGTTTGGATGGGATTGGTACTAAATGAGGAATGACTTGTGGTTGGATAATGGTAAGGTATTGGGGAGCATGATTGCTTTCATGAGCCAGAAGATAAAGTTTTGAGATGGTAATGATAGGGCGGTGTGGATCATGATTTCTCACACAAGCTAAAGGACTAGGTCTTGGAATGATGAAGGGGTGATGTGGAGCTTGATTTCTCACATAAGCCAAAGGACAAGGTTCTAGGATAGAAATGGTTGGGCGTTGTGGAGCTTAGTTGCTCACACAAACCAAAAGACTAGATCTAAGAATGATATTCCTTAGATATTATGGAGCTTGATGGCTCGTATAATCCAAAGGAGGGTTAGGGGTAGTCAATGATCAGATAGCAAAAAGATTTTGTGAAACTTAATTATTTATATAAACAAAAACATCTAAATCTTCCTCTTAAACCATATCATCCCAGTCATGAATTGGCTCATAAGTTGGTTATTGATTGTGTTCCATGTACTGATTATTGTAAAGAGGGTACAGATCCATATCCTAAATAATATTATTTATAGTTGGGTCTTCAAAGTCCTCTTCACAAGCCTTTTCATACCAATCAAGGTCTCGAGTTGGATCATAAGTTATTTCATGACTTTGTTCCCATAAATAATTAATATGAAGTGGATAGAAATCTATCTCACAAACCATATTAACATCATTGAGGTCTTGACAAAAGCCATAAAAGTCATTTTGTGTGACCATTCTATAATAAGTTGGATTGTAAGTGACTCCACTATAAGTGTAGCGAGACATATTTACATAGATGATGAAAGCTCTGAAAATAAAAAAACTTAAGAGTTCTACAAACTCTAAAAAACTATGTCCAAAGGACAATTGATTCAAACTTGGTCTAACTTGGTCAAAGGGGTGGAGCTATATCTCTAATATGGTCGAAAAGTGGAGTTGTATCTCCAAAATAATTTTTGCTAATACTTGCCATAAAAAACCCTAACATCAAATGTCTAATTTCTAATGTCATACACACAAAATATCAAGTGTTTAAATAAAAACTAGCATGTTAAAGGTCTAGTTCAAAGTGTTCCAAACAAGGTCTAAACTAGGAAAGAGAAAAGTTGAGTTGTTAGGTCTTTTATCCAAACACAGAGTTAAAATCTAGGCTCAAACAATTAGGCATGCACTAAGACCTTGTGACCAAACAACATCAAAAGCTAGACTTGAAACAAAGGTTGATGTGATTTGATTTAATCTAACATGTTTGGAAATAACTTTAACATAGACCTGGTACACAAAATCAAACATAAACATGATCAGTTGGCATAAGATATACAATAAAAGGCTCTTTGATAAAGGTTGTGTTTTCCCAAATAAAAGTACAAATAATGATGAGGATAGGCATTAAACAAACAAACCATTAATAGTTTTCAATTTTAGAGAATCGATTAACTGAAGTTATGAAACCTAAAAGAGAAATATATGTGTATCAACTTCATGAATTTAAGCTTAAATAGAAATCAATCAATGTTTGGATCCAAAATTAACAAGGCTAATTGAAAACTCAATGTTGAAAGCTAGGATTTGACTAAATAGGCTAGACAAGATTGGACAGCATGACGGCACAGACAAAGGTCTAAATGGTATATACAAAATAGTTTGAAACAAATGGTTTTGATATAATGATAAAAAAAAATTGAAATAAATTAAGCAACCTAACGACATAAGCATGCTCAAATGATACAATCAATGCTATGTTTCAAAAGACTTAAAAGGCTCAAAATGTTTTGACATGATTTGGGTAGCATAACAGTACCCTTCACAACTCAAATGCATTGTTTTGATATGGCTTATGAACAAACAAACAAGTTTTACTCTTAAAACATACTAAGCAAAAATGACCAAAATACCCTAAGTATAATCATCCAAAATCCTAGAAAGGTATGGTAAAATAAGGTTGACTAAACTAGCAAGGTTTCGATCATTATAGGGGAATTAATTACACAATGAATTTCACATAAAACAATGTAAAAGACAAAAATGAAAATTAGGTGACTGCGACATTGGCTAGTTGTAAAAAGGTCTAGTATTTTTTACAACCACTACATCTTGTTGTTCGCTCAGTGTAGTATGATGTCCAAATGTAGATATGTCCCATGTGCAACTCTAAAAGAGCCAAATGAAGTCAATGCTGGGAGATGAAATCTTGGGCCAAAGCTTCCCTAAAGAACTTGTGGGAGCTGATGAAGTCCCCTTCGCAAGCCAAGTTTGTATGAAAATAAATAAAACATAAAGTAGAAAGATTTTAGGATCATTTTCAAGGTCTCCCAAACTTTGATGAGTTTTTAGGGAGTGCTTTAGATGACATTCTTTCTAAACCTTGGACTAGGCTATTTGCAATAGGAATGGCACTTTTGATTTCAAGGGTTCCCTAAAGAAGACAAATGGAAGAGCATACATGCAACATTATTCTTTTTATGAAACAAAAATTTGATTAAACAGCTATTGCAAATAAAAATTGACAAGTGTGTTTAATTTTGAACCCAAATAAAATGTTTGGTGGTGTTCATTTGACCCTTTGATCTTCATTACAAAATTTGAAAACATTCATTAAAACATATAAATTCTTTGTTATACACCCAAAATAAGGTTCCTAATTGATTTTTAAGTATGCAAAAGGTCATTCAAACATGTTTTGATCAAATATTCAGCTTGGCCCTGCAGAAAAATTATTAGCATGTCCTTTAGCTTTGAAGCTCTTTTTAGCTTGAAGCAATAAAATTTGGAAAAGTAGCTCTTGGGTCTATGTTTTTAGAAAAACACAGTGACTGATGTTGATTAATACCTCTGATATCAGTTACTTTGGGTAATCAAGATCTAACTGATGTCAGTTTTGCTGATCGATGTCAGTTGATTCAGGTAACTAATGGCGATATTTCTTGTCAATGTCGATTACTATGTAAAACTGTGGCAAACAAAAACAATAAAATAAAGTTAGAAAATTAATTTGTAAGAGTTTTAAAATCTCAAATAAATATTTTAAAGTTACAAAATTATCTCCTTCAGGTGTGAGATGCATCTAGTCCCACCGGGCATGCCATTATGTGATCTAAGAATTTGACTCAAGAGAGGATGGTTAGTATGGTGTTAGTTCCAAAAATAAAATGAAAGAAACACACTAATAACATAACATCTCTAGACCTAGACACTAGGGAGAGCTTAGTTAAAAATCATGAATAAAATGCACAACTAAAATATAAAAGAATTTTTTTTTACCTCTCTTGGATGCTCCAAAATGCTTGTTGTAGTGGCTTGCTCGGCTTGTGCTCATGAAGTCCTTAGCAATAGAAGTTTGGCTACCTCCACCTCTCCTTGACACCTTTGACTTCTAGCTTGGCTTGGCTTGGCATAAATTTTTCATGGTAACACTAGTTTATTGAATCTTTTGGAACCAATTTGACATTATAACTTTGCACTAAAATAACTTAAAAATGATGTTGTGAGGCCTTTTATTTATATATTTTTAGACTTGATCAGAATCAACCTAAACCATCCATCTCAAGATTGAGATGTGTGGTTGAGGATTAACTCAATTTTTGGAATTACGTTTGTAATTATCTTCATCATGGCATTGGAATAAGGGGTAATTAAGAGGCATGGAGGGCATCATGAAGGCATTGATGAGGCATGAGAGGCATGAATCTTAATATTTGTGGCATTTATGATCTAGGGATGTCTTTCCAAGAAATGAGCTTACTTGATGATGAAGATATTCAATATTTATTTTTAAAAACAAGTATTTGAGAAATTTCTATAGAATTTTTTATTATGCCTTGATTTGGATTAATTAGCTCTTAAACATGATTAAGCACTTTGTGCACAAATTATCCAAATTGATCAGAATGTCTTGTTATTAGTCCAAATTTTGACTGGATTGAAATTAAAAGGCGATGTCAGATGCATTGGAACCGTATTCTCATTTAGAATGTTGTCAATAATAAATAAAAAATGCATGTGTCTTGTGTAAGAGGTTTGATAGGAAAGAGCAATTCAGAGCACCTAGGTGCAAATTTAGCATTTTAATTTGAAATTCACTGATCAAAGTTAATTGGTCCATAAATTGCATTGCCTCATTTAGGAATACCCTAGCCAAAATCAGCACTTGAATATGTTAATTTCACATCATTTTGCGTGTTTTAATATTTTTAGGCCAAATTATGCATTTTGGGTGAAAATTGGCCAAAATCTTGTTTAAAGATTATCAATGGCCAAATTTAGGTGTCTACACTCACCACCAAAAGCTAGATGTAGGCGAGTAAGGTCATCTCTCCCTAATGTTAATCCCACACAACTAGTAGTGAGATGTGAGGGCTTAACACCAAAAATTAACAAAGGGTGAGATATGTAGAATTTTAACTTGATGTTGCATAAGATTTTGATAAGGGTGTCTTTTTATTTATAATAATTTTACTCGCAAGTCTTGGTTTCATGAAACTAGTAAGATGCAAGGACTCATCACCGAAGACTAAGATAGGCAAGTAAAGTTACCTCTTTTTTTAGCATGTTAATGTTTTTTACTTATATGGAACTATAAGAGGAGACTCTATCATGGACAAGGTTATAAATTAGGATGTAGGCTAATATTGCCTAAGTTTTATAAGAAAACGTAGGGAAAAGAGATATACTCTACTTATGAAAACTAAGGCAAAAACCTTTGTAAGGTTAATTTTGAGATTTTTTTCCATGGGATAATAGGGTTGTATGAAAAGTGAAATGATATGATAATCTGCATTTTTAAAGTTTATGTTATGCAAATTGACAATTGAATTATTACCAAATGTGACATCTGATATGCAAGATAAAATATAAATGACAAAAAATGCAATGAAATAATGGTAATGTGAAATGTAATGATGGCCAAGATGGCTTAAATGGAATAAAGAGATGTAAATTGGGTTGCCCCCATGTGTCAAGGTGCTTTTAGATAACAAGTTTTTTTTCACATGATGATGGAAATTAGTTTTCATCATGATCCTTTCCTAGGGCACCATAGATATAGTTTTCACCCTTGGACAAATTTATTTCTCTCTTTATTTTTTTTAATTCTTTTTTTAATGTTTTGTGATTTTTTAATCTATTTTTTGCTTCTCAATTATAAAAGGGTTTGAGATGCTTCAAGTATGTGCTCTAGAGATGACTTCAGTAATTTCACTAATTTCTAAGTTGGTTTCTTCTAAATTTAACAAGATACTGTCATAGTCCCTACAATATAGGGTGCTTCCAAATAGGGTGAATTAGAAAGTATGTTGGATGAAGGATGTGTGTTGAGTGCATAAAATATTTGGAGAGATGAAATGATAGTGGGAATAATCATAGGTTTCATGATGTGAAATGTGATTAGGACCAACAATCTCATGTATATAAATACTATCAGTGGTTGTACATGGGATGATTCGAGAATTTAATGTTGCTTAAATTATGTCTTTAATATGTGATGTTGATACATCTTGCAACTGTGTTGATGTAGGGGGTAGATTAATTAACTCATCCACTAGTGCCTTAAAAATATTTTTCCCAAGGGTTTCTTCTTGATGGTTTTGATGGGGATGCATATTTAGATTGTCTAATAGTATCTCGAAGAGGATTTCACTAAAGGATTCATATTTTTAATTTCATAAATTTTGATTTTAATTGGGATTGAAAATTGAATTTGGATTATCTAATAGTTGCCTCAAAGAGGCTTTCACTAAGGGACAATGATTTCATATTTAGATGGTAAGATTCATCTCGATTGAGGAACACTTGTTGTTCCTTAGAATTTACTTCCCTTGCACCTTTGAATCCGAGCTTAGTGGACCATGTGAATGACAAGATCTTCCATAGTTAGTGCCTTAAAATTTTAGGTCTTAGCTAATGCAATGAATAATCAAGTGACATGGGAAGCCTACAGGGTGTTCAAGTTTTTTTTGCCTAGATTTTTTACCTTTTTGTGTAATTGCATGTGTGTTTAGAGTAGGATTTATTTGTTTATTTCCTTATGCTCTACCATGTGTTGAAAACCTTGAGTGTAAACATAAATAATTTTGAGTTTATTATCCAAAAAATTATTAAAATCAAAACATTAAAAGAAAAATTCAAATATGTTTCATTATCAGTTTTTTTTTTTGTCACTTTGATCCATTAACAGTTTAGTGTCAAGTTTCTATTGTATCAATTACTTCCATTAAAAATGTATCCAATCATAAATCCATCCAATCCAAAATATAATTTTCATTCAAGTTTACCTATCTACAATCAATTTTTTCTAATCTCGAATATTCATTCAATCTCACCAATCAATCCAAATTAGAGTATTCACAACTCACCAATCAAAAACATCATCAATAAATCATATTTGAACATCAACCACTTGAATCCAAACTTGAATGGTTATTCAATTTTTCTAATCAATCATTGAATAAATTCCAAATCCAAGTTTGAATGTGCATTCAACCTCATGCATCGATCAATCAAATCTAAATTTGAATACTTATTCAATTTTATTCATCTACCAATTAAATCCAAATTTGAATGCTTATTCAAGTTTACTCATATACTGATCAAATCCAAACTTGAATAGCTATTCAAGTTTACCCATCAGTCAATCATATATGAACATCAACCAATTGAATTTAAACTTGAATAGTTATTCAATTTTACCAATCAATCATCTAATAAATCCAAATTTGAGTTTGAATATGCATTCAACCTCACCCATCAATCAATCATATCTAAACATCAACCAATCAAATCCAAACTTGAATAGTTATTCAAGTTTAACAATCAATCTATCCAATCCAAACATCAATCAAATTCAAACTTGAATACTCATTCAATTTTACCCATCAATAAACATCCAAATTTTATTTTGAGAACAAAAACCAATCAATTTTTAGGGTTTACCAATCAAAATTATTCAAATTAATTTACAAGTTATATCCATCTACATATCAAAAGTCACCAACCACAAATCAAACTATATTTATCAATTCCTCAAGTTCTAATTTTTACATCCATCAAAATCAACCATTTAGTTTTACATCCAATTCATTCCCAAATTGAACCAAACTACATCAAATACACATTTGTCCACACATCCATCTAGCTTCACAAGTCCACCTAATTCAGATACTTTCACCTTCAACATAAATCTATCAAATCCATCTTTCAATCTAATAAATCTAGCAAATCCATCCTTTAACACAAATCAATTCATCAACACTCTACCCCATAGTACACATTCCCAAATCATTGAATACATCACATAAATAAAAAATGAGATCTTTATACAATCTTTAAGTCTAGGAGCCAAGTTTCTTATTGATTTTTAAAACCAAACCATTCCACATCACCCTATCACTAATAACCCTATTTTTCAAAATCAACCAAGTCTCCCATCCACTAGTTATATCCTTGCTTCTGAAATTCCTTATCACACTCGTAAAAGGAATCCAATTCTAACATCCCAACTAGATAGTCTCACTTCATCCCTAGAGCCACACCAAGTCCAAAGCACCCAACCTCCTCACATGCCCTAAGGTGCCATTTGTCTCTTGCCATTCTAATATAATAATCATATTGTCCTCCACGATCTAATTTAATAATCCACCTTTATTTCTACTAATCTCCATGATCTAATTTTATTCTAATTCATTATTTTTTCATCTAATTTTTTATTCTATCTTTTCAACAACTTTTTCATTCTTTGAAAATTTATTAATTCGATAATGTCTTGCAACGACTTCTCACAAAGAGGCAAAATATAGATACTACACTTTGTGTTTATTTTAACCTTATTTATACTAAATCGCTAATCAATTTTAATCATCTTTAATTTTTTTAAATCATTATTTGTTATCATTATTCATTACCACTATTCATTATTTCATGTTCACTATTCACTATTCATTGTTTATTATCCCTAAATTAATCTAAAGTTAATTAACTAATTTTTCTCTAATTAAAAATTAGATAGATTTTGTAAATTTATAATGTTTATAAATCAAAAAAATTAGAATTATCCTCAATGGCCTAAGGCTTCATCTGTCTCTGACTATTCTAACTTAATAATCATATTATCCTCCATGATTTAATTTAATAATTCACCTTTATTTTCATTGTCTTTCATGATCTAATTTCTTTCAATTTATTAATCTACATTTATTCTCATTATCTTTTATAATCTGATTTTCTCCAATTTAATAATCCCCCTCATATCTACTTACTAATTTTATATCATATTTTCCTCCCAAATGAATTTTATATTCATTTTTGGGTCCTATATGTTTTCTACTCTAAATTTCAATTCAAAATTATTATTATAAATTAAAAAAATGCATTTTATTCTTGGCCCTTGATTTTAATCTCAAGATAGATGGTTCACATCTATTTATTAATTTTATAAATAGAAATTTCTTCCTCTAATTTAATCAAACTTTAGTACATATTTATTATGCTGAGTTCATAAGGAATTTGTACAATTTTCATCCAAGCCATCCAAAATTTATATACCAAAATGTTGCACATCCAAGAGAATAAATCAATTCAAAATCATAATGTAAGGAGCTCACAAGGTATGAATTTGTGTTTTAGTTTCTTGTATATTTAATTCTAGTTTTAGTTGATTGAATTTAGATTAGATCTCACTTAGTTTAGTATTTTTTTAACTAAGCTTGCATCTAGATTTCACTCACATTTTGACATGCCCAATGGGACCACCTCAAATTTTTTTCATGTCATCTTTTATCTTGTTTTATTTTTATTTTTGAAAGTTTAATTAACTTTGTTTTCTATGTTTATGTAGGTTTTAAGCTAACTTTCATCTTTTTTTTCTTTTTTCCATTTTTTTCCTAAATCTAATTAGTTTAAAAAACACGATTGTTAAAACTGTTATAAATTTTAATTTACAATCTAGATATTTACGATTTTTTAAAGTCGGTTCGAGTTTATAATAGCTCTAACCCATTAAAATTTCATATAAATTTGATTTGTATTTTAGGAGAAATCATTAAAATCGTGATTGCTATTTTTTTAATTTTTTCAACTTTAATATATGTATGTATGTATATTATATATATAATTTTAACTAATTTTGTAATTTGATTTGATTATTCAGTTTTCAAAAACACTTACTAATATTTGTGTACAATACGTTTGTCAAAGAAAGTTAAAAATTAAATCACAAAAAAAAATCTTGTTACTAACGATTGTTTGCTTTTAAAATTTTTATTTATTGTAATAGTTAGTTTTTATTTTAGCATTTTCTTTTTCATGATAATTAATTCACATTTTTATTTTAGTGTTAATCAATCTTTCATTCCAAATATTTTTATTTGTGTGTGTTGGAAGATTGTGTATGTTCTTCCCTTGATATTATATTGATGACAATACTTAGGAATCAAAAATAATTTTATAATTTTGTATTATATAAGAGAATACTTGTATATATACACTTCTCTTGGTGTCAGATTAGTGGTGATACTTCAAAATCAAAAGCAAATATGGCTCTTTTAATTTTATTTTCTTATGGCCTCTATCGACCATCAATTTCATCACCACATAGTAAGCCAAACTATGTGTACTGATAGAGTATAAATAACATGATCAATGGTTATTAGTCAAGTAAGAAACCTTAAATAGGATTTCATGAAGGTGAGGAGTTAAATCTTTGACCCAAACATTAGACAACACTCTATACATATTTGGGCTTTATTGATGCCTAAATATGTATCACAGGTGTGCAGATTGCTCAAAAACTTTTCTCATTTTGGAATTCTAAGAATTCATCACATGAGTTACAGGTTGTGATAATCATGTTATCTGTTAATAAAATAGAGGCAAAGCAAATGGACTGTTTCACAATATTTATAAAGTTTGATGGTTGAGAGCCACCATAACCAAATAGTTGATCTATGCAAAATATGAAGTATGTTATGCTAAGAATGGTGAATTATGATCAAGAACTAATCTAAAGACTAATATTTACAATAAAAATTAAGCTAGAGTGATATGGTAAAAAAAGAACAAAAAAAAGGTAGGGTAGAGAAAAAATGTTGTTAATCTTCATTCCAAACATCATGACAAAGTTCAAATATCATCTAGGCATGCACTTAACCAATGTATGACATGAAATAACATAAGCTCAAATTCTATCACACATCAGAAAAACATCTAAAGAATGTAGGAAATAATGCAAATAAGAACTAAATTCACTTTAAATATTTACCCCTGCAAGAAAACAACATTAACCAAAATGCAAAAAGAGTAAGAAAATAAAATAAACTTAAGAACTTCCAATTAACCTAGCATTGACATAAATTAACAGCTCTGCATTCAAATGTACACAATAAAAATTCATAAAAACCAGTCAAATCTGGAAGTCAAAATAAACAAGTGAGAAAGAAGCCATGATAACAAAGATAAACAAATTTGAAAAAACTTTACAAAATCTTTGCTTATATTAATTATTCCAAGTTTACAAAATAATTTTAGCTCTAAAAACTTCCTTTTTTTAACAATTGACAATACTCCTTTTATACAATGCAAGCAAGTATGTCAGTCAGTCATATCCAATTTTAAAAGTACAAGTGTTAAGACAACTATCCTTTCTACAAATATTTTAGAATATAATAGACTTTTCTCAATGGATTGATATATAGGTAATGTGTTTTACAAACTGCAGATGCCTTTACAAATAGAATATTTTATTTTCAAAATGTACAATGCTTAGCTACAGGAAAAATATTCCTTAGTCACTTAATCTAACTTTGAGATCTCTCTATTGCAATTTTGTTTCTCTAACAGGATCTTCAGTCTGGAATGTTCTTATTCAATTAGCTCAAGTTCAACAACTGATTTCATGAAGAGCTCTTTCATTTGACCTGCTAAGCTATTGTGATATTTATCTGCCTTGTCTAATGCTTCTAACTTCATTGACTATTTTTTTGAAAGTTAGAATCATATCCATGATCCTATCACTATCAATAGTAATCTTGTCTATGCTTTGGTGCCTTACCCCTTTCTTAAACTGGGAAGATCTTGCTTGAACTCATCATCTATAATTAGACCAACTAGACCTAGTGTAGTAGAGTCATTGACTAAGTTGTTCAATATATGCATTGTCTTATCTTCAAGTTACTTGAGTTCATTGGAGAGGTCCCCCAACATTGCTACAAAAATTTTAAAATTTTTAACTAATGGATTTTGGATCGAATTACATTCACATAGGTGATAATTAAGTTCCTTGGCTTAATTATAATGCTCACATGGTCTAATTAAAGTTCTCATGCTTTTTCAGGGCACTCCTAAATATTTTAACAGTGTTTTAATGGCATCTATGAGCTCAAGTCAATAGTTTCATGCTTTAAATTTACATTCAAACTTGCCTATTTATACTTATGTCTCCCACAAGTCCACAAAATCTTTAGATTTATCATGTTTTACTTGTGTGGCATCACCATGGCATCTTAATCATCACTATTCAAAAATATGGTTGTTGCCTTTTAAAATTCCCGCTTGACCTCGCATCATTTGATTATCCTTGCATGGATTACTATAGACCATCGACCTTGATCTTGGGACTTGAATGCCATTGGCTGCCTCTGCTAAATTTCCCATAGTTATGACACATATCATTACTATGTTATCTTTGAGCTTCATTGAAAATTCAATGGTGATCTCTCACTATTAGATCTTGTTTGGACGAGCAAATGCACTCCATCAGATCATGATTCAAGGGGTACAAAGCCATTGGTTGCTTACTACACTTGGCATCGAGATCATACCACTTAGTAGTCCTACAGACCTTTTACACATTGTACTTTATCAATTATATCAGTTAATGTGCTTTCATCATTTGGCGATCTCATATTTTCTCATAGCTTCGTTCAAAAGTCAATGTTCATTTTGCACCATCAGATCATCCTGTCTAGGCAAATGCACTTTATCATATCATGATTTGAGGGGTGTGCCACCATTGGTTGTTCAATATCCTTTCACCAAGATGGTGACACTTGTCACCTTATTTCTAGTCCTAGGCTTTGTTGAAGTGTTGACTTGACTCATACCATTTGATCAATCTTTCTCAAGTGAACACGAGCCATTGATCTTAGGGACCTACTCAGACTTTAACCTTTTGATCATGGCTTGACTTTTCAACTCAGATTATGCATCATTGGATCTTCTCCATCCAATCAAATTTGCATCATCTGATTACAATCTGTGGGGTTCAGCGAGATTGGTTCTTGTGCTTAGCTTTCCATTTTGATCTCGCACCGTTAGATTAATTTTACCTGAGTAAATGAGGGTCATTGATCCTATAAATAAACACAATGTTTAAGTCAAGCTCAGATATAATATAAGACTTAATCTAAAGTTTTAGACCAAGGTTTTCACTCATATTAATAAATATGAATAAAGCTATAAGAAAAAATTTAAAACATATTAAAGTGACCTTGAAAATTAAAAAGGACTTGGCATAAAGTTTTGGCCTAAGTTAGAAACATAATAAAAAGGACCTAAATTTATTTAAACCATGCTAAGAAGGTGGAAAAGGGAGGCTCAAGATATGAAGCACTTAGGATAAAGGTTTTTGACTAAGGTCTTGGTCGTGTTAATAAATATGACTAAGACCTTAGGATAAAATGTGAACTAAGTCAAAATAAAATATCCCGCTAAAATTTAAATAGAATATCCCACCAAATTTGGATAAAAGGAGTATTTAGACTAAATTTTGACTAAGGGTTTTAGCATTTTGAATATTAACTCCATTAATCAATTACAGACCAAAGTCTAATAAAAGATCAATTTAACATTGAAGTACAAAATCCTAAGCATGTTCATTTCCAGATGAAATTCATTGAATTTGTAATACAGAAGCACAAACAATAATGTTAGCAATTTTGGATAAGATCAACCCAAAGCCATAAATAAATAAGCCAACAAGACCATGGTGTGGATGATTTTCAAGTAAATATGATGTGCAAACATGCTAAAGACACTCTGACCATGTGAATTTTTAATTTTAAAGTACAAATTTTCACAATTGATACAAGGTCCCCATTTTTAAAAATAAAGGTATGTTGACCTCATCAATAGGCCTCATTGTACCTATAAGTATTTCGAAGACTTTTCTAGTTAAACTTGTAAAAACCTTAATCCTAGATAAGTCATTCTATCTATTTAATCTGTAGTGCATTAGTTAGTGGTTAGCATCAAGAAGTTACTTCCTCCGTACCCTTAAAACTATGTTTAGTGGGTCATAGGAATAAAAATATCCTCCATGATTAGTGCCTTAAAATATTAGGTCACAACTAACACAATGGATAAAAAAGTGACATGGGAAGTCTATGGATTAATCAAATCTTTTTTGCCTACATTTGTCATATTTTTTTGTAATTACATGTGTGTTTAGAGTAATATTTGGTTTTGATCTACCATGTGTTGAAAACCTTAACTGTAAATACAAATAATTTTGATTCTATTATCCATAAAATCATTAAAATTAAAATATTCAAAGCAAAACTTAAAAGATATTTAGTTGTTAGACAAGTTTTTTGTCACTTTGATCAATTAGTAGTTTAGTATCAAGTTTTTATTGTGCCAAGTCCTTCCCTTAACAATGTATACCATCACAAATCCAACCAATTCAAACTTGAAATTTTATTCAAATTTACCTATCTAAAATCAATCCAATTCGAACTCAAATATTTATTCAAGCTCATTAATCAATCCAAATCTAAGTCTTCACGACTCACCAATCAATAACATTGTCAATGTAAATCATAATCCAAGCTTGAATAATTATTCTAGCTCATAAATAAATCCAAATCTGAGCCATCATGACTCACCAATCAACAACATTATCAATCCAAATCATAATCTGAGCTTGAATAATTATTCTAGCTCACAAATCAATCCAAATTTGAGTATTTATGATTCAACAATCAACAACATCGTCAATCGAAGTCATAATATGAGCTTGGATAATTATTCTAATTCATTAATCAATCCAAATCTGAGTCTTCACAGTTCACCAATAAAAAATATCATCAATTCAAATCACATCTGATTAATTATTATAGCTCACTAATCAATCTAAATCCACATGTTTACTTCTAAATGGATGAGTTTGATGAGAAGGATAATCTGGATCTACATACAACTAGAGGCAAACTTGGTAAAATAAACTCAAATATAATTCATTCTCTATATATTCAAATCATTACAAAATATGTTTGGGGATACATTTAATTCAAACTTGAGAGATATATATACAAAAATTATCTCCTACATAATAGGAGTCTATCATCATCAAAAAATCTCATAAATCTCTCTATCATGCCAATATACTCTCCCATAATAACTCACTAGCTTCCTAGAATCACTAACATGATTATCTACGTCAGTTGTGTGAACAACTCACTTAAATATTATTTTATAAAACATACTACCCAACCTAATAAAAATGTGAGCACTAAGTATGATTCCCTAACATTTCCCCTCTTAGTGAAAACATGAGAAGAACATTATTTTATACTACAACTACTAACAATCTCAAATGATGGTATTTCACTTAACTAACCACCATCCTACAAACATCTAAGATAATTTACACTCGATTTACCAACAACCTACAAACAAAAAATAGTTTTACACTCAATTTACAATCAACATACATACAAAGTATTGTTTTACATGTGGTTAACCAACAACTAAAAACACATAATATTACAACACACTTTTAATCCTCATCACTATCTTACCTCAAGGGATTACATAAGAAATATTGCTCACTTATTATAGTACTTGAACAGACAGACGTTTATTCTTATTTAAACACAAAATACTGAAATCAAACACACAACACACAACTAAAAATAAATTCACCACTAAATTAAAAAGTGGCCTCGTCTCTAGTGGCTAACGAGAGGCTATGAAACATCTAGTCTCTATTTCCTCAATCCTCCAGTGGGTGATGCTCACTTAGAACAAATATTCCTTAAAATTATAATCATTTTCATTTTTTGCTAGTTCTTCATTTAGTTCTTCCTCACTAGTTGATTATTTTTTATTGACCACCTTTGCTTCATTTTTTTAAGCTTTCCCTTAAGCATATCATTAGCTCGAGTTTTACAGAACCATGATGTGTGCCCCTTTTTCTTGCAATAGAAACATTCAACTTCTTTATTTTTGTTAAAAAAATTATGATTTTTAAGTACATTATTGTTTCTACTTCTATATATTCTGAAATCCTTTTTTCTTTTGCTAAGAGAGCTGAGATCATGTCTTCTAAGGATTGTGATGGCATTTGACCAAGAGTGAATACAACATTGTTATATTTAGAAGATAAGTTGTTTAACATAATATCCTTAGCATCCTCATCATCAAATATAGTTTTTATTTATGCTAACTATTTTATGAGATCTAAGTTCATTTATATGACTAAACATTGTGCTTCCTGCATTCATTTTCAATTTAAATAAGCGCAACTTTAAATAAAATTTAGCATTAACTACTTCAACCTCAAACAATTTATTCAGATTATCTCAAATTTCAGTAGATGATTTTTTCAAATCTACGTAGTACAGTTCAAAATCTGAAAGTGCAAGACCAATAATATATTTGGCCTTATCATCTCTACTATTCCATTCCAACAATTAGTTTGCATATGTGGGCTCTGTTTCTTTTCCACTGACTATTCCCCATAAATTTGTGTTCATTAGTTGCATTTGAATTTTAACTTTCCATGTGTGAAAGTTAAAACTAGTAAACTTTTCAAGTGGAATATTCATCTTTAAAATGACAAGATTAAAATGACCAAGATAACACTGGATGTCAGTTACCCCAAAAATGCATATGTTATAAAATGTGACCGAATGACTTGACTATACAACATGGTTTTTGAGAAAATAATTTGACAACTAATAACTCTTGACTCAAATATATTTTTCACTTTTGATTTTTTTTTTAAATTGACAAAAAGACTAAACTCATAATATAAAGATACTAACAAACTTTACCTAAATCAAAATATTAATAACTTAACTCTGACATTTTATTTTTGAAAACAGACCTAAATAAATGACTATTTGTACCATAGAGAAAAGAACACATAATGACTCAATTAATTAAAAAAATTATACTAAACTAACCAAACTTTATATTATACTAAAACTGACTATAAAAGGAGACTCAAAACTATTTTGACCTCAATAAAAAAAATTCATGAAACCAAAATATATTCTCAAGAAACTAAATCAAATTGCATGTAGATTAATTGACAACTACATGCATTGTATAGTGGTAGATGTATTTTGAATGACAATGATGCTTTGTACGATGGCATCTTAGGGAGATATGTTGATCTAATGGTAGGTGACGGATTTGCATAGGTGGACTACACCATTGAAATCGAGATGAGAATACAAAAGATGCATTTGAACAAGATGAGAATGAGGGAAATTGTCAAAACTATCAAAACCCCTGTTGCAAAATGAAATTATTAGTGCAACATACTTTTAGCCTTCAGATCATTACAAACATGATCTATTTATGCAAGATTTGATAGAGGTATTGACAAAACAAAACAATTGTATACATATCCGTTTATGCAAGATTGCATAGATTTATACATAGGTAATGGATGTACGAATTTGTAAACTAGAGAGAAAAATCCAAAATGATAAAAAAATGTTGAGTGCCTTCAATGCAAATGTTCACAAACAACTATTACTTACCTATCTAATTTCTCTCATTACTCGAGGCAAACATGAATTTGGAAAAGCCCCTTAACAACTTCAACACTTCATGAAGCAATCAAAAAAAATAAAAATCACCCGCTTTAATACTAGATGAGAAAGATAATTTGGATCTATATGCAATCAAAGGCAAACTCGGTAAAATACACTCAAATATAATTCATTCTCTATATATTCAAATCATTACAAAATATGTTTAGGATACATTTTTTTCAAAATTGAGAGATATTTATACGAAAATGATCTCCTACATAATAAGAGTCTATCATCATCTAGAAATCCCATAAATCTCTCTATCATGCCAATATACTCTCCCACAATATCTCACTAGCTTCCTAGAATCACTAACATGATTATCTATGTGAGTTGTGTGAACAACTCACTTACATATTATTTTATAAAACATACTATCCAACCTAATAATAATGTGAGCACTAAGTATGATTTTTTAACATTTAATAATTCCTTTCTCATGAATTTTATTGTCTACAAGTTCTTTTGTCACTTGGGGTGCATGATGTGAGGTGATGGGGGTTCAACATGTGATAAGGAGTTAGGTGATTGGTCAATAGGTGATATGTAATGTTGGTTGGAGGAGGATGGGTCTAAGATGGGATCTTGGTAAAAAATGGGATACTGGAAAAAAATAAGATTTTGGTTGAATATATGATCTTCAAATATAGGTTCATCAAAAAAGGATGGTACACCATGGTTGTCAATGATAAGTTGATCAAATATGGATTGGTTGAAAATGGGTTGGTAGAAAACTGGTGGAAGGTTATGATCTTGACTTGGAAGTGGATTAGTTTTATTATGGTTAGGAAAAACATGTTGGCATACCACCAAATTAATATTTTTAGATGTGTATACACTTGGCTCTATCGCAAGCACCCTTTCTCTCAACTCTTGTATATAATGTTTTAATCTCATACAATGCTTTGTGGAATGACCTCAAATTATGTGGTACTGACAATATTCACTATCTCTATACCACTTAAGATTTAGAATATTTTCATCAAAGTATTTGATGTTGGGAAATATGACCATGTTTGTAATGACCAACTTTCGAAAGAATACATCATAAGGTTCCCCCAAAGGAGTAAATGTGTGCTTAATAGGGATGGTAATGTTGTTGATATGTTTTGAGTTTTAGATTTGTTGTGTCTTTGGGGGTGGAATGATACTAGATGGTAGGGTGCTAAAATAAGATTTGTTTTGCTAGTGCAATGAAATATATTATGATCAAGTCTATAACTAGTGGAGGGGAGACACATTTGATTATGGATAATATGGTTGTTAATGGTAGGTTGATGTGGAATGGTTTGGGGGTCTCTATTAATGGTTTTGTTATTTCCTAAACTACCATTTGGATTTTGATTGGTGGGTATACTTGAAGTAATACCCAATTTTGAGTATGACATGGATTGATTGATTGGTGAGTCGAGAAGACTCCAATTTTGGATTGATTGGTAAGCTATGATGAACATTTAAACTCAAATCACAAATGGGATTGATGATGTTCTTTATTGGTGAGTTGTTAAAACTTATATTTGGATTGATTTGTGAGATAGAATAATTATTCAAGCTTAGATTATGATTTGGATTAATGATATTGTTAATTGGTGAGCTGTGAAGACTCAGATTTAGATTGATTGGTGACCCAAAATAATTATTCAAAGTTAGATCATGATTTGGATTGATGGTGTTATTGATTGGTGAGTTATGAAGACATAGATATAGATTGATTGATGAGCTAGAATAACTACTCAAGCTTAGATATGGTTTAAATTGATGATGTTGTTAATTGGTAAACTTTGAAGTCTTATATTTGCATTGATTGATGAACTTGAATGAATATTTGATCTCGAATTGGATTGATTGTAGTAGGTAAACTTGAATGAAAATTCAAGTTTGGATTGTTTGGATTTGTAAAGGGATACATTGTTAAGGGAAGGACTTGACACAATAAAAACTTAACACTAAACTGTTAATGGAATAAAGTGACCAAAAAATTGACTGACAACTAAATACCTTTGAGTTTTGCTTTGAATGTTTTTATTTTAATGATAATTGTGGATAATAGACTCAAAAGTATTTGTGTTTACATTGAAAGTTTTGAGCACATGGTAAAGCACAAGGAAATAAAAAACAAATCATACTCTGATCACACATGCAATTACAAAAAAAAGAGAAAAATGTAAGGAAAAAATGACTTGAGTAATCCATAGGCTTCCCATGTCACTTGCATGTCCATTGTATTAGCTGTGACTTGATATTTTAAGGCACTAATCATGAAAGATCTTGTCATTTCAATGGCCCACTAAACCCGATTTCAAGGGTGTAGGGGAAGTAACTTCTTAGCATTAACCACTAGTTGATGTATGATGGAATGGTTTACTTAGGCTTAAGGTACACATAAATTCAACTACGGAGTCCACAAGATAGATTTTAGTACAATGTGTCCCAAATCTATATAGAGTATTATCTAATGTTTAGATCGAAGAGTTAACTCCTCACCTTCATAAAATCTTGTATGGGGTTTCCTACTTGGCCTAGTGATAGTTGATCCTGTTAATTATACTATGTCAGTACACAAAGTTTGACCTACCATGTGGTGATGAAATCTACGATCAGTAGAGCCCTTAGGAAAAGAAAAATAAAATAACAATACTTGCTTCTGATTCTTAAATATCACTTTCAATGTGACACCGAGAGAAGAGTATACATATAAGTATTATCTTGGATAACACAATATTTGAAAAGTTATTTTTTATTTTCAAATATCATCACTAATGTGACCCAAGTGATGCTAAGGAAAGAGTATACACAACCTTATAATACACAAAAAATAATCCTTAAAATGAAAGATTGATTAACACCAAAACAAAAATGTGATTTAATTACAATGGAAAAGAAAATGCTAAAATGAAAATTAATTATTATAAGAATTCAAAATTTGAAAGCAAGCAATTGTTAGTAACAATATTTTTTTGTGACTTGATTTTTAACTTTGTTTTACAAATGCCCTGCACACAAATATTAGTAAGTGTTTTTGGAAGCTTAATAATCAAGGCACCATGTAAAGTTAATCAAAAATATAAAACAAAGAACCACACCCCCACACACACAAAAGTTAAAAAGACTTCAAAAAATTTATTATTATTATTATTATTATTATTATTATTATTATTATTATTATTATTATTATTATTATTATTATTATTATTATTATTATTATTTATAAAATATAAATCATATTTATAAAAAAAAATTAATAGGCTAGAGCTAGTATAAACCTGAACCAACTTAAAAAAATCATAAAAACTTAGTTTGTAAATTAAAATTTATAATAGTTTTAACAGTCATATTTTTTTTAAACTAATTAGATTCAAAAAAAAATTAAATCATAGTTAGCCTAAAACTTTTTAAAAAAATAGAAAATAAAGTTAATTAAACTTTCAAAAATAAAAATAAAACAAAAGATAAGATAAAATATATATATTTGAGAAAGTTTCACCCGATGTGCTAAAATGTGAGTAAAATCTAGATACAAACTAAACTAAGAAAACACTAAACTTAGTGAATTTTAATTTAAATTCAATCAACTAGTGCTAGAACAACAAATTAAAGAAACTAGCATACAAATTTATACCTTGTGAGCTCCTTCATTGCAATTTTGAATTGGTTTGCTTTCTTGAATGTGGTTTTTTAATCTTCTCCAAAATAAGGAGAACTAGACAGCATTTCAGTATATAAAATTTGGATGGCTTAAATGTGCTTGGATGGAAATTGTACAACTCCCTTATGAACTTAACACAATAAATATATAATGAAGAAGCTTATCTAAATTCGAAGAACCTTTAATTTATAGAATTTAAAAATATATGTGAACCATTCATCTTGATATGAAGATCAAAAGCTGAAAATAAAAGGTAATTTTTAATTTATAACAAAAAATTTGAATTAAAAATTAGAGTGAAGAACATGTGGGACCCACAAATGAATATAAAATTTATTTGGTAGGAAGTTGTGATATAAATTTAGTAAGTGGATGTAAGGTGGATTATTAAATTGGAAACACTTACATCATGGAAGACAATAGAAATAAAAGTGAATTATTAAATTGAAGAAAATCAAATCATAGAAGACAATGGGAATAAAGAAAAATTATTAAATTGGAGGAAATTAGATCATGAAATACGATGGGATTAAAGATGGATTATTAAGTTAGATCATGGAGGACAATATGATTATTAAATTAGAATGATGGGGGACATGCAGAGCCTTAGGGCATATGAGGATAATTTTGATTCTTTGGATTTATGAAAATTATGAATTTCTAAAATCTATAGAATTTCTAATTAAATGAAAATTAGTTAATTAACTTTAGATTAATTTATAAATAATAAATAGTGAATAGTGAATAATTGTGATAAATAGTGATTAGGAAAAACTAAAAATTATTACAGATGATTAAAGATTGTGTAAAGAAGGTTAAAATCAGCATAGTGTCTAATTTCAAGTGTTTATAGCTTTCTCTTCGAACTCATTTATGATAATGGCAAGTCATTCAAAAACAAGCATATGAAAACACTCTACACACAATATAAAATCACAAAGGTTTTCCACTCTCTATTTTCCTCCAGGAAAAGGTCATGTAGAAGCCTCTAACAAGACCATTATAAACATCTTGAAAAAGACTGTCAATGCCTTTAGCAAATATTGACACTTGTAATTATTCCCTGCCCTCTAGGCATATTATACCAATTTGTGTACTCCTACAAGAGCCACACCTTAGTTCTTAGTTTTTGGCTCTGAGGCTATTATTCCTATTGAGATCGAGATACCCTGCTTATGCATTTCTTTGTAGGATATCCTTGATGAATAAGATTATAAAGTATCCTGATTATTAGAACTAGAACTACTCGATGAGAAATGAATAGTTTCATTAGGAAATCTCAAGGCATACCAAAATCAATTACATCAAATCTATAATGAATAGGTTAAACACAAAGAATTTGAAGTTGGTGATTTAATGCTAAAATAAAAATAGAACACCAATGCAGAATGATGGAAAAATGGCAAATTTGAGCCAAATTGACCTTGTCTTTTCATTATCACATCAAATTATGGGTTAAGAACATACATATTGACAACCCCTGAGGGTGACGAGTTCGATAAGCCCATGAACATTATGCATTTCAAGTGTTTTCACACTTGGCTTAATCAAATATTATCTATAAGGACCTCTACTTGGTTGCAACCCCTATCTCATTTTCCTTCCTATTGTCCAATGACCATCTTGATTTTGATTACTATCAACATGTATAATAGGTAGATTTAGAGGCACTTTAGTATATAGTTTACATTTGGTCATCATTAGCACACCTTTGCAAGTAGGGTATCAGAGTACTTCAACATGGTTTCTTTGTGTAGTATCCCTGATGCAACCTTCTTTCTCTTTTAACAAATCTTATTCCCAATATCCCATTTCTTGATCTTCAAAGAGATGTTTTTTTCAAAAATCCTAATTTAAACCATACATTGATTCTTTCCTACCACAACTTGTTGTTGATTCATAGTTTGGATCCTAAGTTGAACTACAATTGCTTGAGGTTCATAATTCAAACTATGTAGGCAATGCTCAATTTTCTAGGGTCAACGTAACAACCCTCATCCCAAGCTCTATCCCTTTGCAAGTTCATCCCAAAGATCTTTCTCTTTTGCGAGTCATCCCAAGCTCTCACCCTTTTGCACGTGAGATCATTTGAAACTCTAAATCAAGTTGCTTTATCTTTATTAGACAGTTCCATGTATAATTTATTCCCATCCCTTTGTCCATAATATCTGTAGGACACTCCTATCCATAGTCTATTCCCAAAAAACAAAAACAAAAATCATTTAAAACATTTCAAAAATTATAAAAACACTATTAGAGGTACAATCACTGGGGGTGAATCAGTGACCCCTGATATTTCAATTTCAATTGCAGTCCCTTTTAAACTATTAAACAATCAATGTATATCAACCTGATCAAAAATTAATAAGAGAGCTCATTCATTCAATGCATACACACGATCAAACACATAACACAAAGTTCTTGTGCGAAACCCTCATGGAGAATAAAACCCACTCTCAAGCCTGCAACACAAATGGACTATTGTCCTATAAGAAATTACAAACAAGAGTTTGATCAAGTCCTTCTGATCAAAAATATTTGGTCAAGTCCTTCTGACATATAACCTTGATCAAGTTCTTCTGATCAAAGGTCTTCAAAGAAAACCGTGTTTCACAAGGAGCAACTACCCCAAAGGAAGGTCAAGTCCTTTAAAACCTCCTTCAGAAGAACACTTCCACCTTAGAACTAATGTCTTCAATACCTGATGATGGACCTCTTGATTAACTGACCCCTACACAAACTCTCTCTCACAAACAGGGCTCTCACACAGGTATGTCATAAACTCTTTTCTTCTTCACTCAAAATGTCCTCATTAGCACACTCGCACCTCTTCACATATCAACAAACTGCAAGAGCACTATCCTAACATTAGGAACATGACCCACAAGTCATACACATAGTCAACCAACTATTCTATGTATTAACTCCAGCAACAGGCACACTACCTATCTTTCACTCCACAAACCACACACATAAGGCTCTCTCCAATCTCTTCTCAATCTCACACATATAAAATCTAGAACCCAACACATTTGGTTACACTATATATAGAGCAATCACAAATTATCAAAACCATTAATAATCTTTGTCAGCCACAATGAATGCTTTCACCCTTAAGACATATCGCATGGGTCACACTTAAGCACAATCCCTTTTCAAATAGGCCTAACTCACTTTTAGGTCATATGGAGACCCACTCAACTCTTTAACACTTATATAAGCATAATAAGAACATAGGACCACTTAAAAACACATAGGTCTACTCCCTATGTCCCCTAGGACATCCTTAAAAGATCAAAGTCATCTTAACTTACCTCTGCATATGCTCAAACAACTCAAACATAGACCTTATACATAAGAACACCATTATCGAACATACATTCAACTTCTTAAGCTTTGTTCATACTCAAGATAGATTTATGATACCTCCAAAATAATCATAGATCAACCTCGTGGAGTCTACAACACTCTCCAATAGCCAATTCATCATGAAACATCGAAACAACAACCACATAATCTTGAATATCCTTCTTAGGTCACTTGTAGAACATATACGAAAACATAGTTAACTTTAGAGGTCAATATCTTTATCTATACATATTTTCAAATCTTCAAATCTATATTTCCAGATGCACCTTGGAGTTCTCTACATATTTATTTTTTACTGCAATAGTAAATTTAACTTTTATTAAAAGTTACGGTCCAAAAACTAGACACTAGTCTTTCCTTCACAAATACAAATATTCAAATGCAAATGGTCACATTAAACTTTGAACACTATGCTCACATCTCATATCCTCTCAGCTCAAATCAAATACACTATGTTGATCTTCATCGATCTTTAACACATAGGCACCAATGCTCAAACGTTAAACCTCTATCACTTTGACCTCATCTCATGCAATCTCAAAATGTTGACTCAACTCACTTTGTCGATCTTTGTAGATCAATCAAATATTTAGCAATCAACGTTTACCATTCGATCAACTATATGAAAGCCTGCTCACCATTGGATCCTTACCCTATACCTCTACTCAGTCATTAAACATCATGCACTTATCCTCATCTCACTGCTTCCTAACTTTTTGAAACAACATGCACCATTGATCTTGATTGAGCTTTAACACTTACAAAAATGTTGATGGGTACCCTTTCAATATGCTTGAGTAGCCATTTTTGGACCTTAACAACTTCTTTTGTGCTCGATGCATGAGGTCAAATTTGGACCGGATGATCTCCTCACATAGGAGAATTTTACCATGTAACACACTTCTCCTAAAACTCTCATGCATGTGAGATATAATTTCAATAAAGTTCCTTCTCAAAATCTTCTATCACAGAGCCAACTAAGTCAAAATATGCTTGAGAGGCTAACTTTGAGCATCTATAACTTTTATCATGCTATAACACATGATCTCAAATTTACAAAAAATATCTATGCTCAAAATTGAATAAACCCATATGATCAGTTTCTCTTGACACCTTTACATTTTCAATATATAACACCATAAAAATTCTCGCTCAACTCTTTTTTCCATATTACAAAATTGGCTATGGGAAAACATAGTCAAAATACCTGGAGCCGAACTTTGCACATGCATATCTCTTGATGTGCTACATCGCATGATCTAAAAATTAACACAAATAAACTAAGGCCAAAATTGAACAAACCCATATGATCACCTTCTTCTGAACATCTACATGTGCAATATCTTCCACTATTAAACTGCTTACTCAACTCTTTCTGGCCATATTGAAAATTGGGCTAGGTATGAGAAAATAGTCAAATTTGTCCTAAAATTCAACTTTTCACGCTCATATATTTGATTGTGATTCAATTCATGACTTGATATCTAGAGTATAACAACTACGGACTAATGTGATCACAACCATATGACCATCTCCCCTTGACTCATTTCCATATGGCAATGGTGATGTCAGCAAACTGCCTACTCGGATTTTCTACCACTAGACCCAAACTGTTTAGATGAAAAAATTGGATTATCAGATGAATTCCACTTATACACACAAGATATCAAAGCATATATAACATCTTAGGGACCTCTTTCACATGATCTAATCACCATACCCATCCCTAAACATCTCTAATCAGTCAAACTTTGAAAATCAACTAAGCAAACTACAAGCACACTAGGACAAACACATTGCACACTTTGTCATTGTTACTTAGGCTATCAAAGCACTTCATCCACTCACCAAGAAACCTCCATGATATCACTAACAAATATCCAACAATCTCCTCCTTTGTCATTCATATCAACAAACATTATATATAGCAATATACAACTCACCTTCTCTCTTTTCAAGCACTCCCACTACATAATTTTTTTCTCCCTTTAACACAATGACAAAGTGGGCACCAATAGATCTTGTGGACCTAAAAATACCATAAATATAAAAGGACCATCTTATAAAAATGATACAAATTCCCCCTTACCTTGAGCTTGCCTTTTATTACCTTGAAAAACTTCATCTTGCTCTATGCCAACACTCTTCTTCACAAGCATATCAACTAATGAAGATATAACACATAAAACACTAAAATATAATGGAACTCACTAAGAAACATTTTAGAGGGACTCCCCTTAATATTTATGATCAATTTCACCACTTGAGCATCTTCAGATCTACACACACCATGAAGAACCACCATGCAGGCTTACCAGCCTTCTTTCTCAAGACACTTCCATGACCACCAATAGAGCATCATGCCACTCATAAAATAGGAAACATACACTAACTCATCTTAAAAACTCACCTTGAAACATGCATGATTTATTCTTTTATAGAAACTGAATAAAATCACTCTTCTTATAAGACATGTCTAGTCCTCTTGTGGCCCTACTTGAATCTTGCACAACCCACAAATTTTAGTAGACACACATTCCAGACCTGAAACTTCATATTTTTATCACTCTCATATTACCCCTTAAGCACATCAATTTTAATTTCCAGGCTCATCCTCTTCGACATACTTGTTTCACAAACCTACTAGCCAATTAACCCTCTATATTGATAAAAACATGAATAACTTGAGAACCACAAACCTTCAAATCTTTGTAAATCTTGATTTTATGACCCATTTGTCCTATTCAACAAATTAAAAAGTAAAAAACCTCAATTCACAAGGAAGACCACTTTTTTAATATATCCCAAAACCCTAGAATCACAAAACAAACAAGGTCAATAAACCTCCTTCTGGTCAACACACACCTCTAAAGTTTATTTCACACCTAGAGACACCCATCACACCCTTCTGAATCAATATTTGAGCCTTCACACCTTTGGGATCTATTACTTTCTATAACCCATTTTAGGCCTGCTTGCCCTTAAACCAAAAACTAAGAAAATTGAGAGTACTCAAAAATCCTCAATTTGGTTTCAACATACCATTAGACCACGAATCACCTAGAGCACATCATAAAGAAGTTCACAAACCTTTATAATCACCAAACACTCTTTGATAATCCATCAATCTCATTAAGCCACCTGGAACCACCCATTATAACCCTATACTACAGTGCCTTCACAAACCTCTGGAGCAAACACATGAACTTATTGCTCCCCCTTAACCAAAGACCTTATCTTATTAGAATTATCATCTTGAGCACAAAAAATTGCTTCTCCACATATTCTTACACAAATTTAACTACTCAACCCTCTGATCTTAGGATCTAACCAATTACAAATATCCCCCTAACTTCATGCTTCATCAAGGACATGACATCTTCAACAAGTCTTCAAATACTATACAATCACAGTCAATACTCATATAGGGATACCTCATCTTTAGAACACTGTGAACTTCCATAGCATACACAACTAGGATCTACCACAAACTAATATGCAGATAAATATTTTAAACTCACCTTTATACTAGAACATTTAAACCATGATCAACAAGCTAACTCCTTCTCAAGATAGGACCACTAAGATTCTTCATAAGCTTCCTTTTTCCAACAAAAGATATATAAAATAATTCATAAACATACCTTATTTATATACAATCTCATCAAAAAATATAACATTCACCAAGTTTTCTCTGACTGACAAATGTCTCCTTGAAGCCAAAATAGAGACACCCCTTTGATATAGAGAGACTAAAGTCTCAAAACTCAGGAGACTCCCATATCTCCATATTTTTATCTGACTTGTAGTCTTGTTTAACTTTGACTGAATCATTGACTTCATTCTTTTCTACAAATTTGTCAATAGAAACTCTTAACTTTCCTTCATCTCTGATTCTTTTTTCACCTTGGTAAACAATCCATCAAGACTCTTGGACTCAATAGGGTTAGTCTTCTTAGTCTTTACTACCTCAAGACTCCATAATATAGATTGACTCTTCTTGTGTTCTATATCCATATTACCAACTTGGTCCTTGAGCTTATCTTGATTTGCAACACAACCTTCTATAGCAAATTTTTTATCATTCTTATGACTAGAAGAATTAGTAATGATTACCTTTGGTTTTCATACCTGAGTTTGTCCTTTCTCACACCTTCTAGGAGTTCTATATCTTTTGACATACCTTGAAGACCTCTTAACACTATTTGAACAAAATCTAGCAATATGTCCACTCTTATGACAATTGAAACAAATAGTATCATTCGTACCTTTTGACAAATTTGAACTATGATCAATCTTTAGCCAAAAACTCCTATCATAGCTTCATGAATGCCCTTAGCTCTATGACCATACTTATTACATGTATAATAATGACCATGAAATAGACTAACATACCTTGAAGCATTTTATTGTCTAATAGACCTTCTTTCATTGCTCTTGACCTGATCTAATTTCTTTTGATCTTCTTCAAGCTTGCTTATCTTGACAACAAATTTCTCATGCTCAACCATCAATGAACCTAGCTTGATTTCCAATTGAATGCTCTCATCCTCTTTAGCTCTTATACTTAAATTCCATCCATTAATTGACCTTTGAGAACTTGGATAGTCTTCTTATCACTCTTAGCTTCTTTAGCCATGTCATCATTTATTTTACATGTTTGTTTTATCAAACTTACCTCAAAATAACTGACTTTTGATTCAAGACCTTTGATCAAATTTCTCATTTTATGAATCTTCTTCTTTTGCTCCTTTAGTTCACTAAGTGTACTCATGAGCTCAGCTTCAAGATCAACTTCTTATCCCTTGTCATCTTCTCTATTATTATGGCAAGATCTTTTATCAAACATGATGTCATTCTATTTTGAACACAAATATGTCTTGGCATCTACTACCTGAACTTGATATCATTGATAACATTATCATCCTCTTTGGCATCTTTTTTCAAAGTACATATATTTTCTTCAAGTGACTTAATCAAAGCCTTCCATTATTGATTTTCTTTCTTCAACTACTTAGCCATCTTTGTACCTACTTAGGATCACCTTTAAGTTGTTAGGCTTCCTCCAAAGGACCCGCTCTGATACCAAATGTTAGAGGTACAATCATTGAGAGGGGGGTGAATCAGTGAGCCTAGATATTTCAATTTTAGTTGTAGTCCCTTTCAAACTATTAAACAATCAACATATATAAACTTGATCAATCATTAATAATAGAAATCATTCATTCAATGCATACACAAGATCAAACACATAACACAAAGTTCTTGTGGCAAACCCTCATGGAGAATAAAATCCACTCTCAAGTCTGCAACATAAATGGACAGTTGTCCTATAAAAAAATTACAAATAAGAGTCTAATCAAGTCCTTCTAATTAGGAACCTTCAGTCAAGTCCTTATGACCTATAACCTTGATCAAGTCCTTCTGATCAAAGGTCTTTAATGAAACCCTATTTCATAAGAAACAACTGCCCCTAAGGAAGATCAAGTCTTTTAAACCCTCTTTGAGAACACTTCCACCTTAGAATTGATGTCTTCAAAACTTGATGATGGACCTGTTGATTAACTAACCCCTGCATAAACTCTCTCTCACAAACAGACCTCTCACATAGGCATGTCACAAATTCTTTCCTTCTTCACTTAAACTATCCTCATCAACACACTTGCACCTCTTTGCATATCCAAAAATTGCAAGAGCACCATCCTGACATTAAGATCATGACCCATAGGTCATACACATAGTCAACCAATTATTTTTCTCATTAACTCCACCAAAAGGCACATTACCTATCCTTCACTCCACAAGCCACACATATAAGCCTCTCACCAATCACTCCTTAGTCTCACACATACAAAATCTATAACCCAACACATTTGGTTTCACTATATATAGAGAAATCATGAATTATCAAAACCATTAATAATCCTTGCCAGCCATAATACATGCCTTCACCCTTAAGGCATCTCACATGGGTCACACTTAAGCACAATCCCTTTTCATATAGGCCTAAGTCACTTTTAGGTCCTATGGAGACCCACTCACCTCTTTGACACTTTTTCAAGCATAATAAGAATATAGGACCACTTAAAAACACATACGTCCACTCCCTATGTCCCCTAGGACATCCTCAAAAGATCACAATCATCTTAGCTTACCTCTACATATGCTCAAACAACTCAAACATAGACCTTATACACAGGAACACCATTACCAAAAATATAATTAACTTCTAAAGCTTTTGTTATACTCGATATAGATTGATCATACCTCCAAAATACTCACACAGAAACCTCATAGAGTCTACAACACTCCTCAATAGATAATTCACCATGAAACATCAAAACAACTACATAAGCTTGAATATCCTTTTCTGATCACTTGAAAAATATATATGGAAACATAGTCAACTTTGGAGCTCAATATCTTTGTCTATACACACTTTCAGATCTTCAAATCTATATTTACAGTTGTTCTTTGGAGTCCTCTACATATATTTTTTTTACTACAATAGTAAATTTGACTTCTATTTAAAGTTATGGTCCAAAAACCAAACACTGATCTTTCTTTTGCAAATTCAAATATTCAATTGCAAATGGTCATAATTAAACTTTGAACACTATGCCCGCATCTCATGTCCTCTCATCTCAGATTAAATATGCTCTATCGATCTTGATTGATCTTTAACATATAGGCACCAATGCTCAAACATTAAACCTCTATGACTTTAACCTCATCTCGTGCAATCTTGAAATGTTGACTCAACTCACTCCGTCAATCTCTACGAATCAATTAGATCGTTAACAATCAATGCTCACCATTCGATCAATTGTACAAAGACCCACTCATCATTGGATCCTTATCATGTACCTTTGCTCAGTCGTTAAACATCATGCACCTATTTTCATCTCATTGCTTCCTAACTTCTTAAAGCAATGTGCATCATCAATCTTTTTTGAGATTTAACACTTACAAAAATGACTATGAGGACCCTTTCAATATGTCTGAGTAGCCATTTTTGAACCTTAATAACTTCTACGCTTTGATGCATGAGCTCAAATTTGGACTAGATGATTTATTCACATAGAAAAATCCAACCATGTGACACACTCCTAAATCCCTCATGCGTGTGAGATCTAATTCCATTAAATTGCCTTCTCAAAATCTACTTGAGAGGCCAACTTTGAGCATCCATAACTTTTGTTTCACTATAATACATAATCTCAAATTTATCACAAAACATCTATTTTTAAAACTAAACAATTCATATGATCAGTTTATCTTGACACCTTCACACATGCAAGATATAACAACATCAAAATGTTCACTCGACTCTTTCTGTCATATTGTGAAATTGGCTAAGTATGGGAAAACACAATCAAAATACCTGGGAGCCCAACTTTGCACATGCATATCTCTTGATATGCTACATCACATGATTTCAAAATTAGAAAAAATAAATTATGACCAAAAATAAACAAACCCATATCATCACCTTCTTTTGTAATGTCAACATGTGCAATATATTCTACCATTAAACTGCTTATTCGACTCTTTCTAGCCATATTGCAAATTTGGCAAAGTATAAAAAAATAGTGAAAGTTGTCTTAGAAGCTAGCTTTGCACCCTCATATCTTTGATTGTACTTCAATGCATGACTTCAGATCTGGTGCATGAAAACTAGGGACTAATTTGATCACAACCATATAACCATCTCCACTTGACTCATTCTCACGTGGCAATGGTGACGTCTATAAACTACCTACTCAGATTTTCTGCCACTAGACCCAAACTACCTAGATGAAAACTATGGACTACCAGATGAATTCCATTTATGCACACAAGCTCTCAAAGCATAGATAACATCTTAAGGACCTATTTCACATGCTCCAACCACCATACTCATCCCTGAACATCTATAATTAGTCAAACTCTGAAGATCAACTAAGCAAACTAAAAGCACACTAGGACAAGCACATTTCACACTTTGTCATTGTTACTTAAATCAAGAAGTTTAAGTATGTAATCATGAAAAATAATCCATAAGAGCACATAAGAAAGAAAATTACATTATAAGCAACATATAGTGTGAAACAAAAGTGATGATATAAGATAGATAAGAATCTAACATGATGTTAGATGATAAAAATAGTACATGTAAAGGTGGAGCACACATACAATCCAAATAAAAAAAGAATGAAAGAAAACCATGCTTGTGTTCATAAATATTGATATATTTGTCCACACACATTATGCATAACATCTGATAAGTCTCTATAAAGTTAAATTCAAACTACAACCAAAGTCTCATTGATCTTCAAGGAAAGTTGAGAGAATACTTCACATCAAATATCCTCAACTGGAAATATAGGAATGCCTAAAAGATCATGTTGATGAAGGTTATCATGCAAGAGATGCTAAAGAGAAGTTATGGGAGTGGACTCTATGGGATATGGAGTCATCTGTAGGGGATGTGCCATTAGGGAAGGAGTCACCAGTGGAGAGGGATCCACATGTGAGGCAAGGTCTACGTGTGAGGGAATCATAGGTAGAGGGATACTAGTTGGAGAAGGGACCACAAGTGGTGTAGCCATGGGGGAAGAAGGGGAAGCCTTCTTATGAGAGAGACCTATGGGAGGAAGGGTGGTAGGTGTAGGAATAGTCATGAGGTGATCCTTGATATGTTATTAGAGGATGTGGCAATGATCAGTATTGTTAGTACCACATTGGTGCCAAAGACAATATACCTCACCATATTTGGGAAGATATTCAGCTAGTACTATTGGGCTAAGGAGTGGTAGGATGCAAGGTATTGATTTATTATCACAACTGATGATAATGTGTGGATGAATATTTATATGTGCCATGGAAGCAACAGATACACTTGTGAGTAGTCTTGGCAGGTGTACTCACAAGAGGAGTAGAAACGGAAGTTAAAAAAGATTGGTATAAGGAATAGTCTCTAGTCTAATGACCAACAACTTTATGAATATCACAATATGGTTGATCGACCCATGTGGTGGACAAAGAAGTTAGTTATGGTAAAGGGAACAAACCATCACCAAGGGAAGATGGGGCTGGCGTAGAAACTGGGCAAGGCTCGACTGAAGGAGCAATAAAATCAAAAATAGGAATAGACTCAGTTATAAAGAGAGAAAGAATAAGATCTGTACTAGGCTCAGTTGAGGGAGGAGAAGGATGCATAGAAGGTTGAAGGATAGTCAAAAATATCTTAGGGATAAGTTGGCTAGATGGATCTTGGTATCTTAAAAAGTGATAGGGACCAGTCATAGCATGGTGTATAAACATACTTCTATGATGTTTTTCAAAAACTAGAGGTGTGTGCACCATCTCTAGCCTACAATCAAGAGGAAAAATGCTAAAATTAGGAATGATATAGGATGGAATAATAGAAGATATACTAAAAAATTGTAACAAAGAAGAACGATAATGAATAACTTCAACATCTTAGGCTCGAACAAGACAACCTAATAATGGATCATCTAAGGTATAACCATCATCATAATCAGGTGTATGAAGATCAATGGCATAGGTAGGGAGAACCTTGTCGTTTGATGTGGTGTGATGAATGGAATGTTGAGTTTTAATCAAGACAACAGGTATATCATCACTAGGTATTTGATGAGAATGAGGTTGTAAAGGAGGAAGATAAAAAATGAGATGAGGTGAGAGATCTGAGGTTTTAATCTTGATATTGATCTCATCGGGCTCATCGTCATTGGAATCTAGGAGGTTATGGGGTATATTCTTGATGAGTTTGGGGTGACCATTGTAACCTTGGTGGAATTGATAGGAAATTTGAACCATTAAGATTCACAAAATAGAACGTTTGGCAAAAGGTCAAGGGTAAGAATCTTGAATACACCATAATCTTAAAATTGTTCAAAATTCCAAAGATTAGTGTCACCTTAAATCCTATAGATATTTCTATTATGAGGAAATTTGAAACATTAGCAAGTGGAAGAGGCATCTAATCTCATGCGATGAGTCCATGGCCTATCAAGAAAAAAATTATAAGATGGCAGAAAGTTGAAGATCATCACCTTAATGTAGACGGTGATAGGTGGGACGATAATGGGGAGCCACACACAAAATAAAGGAGGCATTTGCCTTCGGTCATAGCCTTGACATGTGTTGCATGTAGACTTAATATTACATTCAAAACATCCAAGGATTTTGATCAAATCAAGAGAGGTAACACAAGTTCCAAAACCCTCATTAATCAAGGCATGATTGACTTGGATATCACCAATTTTGGGCATTGATAAATAAAGGAGAATCATTTGCATGAAGTAGAATCTCATCGGGGATCATAAAATCAATGGGGAATTTGAGAGAAAGAGACGTGTCCATTTTTTCATCAACATGTATGGACATCTCTTCACATTTTTTTAAAATTCTATCTTCTGATCTAGATAAGGTGGCTTCACATCCTACTAGGGGAGGATGAGGGATGTTCATTTTGAACAAAAGTTGCATTAGATGATTACGATAACGTGAAAAAGTCTACATAAATTTTAAAAATGGGATTTGAGATGGGAATTAGTGAGTTTCATGCTAGGCTCCCATTCATTCATAACCCATAAGAAGACTATTGGAAAGTGATGCATAGTTTTGAAGGAGATCCTCGAAACAAGGAGCCAAAGTACATGTAAATTTATGTTGATAGGATGCAGAAGGTTTAGTTGGGGGACAATTTTGTTGATTGTCCTGAGAAGATGGGTTAGTTGATTCAAATTTGGTATGAGAGAGATTAGAATTAGTGTTGATAGAAGTTTGAGTATCATTAATGATAGATAAAGAAGATGGAGAAATGGTATGAGAAGTGTTATCCAAGGAAGGTGTTGGAATTTATTCATCAAAATATATAAGGTTTTCTTTGCCCAACTCTATTAAATTGAGGTGTGTGGAAGGGAAAAGGATCAATGAAGGCAACCACCCTTCGCATATTAGTCATATTGACCACATTCCCTTCAAGAGTTGGATCAAGAAGACCATCAACATGATTGGTAGGAGTAGGCTTGTCTTGGTTATATTGGTGATTTGTAAGAGGGTCTTTATAGATGGCCAAATGAGCATTAACATGGTTCAAAGATTGATATTTATTTTGTATTTTATGGGATCTTAAGGCAATGTCATAGGCTTGGTATTTACAAATGATAGAATCAGGGTCAAAATTAGGACTAAGAAGGAAATTCATAGCCAAATTATGAAGTTGCCTACAAGTCTCATAAGAATGACCCCAACTAGTGTGACACCAACAAAATTTATTAGTATCAGACCAAAATTTCATTGGACAAGTGGGATCAAGTTCTCGTAGAAGAGGCCTTAATAGATGATTATTTAATTCTACTAAGGATAAAAGTTTGTGAACATTGTTGTTATTGGTTGAATATAAATGATAATTAATGAAGTGGTTGGGAAGGGAAGATTGTTTAGAAGGTTGGTTGGGAACAACAACTTGAATGGTATGAATGGCATCATAAGAGTCGGTGACACCATCATTGGTAGCATGATGATTCTTATTCTTGATTAACATGCGAGTACCCATAGAAGGTTGGGATGGCTCGAATTGATGCATGAGGAAATCTTAACACTTGGCTTGATCAATGGCCTCTTTAAAGTGTATGGAGAGAGAGTCTAGCCCAATATTACAACTTGGGAAAAAGAACATTGGTGAACAGATGAAAAAGGTTGTCGTCTGCCATATTATGTTCATATTTGTTAGACAAGGTCTTCCATTGTTTGATGAAAGCTTGTGCGATTTTGGTCTCAATTTGATTGCAATTGATAAAATGGGCCAAGGTATTCTCAAGGAGATCATTAGTTTGTAATTCTTGGACTAAAGCATTAACTAAGTCTTCCAACCTAGTGATGGAATGATATTTGAGTTGATTGTACCAGTCTAAAGCATCACCTGTGAGAGTCTTTGTTAATAGCCTGGTAGCAACAAAAGTATTTAACTCGACCCAATATTTATATAAATTTTTAAATGTTTTTAAGTGGAGAGTAGGATCAGTTGAGATGTAAGAGGCTCATTTTGAAGATCTTTGAACATTTTGTTAATAGGATGAGGTTGAGGGATAAGATTACCATGGGAATCCCGAAGAGGAGGTGGGAGGAAATTTTGATTATGTGTGCCCCATGGAACCTATTGAGGGTGGGTTTGAAGATGGATAAGGTGATTTTGCATTTGCATCATTTTATTTTCATTGTTATCTTGGAAAGAATTCATTTGATTAAGAGTTTGGAGTAGGAGTTGATGGGTTTGAGTGGTATTGTTGGCATTGTTTGGAGCATTGGAATTGGTAGTAGTGGCTTGGGTACCATTATGGGTGTTAGTAGTAACTTGAGAGGAATTTTCGGTGAGGTACTAATGGCATAATTTACTTGTGTGGCAAAATATGAAATAGTAGAAGGATGAGAGGAAGCAACACTAGAAGCATGATTACCATGGGTAGCAAATGATTCATTAGTGGAAGAATCGAGAAGGGTGGGTCTAAAAAGAGGCCCACTAGATGTTGAACCTACCATGTTAGTAGAGACACTAGGCATGGAGGTAAAGGAAATCAAAGAAGAATATGTCATGGTATGAGAAGGGATCAAAATAGAAGGAAAAGGTTGAGAAGTAAAGAAGCTAGTATCCCCAAATCTTGTGAGAATGTAAGAGAAGGTGAATGGGGTTCCTCAACCTGAATACTTATCAAAAGTTGGTAAATAATAGAAGGATCTTTTCCTCAATGTTGAGAAAACTCTTTGATGAAGAAGAGTTTTTATGGTGTATATTCTAATTCAGGTTGATCTTCAAGTGAAAATAGAGGATTACAGATTGAAGAGGAATTAGAAAGGGTCCCATAGTTTGTAGTGTGAGTAGCTACATGCACACTACTTTTATCTAGGGTAGGAGCCACACGTTGTGTATGGGAGAACCTATTGAGTTTAGTAAAAATTATCATATTTGTTGAATTCAACTTAGTGTTGTCTTCAAATAAGAAGTTAATGATGAAGGAGAGATATTAAGGAAGATAAAATTGATCCAAACATAAAGAGGTAGAAGAGACAGATAAGAGTACAAATCAACAAGGTCGACCTAGTACTATAAATAGGGTATGACATTGAGCCAAGAAAGATGCAAAGTCAACTAGGTAGACTTAGTACTACTAGATAAAAGGTAAGAAAGATACAGAGTCGACCAGGTCGACTTAGTACTAATGATAGAGAAGGTAAAAGAGTTCTAGGTCAACTAGGTTGACTTAGTAATGCAAACTAGGAAGGCAGAAGAGTATTGGGTCAACTAGGTTGACTTCATATTAAAAACAAGGAAGACAAAAGATTTTTGAGTCAACTAGGTCAACTAAGTATTATAAATAGGTAAAAAGATAGTCTGTAAAAGACTGTGTCGAACAAAATGATAGTGTACTGAAATACGAAAAAATTTTGCAAATATAATTTGAAGCAAGAAATAGAAATAAACAAATAAACAATTAGATCAATGAGGATGATCCAATTTGTTGTTCCCAAAATCTGCCACTCATTTTTGGGACAACATATGAACTATTTTGGTCCTACAAGACCAAAATTCTCTCTTCCCTTCTCAAAAAATTGTTCTGAGCATTCAAATTCTTCATTATTCAAGCTTTTTCAGTTAAAGGACTAGCAGGTTCAACGACTTCAATGGATTCAACAGTCAAGATCTCTCAAAGGAACAAGTTTTCAACACTTAGGCAATTTCAAGGTTGGTTCAATGCCTTGATTCAGCCAAAAATATCCACCGGCAAGCTTCAAACAAAGGATTCAACCATTGAACCCCACTTCCAAAAGGTTCAAAGGTTCAACGGGTTCAAAGGTTCAATGACATCGGCAAGCTTAAAGAGTTAATCACTTCTGCAAAAGTTCAAAGTTCAAACCGCTTCGACAAGATCAACGACTTCAAAAGACTTAGCAAAAATAAGGAAGATTGAATCGTTGAACTATTGGTCGATTCAATCAAATAGTTCAAAGGAGTGCCCCAAAGCCCAAAAGGGCAAGTGCCCTTGTGGAGGGTAGTGAACCAAAGGCCAAGTACCCTTGCGGAGGGCAGTGAACTAAAGCAGACAAAGAGATATCTTTCAGAAATATTTTCTATGATAAATTGTACAAGGCAAATCCTTTAGACAAAATGTCCGAAGGAATTCCTTCAGACATTTTGTTCGAATGAATGATCAAAATCTCAACGAAAAGCGGCTAAGGCAAGGAAAGGTTTCCTTCGGACAAAATGTCTGAAGGAATTCTTTTGGACATTTTGTTCAAAGGAATTGAAGACAAAGACCGCCTGAAGGACCCCGAAGGGTAAGTACCCTTGCGAGAGGGCTCTTAGCGACCAGGAAATGGACCTTTTCAAGACTCGAAGAGACACCTTCCCTTCGGGAGGTTCCAAAGTCATTAAGCCGAAGGAATGTTTTTATGGACTTTGTAGGTTAGTTTCTACAGACTCCCCAGGCTGGTTTCTACGAACTCGCTGGGATGGTTTTTATGAACTCTACAGGCTGGTTTCTATAGACTTCACAGGTTTATTTCTACGAGCTCTGTAGATTTGTATTTACAGACTCTGCAGACATGTTTCTATGGACTCTTTCAAAGCTTGAGAGACTTAGAGAAAACAAAGGCTACTAAGAAAGAAGATGAATCATTGAACCTTGAACCAAAATGGTTCAAAGGTTCAACAGATTCAATGATTTAAAGAAAGCTTCGAGCAAAGGAAAGAAGTGAAAGATTACAGAGACCAGTTCAAGGAGAAGGTTCAAGCGAATGAACCAAAGAAGCGATGGAACCAAGGAGCTAAGAAGGCCACCCAAACTGTTGAAATAATGAACAATGATGTCTCCACAGATGTCAAATTCAAGGTAATAAAATATTTATTGATTTTCAAATATGGCACAGAACCTGAAGACCAACTCAGTGACCAGCAGAAGGAGGAGTGAAAGGGCCAGCAAAAAAGGGAAAAGATGTCCTGAGAGCTCAAATTGCCACAGGAAAGAGGAAAAGACCAAAAATATCTATGTAGGAGTTACTTCTAGTAAGTGAAACAATCCACCAAGTAGATATTTGAGCTTGAAAATATTAAAGGCGCGGCCTATTTTTCTCCCTTGGAATAAAAGCAAGGAGACAACTGTGTACATATTTGGTGAAAGACTAGACAACCCATGCTGAAAAGAAAATATTTGAGATGAATCGACACGCCACAGTTAAGGCAGATGCCTTGTTCTAGCATGGCCCTCTTTGACAAAATTGAAAATGTATTCAAGGCATTGAATGCAACATGGGTCGTTCCATGAAATAAAGCACCAAGCCTTTCTTGGTTGCTATATATTGTAATCTCCTATCTAATGTAAGGGAGATATTTTTGGTTATAGAAGTGAAACTCTACCAAAATTGAAAGGCGATTACTAAGACTTGAACTCAGATTGTTAATCATGTTTCTTTATTTGAATGAAAAAGCAAGTTACTTTCAGACTTTGTGTTGTAATAGCTTGTGTCATTTAGGAGATTGTTCTTATGTCTATTTCATGAATGCATTCTTGTCTATTTAATAAAATAAGTAGAATTAATAGAAGTAATTAGGAAGGTGTCATGAAGCCAACTATAGGAAGACTTTGTGCTACCACAATTGTATTTAGTGTGTCTATTTTCATTTTATTTCTATGTAAAATATCTTGGGATGACTTTATGCCCCCATTATCTTTTGTATTTCACTCTTGGGTAGTTGAGGTGGAGACTTTGTGCTACACTTTATTTTACTGGTTACTATGCCCCCTGTTACCAGTTACTTTTACTACTCATGAAGGAATCTGGCTGTTGACTGAGTATTACTTCTGAAAAAAGAGAAGTACCTTTAGCAATCACCCAAGATTTTTCCTTTGATTTGTGAATATCATCTCTGAAAAAAAAAGAGATGGATGGTGTGATCCTACCTCTGAGTGTTATTTTTTGCATATATATAGTATATAGTGTTGTATAGTTATAGGGAAGCTCCCCTTGATGAGAGGAGAGATTTGTCCCATTTTGATGTGTAAACCTGCACATTTGGCTGACCAATATCTCTATGTTGTGGTTGAAACAAGCTATTTTGCCCATCAGTTAGCTAGTGACAAAATATTCACCCAATAGTTTTTAGTGACTCTGCTGGGGAAGAGCATGCAGTTTGAAGCCTCAAGCTTCAAGCTGAAGCAGGGCCAGTTCTTTTCTATTTTTATTCTACAATCTGACAACTCCATGCTATACCAGAAGCCAGAGAGCCCAAGGTGTTGTCAACCTTATTTTTGAGTTGGTGTAACAAGGCAATCTTTATTTGTTTCCTCCATAACTTTAAGTTCAATGAACTAGGAATCTTCCTCCCACCAATACCAGATCTTCATTACCACATAGAGCTTCTTTTTCTGATGTTAGTAGAGCTTTGTCTATACATACTCCACCCAGATTTGTTATCCCCACTTTCCATAATCAAATCATGATGGTTCAAGGCCCTTGGGGTAACTCTTTTGGCCCACTCAATTTAACTCCACCTCTATTTGAATTACCTCGTAGTTCTTGAAATAATTTCTTCAAGTTCTTTAGTGATGGGAGAGTTCATCCTAATGAATATATTGCGGCCTTTAGCATACCCTGTGGTGTGATAGGCGTGGAGTATGAAGACATAGCAGTTAGGATATTTGTGGAGACATTATAAGGCACTATCACAGACTGATTCTACCACCTACAGGCTCAGTCAGTGATTGACTAGAACACTCTCAAAGCCAAGTTTGAAGTAAAATTCAAGCTTGCAGAAGATGTGCATGCCTTGCTAGCCTAGCTCACACAGAGGAAGAAAGAACCTCATGAACCTATGAGGGACTTCATTGCCAAATTTGACAAGCTGAAGAATAAGATCCCTATAATTGCTCAGCCAACACCTGAGAATCTTAAATATTTCTTCATCAACTCACAGCTGCCTGAAGTGAGTTTTCTACTGAGACGTGCTGGCCATATGGACCTTGCTGCTGCTCAATATTTGGCCACTGAAGTGGAAGATGACCTTCTCTTGGCAGAAAATATAAAGAGAGATTCTAACAGAGGTAAATCTTCTTCATCTTCTAAATATCTATCTACAGGCACCACTGATCCAATAGTGCAAAAGTTGGCAAATGAATTGCTTGTTCTTAGAAAGTAAATGGCACAAGGGATGTCATCTGCCCCCTCATATAGAGATATACCAAAGAGGACATTCCCCAATCAGTCATATCAAGGCAATGCTACCAGAAATCAAGGGCAAACAAATCATCTTCCTCTTCCACAGGAGAACCTTACCATTGAAGTGCCTCCAACCAACTCAGCAGTTGGATATCTTGAAGCAAAATCAGAGTTCTCCTTTCAACGTGAGTTGAACCCAAAATATGACGCTAATCTCTTCACAGAGGGAGAAGAAGAATTAGCTGATGACTCTAACATTGGTTTCTTGAATTACCAAGATGAACCCAGAAGTGAAAGTAAAGCAGCTAAGGGATCATACATTGTGTTCACCTAGTCCAAAAATTATTCAGCCCAGCAAGCTGATAAATAAAAAATAGAGGAGTGAACTCAGCCTGTAATTTCAATTGTCAAACAAAGAACTTCTCTATCTTTCCACCCAAAGGCCTGATAATTGCTAAAAAAGTAAGTACCCCAAATTTTTTTGCACCTTCAACTTCAATTTCACAGATTGATCATCCCCACTTAAAAACCAAAAGGATGAACTATCTTTCCCCATTTCTAATTCATTTCAGATGTTTGACATATTTGACCATATTAAGAAAGCTAAAATTCAAATATCTAAATTTAAATTCTTGCAATCCAACTCTGAGCAGTTAGATAAGTTGGTTCAATGTGTAAGGAATAAAACTATCCCTATAAGACCTGCTGCTCCAAAGGTAACTCTCACATCCACCTGGAATAACCTTGTCATTGCTCCTCCTACTACTCTCAGAAGGACTAAACCATTTTATGTCTCTCTACTGATAAATGGACACCAGCTGAACAACTGCATCATTGATTTTGGAGCTTCAGACAATGTCATGCTTGCTAAAGTGGAAAAATCTCTTGGTCTCACACTGACCAAGACATTTAGGAGATGTTTTTCCATGGAGAAAAAACAAGTTCTACTGTTGGGACAAATCAAAAATATCCAATTTGCATTTGCAGCATTCCCGAATAAGAGAATCAAGATGACAGTCTTGGTGGCTGACGTCCCATCCTCATATGGCATTCTGCTGGGATGAAATTTTTGCAAAGATGTTGGTGGTGAGTTAAGCATAGACCTGTCTAAGGCAAGGATCCCAGTAAAAAGTGTTATGCATAGATTGCTCCCTGAGAAGGAAGTAAAATATGTGGTCACTCAAACATCAATGCCTAAAGCTTAAATTTTGTTTGAGTCTTCATGCATGGGTAATTACTTCTTATCCACGGAGGAAGTTCATGAGGTGTCTAATGAATCTCCTGAAGGTGACAACCTAAAAATTGGTTCAGACAAAACAATAGAAGATAGGATAGAGTGTAGTGCAAATGCATAAGAATCCTCCCCTTTAAATGAATAAAAATCTAAGGTAAGGTCAGCATTTGATGATGTATGAATACTAGAATTTGATGACAGCTATTCCTCTATGAGTTCAGGAGCCAGAATTGTGTTGATATCTCTTTAAAGAGATATTTTTCTTTATTCATACAAGTTACAGTTTAGCAACACCAACAACATAGCTGAATACGAATCATTGCTATTCAAAATAAAGGCTGCTCAAGACAGGGATGTCAAACTCTATGCCAAAGGGCATGCTGAGCTGGTGGTTTGTTAGGTAAGGAACCTGTACCAAACCAAAAGTGAAAGATTGTGCCATTACCACAATCTGGTTTGGGACCAAATTGAAAATTTTGATGCTTTTAGCATCTCTGTAGTTCTCAAAAAATTCAATGACTGAGCTGATGCTTTGACTGTTTTAGCTACTCTTTTGGTTCATCACTCAGATTTTAAGGGAGATAGGTACACTATCAAATTGGTCTTTCAACCAAGTGTGCCTGACAATTCTAATCATTGGTAAGTGTTCAATAGTGACAATCAAATAATTTTCTTTCTGAAACAAAAAGATAGCTTTAAACAGCTTCACTTCAAAGGCAGTGAGCCTTAGAATCTTGAACCAACCCTTAAATCAAGTTCAAATGTAGGTGAAAAATTCTTTCAACTTAAAGGGAATAAAATCTCAAAAGGCCTAGTTTTCTTTGAGAAGCTATTTGACAAGTATGACAGGTTCGTCAAACAACAACAAATGGGTTCAAGCTCCTCTCAGGAGTTTGATAAGATAAATTTAGGTACCAAATAAAATCTCAAGATGGTGAACATTGATAAGTGTTACACTCTAGAAGAGAAGTTCTAATTTATTGTTCTGCTCTGCTAATACATGGATGTCCTAGCATACTCCTATGATGATCTGAAGTCGCTCAGGCTTGATAAAATTTGCCATGAAATTCTTCTCAAAGATGATTCAGTGCCTTATAAGTAGAAATCTAGGCAATAAAATCTAAAAATATCAGGTTTTATTATGTCTGAAATACAAAAAATGATGAATGCTAGGATAATCTTTCTAATCCATCATTCCACATGGATTGCCAACATAGTGCCTGTGAGAAACAAGAATGGAAAAATTCGTCTCTGCGTGGACTTCAAAAATTTGAATCAATCATCCTTAAAGGATAACTATCCTCTGCCCATCACAGACCAAGTTCTTCAGACAGTGACCGGTTTAGAGATGTTATCAATGCTAGACAACTTTTCAAGATACAATCAAGTGGAAGTTAGTGAAGTAGACCAGCGTAAGACTGCCTTCACCACGCCTTGGGGCACCTTTGTGTATCGAAGAATGCCATTTGCCTTTATAAATTTTGGCACCACTTTTCAGAGAGCAATGGACCTTGCTTTCAAAAATGAAATGGATAAGTTCATTGTGGTGTATCTTGATGATTTAAAAGTCTTTTCTAAGCATTGGCCTGATCACCTACATCATTTACAACAAGTGTTGGAATGATGTCACCAGAATGGCATTTCTCTAAATCTTAAGAAGTCTATTTTTGAGGTAATAGAAGGAAAACTTCTCGAACATATTGTATCTCGAGAAGGCATAAATATTGACTCAGAAAGAGTCAAATCCATCTGAGAGCTTACTCTACCCACAAGTAAGACTACAGTTTACTCTTTCTTTGGAAAGGTGAATTTTTTATCAAGGTTCATCTCTGAGTTTGCAGAGAAGATGTGCCATATTGTAAACATGATGAAGGGAAAGGCCACTTTCAACTAAATTGAAGAAGAAAAATTGGCATTTCGAGACATCAAGGCATCTATTACCCACGTCTCGACTCTAGTTTGTCCAGATTATACCAAGAATTTCACAGTGTATAGTTATGCTTCTAAACACACACTTTTAGCAATTCTAATTCAACAAAATAGAGGTGTGAAATCTCTCATATCCTTCATGAGCTATCCTCTCAAAGCTCATGAGCTGATGTATTCAAACATAGAGAATCATGCTTATGCAGTGGTAAAGGTAGTAAAGCATTTCCATTTTTACATCTTGAATTCACATATTACTGTCTTAGTTCCTGATACCACAGTTAAATCCATATTAACTCAACATAAATTTGGAACAAGGGGCAATTGGATTGCTAAAATCTAAGAGTTTGATCTCATTATCAAACCAACAAAGCTTGTGCGAGGAAGGGGTCTCTACCAATTGATTGCTGACAACAGACCCAAAGAAGCAGGGCATGAAGAAACAAAAGTGGAAGACAAGCCAACAGCCCTCTTTGTCTCCATCATGAATGAGTGGTATTCAAGTATTGCTCATTTTCTTAATTATGGTGAGTGTCCTACTCACTTGTCTCATAAAAAAAGGAGGATTGTTAAATTAAAAGCTGCCAAATTTGTCTTATTAGACAACAACCTGTATAAGAGGAACTTCGATGGAGCGTTCCTTCGCTGCATAAATAAAGAATAGCAAAACCAATTTTTGAAGTCCTTCCATAATCTAGCCTGTGGAGGACATTTTTCTGCTCCTATAACTGCTCATAAGATTTTGCAAGCTAGGTATTACTGGCTTACTCTATTTTAGGATGCATACAAATAGGTATGAAGATGTGAACTATGCCAACAGTTCATTGAAAGACCCAAGTTAGTTGCTCTACCCAAGCGTTGGACATGGTTATGTCCTTATAGCCACAAACTACTTCACCAAATAGGTGGAAGAAATTCCAACCAAGCATGTTACTTCAGAAGTGGTATGCAATTTTTTAAAAGAAAACATCATTTCTAAGTTTAGGGTCTCAACCAAGATTGTGACAGATAATGTAGCCTGTTTCTATTTCTATGAGATTACTCAATTCTGATTTTACTATGAAATTACCCTCTCCCACTCTTCTAATTGTTTTCCATAAGGGAATGGCCAAGCTGAATCAAGAAACAAGACCCTGGTGACCATCATCAGGAAGCTGGTAGATGACAACCAACGAACCTGACATAAAGCATTGGTTGATGCTTTATGGACAGACAGAATTACACCCAAGAGGGCGATAGATATGTCACCTTTTCAACTTTTGTATGGTCTCAATGCTGAGATATCAATCACCCTGGAATTGCCAGCATTGAAATTGGCAGAGGCAATCAAAGATCAGACCTATGAAAGCTCCATCGATAAGAGGATAATGTGCTTAACTGAGTTAGATGAATAGTGAGCTATGGTGGTGGACAGAATAGTTGCACATCAAAGTCTGGTGAAGAAGCTCTATGACCAAAAAGCAAAAAATTGTGATTTCTAGATTAGAGATCAAGTCCTGTTATGGGATAAAAGGAGAGAACCAAAGGGAATGCATGGGAAGTTCAATTCCCTGTGGAGAGGCCAGATTACTATCCATCAACTCAATGGTGAAAATACTTTTCTATTGAAGTATCAAGATGGCACGCCCTTTTCTCTACCTCACAATGGGCAACATCTGAAGCACTTCAATTATTGAAGTATCAGATAAGATCATCTGTACATATGTATATTTGTATAGTCTTTATTTTTATTTTATGCTTTTCATTTTTATTTTTGGCGCCTTTCTTTTTTTTTTGGGTAGCATGACTCTGTAGCCCAATGGCACACTTAAAGGCATTGGAGATTCTAGTTTCTACTCTCCTCAGCTATTCTAAAATTTTAACTGAAAGAAGTTCCTCAACTGGAGCCCGCTATTGTTCCCAAAATCTGCCACTCATTTTTGGGACAACATATGAACTATTTTGGTCTTGCAGGACCAAAATTCTCTTTTTTTTCTCAAAAAATTGTTCTGAGCATTCAATTTTTTTATTATTCAATATTTTTCAGTTAAGAGACTAGCAGGTTCAATGGGTTCAACGGCTTTAACAAGGGAGCTCTCTCAAAGGAACAAGTTTCCAACACTTAGATAATTTCAAGGTTGATTCAACGCCTCGATTCAACCAAAAATGTCCATTAGCAAGCTTCAAACAAAGGATTGAACCATTGAACCATTGAACCCCGCTTCCAAAAGGTTCAACGGGTTCAAAGGTTCAACAATATCGGCAAGCTTAAAGATTTAAGCGCTTCAGCAAAAGTTCAAAGATCAAACCGCTTCAACAAGATCAACGGCTTCAAAAGACTTAGCAAAAAGAAGGAAGATTGAACCATTGAACCATCGATCGGTTCAATCAAACCGTTCAAAGGAGCGCCCCAAATCCCAAAGGGGCAAGTGCCCTTGCGAAGGGCAGTGAACCAAAAGCCAAGTGCCCTTGCAGAGGGAAGTGAACAAAAGTGGACAAAGAGATATCTTTCAGAAAGATTTTCTATAGAAAATTTTACAAGGCAAATCCTTCGGTCAAAATGTCTGAAGGAATGATCAAAAGCCCAACAAAAAGTGGCTAAGACAAGGAAAGGTTTCTTTCTAACAAAATATGTGAAGGAATTGAAGACAAAGACTGCTCAAAGGACCCTGAAGGGCAGGTACCCTTGCAGGGGGCTCTTAGCGACTAGGAAATGGACCTTCTCAAGGCCCGAAGGGACACCTTCCCTTCAAAAGGTTCTAAAGACATTAAGCCAAAAGAATGTTTCTATGGACTCTTTAAGTTAGTTTCAACGGACTCCCTAGGCTGGTTTCTACAGACTCATTTTTACAAACTCCCCGAGATGGTTTCTATAGACTCGTTTCTATAATCTCTACAGGCTAGTTTCTACAGACTCCACAGGTTTGTTTCTATGAACTCCACAGATTTATATCTACGGACTCTGCAGACATGTTTCTACTGACTCTTTCAAATCTTGAGAGACTTAGAGAAAACAAAGGCTACTAAGAAAGAAAATGAACTGTTGAACCTTGAACCAATATGGTTCAAAGGTTCAACGGATTCAACGGTTCAAAGAAAGCTCTAAGCAAAGGAAAGAAGTGGAAGATTCTAGAGACCAATTCAAGGAGAATATTCAAGTGAATGAACCAAAGAAGCGATGGAACCAATGAGCTGAGAAGGCCACCTGAACTGTTAAAACAATGACCAATGACGTCCCTACGGATGTCAAATTTAGGGTACTAAAATATCTATTGATTTTCAAATATGGCACGGAACCTGAAGACCAACTCAGTGACCAGCTGAAGGAGGAGTGAAAGGGCCAATAGAAAAGGGAAAAGATAGCCCAAGAGCTCAAATTGCCATAGGAAAGAGGGAAAGACTAGAAATATCTGCATAGGAGTTACTTCCAGTAGGTGAAATAGTCCCACCAAGTAAATATTTGAGCTTGCAAATATTAAAGGCGCAGCCTATTTTTCTCCCTTGAAATAAAAGTGAGGGGACAGCCGTGTACATATTTGGTGAAAGACCAGACAACCCATGCTAAGGAGAAAATATTTGAGATGAATCGACACGCCACAGTTAAGGCAGATGCCATGTTCCAGCATGGCCCTCTTTAACAAAATTAAAAATGCATTCAAGGCATTGAATGCAACATGAGTTGTTCCATGAAACAAAATGTCAAGCCTTTCTTGGCTGCTATATATTGTAATCTCCTATCTGATGCAAGGGAGATCTTTTTGGTTATAGAAGTGAAACTCTGCCAAAATTGAAAGGTGATTACTGAGACTTTGAGCTCAGATTGTTAATCATGTTTCGTTATTTCAATGAGAAAGCAAGTTACTTTCAGACTTTGTGCTGTAATAGCTTGTGTCATTTAGGAGATTATTCTTATGTTTGTTTCCTAAATGTGTTCTTGTCCATTTAATGAAATAAGCAAAATTCGTAGAAGTAATCAAGAAGGTGTCCTGAAGCTAACTGTGGGAAGACTTTGTACTACCACAATTGTCTTTAGTGTGTCTGTTTTCAATTTATTTCTATGTAAAAGATCTTGGGATGACTTTGTGCCCCCATTATCCTTCATATTTCACTTTTGGGCAGTTAAGGTGGAGACTTTGTGCTACACTTTATTATGTTGGTTACTACGCCCCCTGTTACCAGTTACTTTTACTATCCAAGAAGGAATTTGGCTGTTGACTGAGTATTACTTCTAAAAAAAGATAAGTACCTCCAGCAATCACCTAAAATTTCTCCTTTGATTTGTGATCATCTTTAAAAAAAGAGAGATGGATGGTGTGATCCTACTCCTGAGTGTTATTTTTTGCAATATATATATAGTATATAGTGCCGTATAGTTATAGGAAACCTCCCCTTAATGAGAGGAGAGATTTGTCCCTTTTTGATGTGGTAAACCTGCAGATTTGGCTGACCAATCTCCCTATGATGTGGTTGAAACAACCTATTTTGCTCATCAGTTAGCTGGTGACAAAATATTCACCTAACACAATTGGCACGCAACACAAAACCTTACACCAATGTTGGCCAATGCAAATGTTTACAATACAACATATAATCATCAGAGAACAAGCAATCAATTGAAAAGTAAATGTTAACTAAGTAATCATCATAAGTCTTGTTAGATTATTATAAGGTGTTATTTTTAGTGTGATAGGGAAGTTGGCTGAAATTAAGGGACTAAAAATCAATCTATGAATGGTTTCAAGGCGTTTAGGTTGAAATGGATTTGTATTGCCAATGGTATTGGGTTGGTATTGGAGCCTAACCCCGTACTTTATAATCTCGTAACAATAAAGGTGTCAGGTGCTTTGCTAATATATATCATTAACTGCATGTTTATACTTGGTCAGAAAACCTAGTTGACTTCCCTCTTGGTAATAAAATTGAAGTAGGTAAGCCTTGGAAAGACAAATGTTAAATGCATTTTAAAATTTGAGTGATTTGGTAGTGTGTGAAAAAAAATAGTGCAACTAAATGGTATTTTTTTTTTTTAAAATACTTAATTATACTGTGTGAGTTACTCTAAGCATGCAAACAACTAAAAATGAAAGTGTGAATTAAATAATAGTAAATAGTGATTAATTCTAAAATTAAGAATGGTATAGAGTCAGTTTAAATGACACGATATGAAAATATTATAGAATAGAGTCAACAAGGTCACTATTATACTATAGAAGCAAGACTCTTTAAAAAAAAACTAGGTCGACTTAGTCTTTTAGTTAGAAGACAAACTAAAACTAAATCGACAACGTTGATTTAGTTTGCTTTAGATTTTCACTTTTGAAGACTGCCAACTTACATAAAATAAAATTTAAATGAAGTACTGAATTGAAAGAGGGAGAAAGAAAAGAACCTTGGTGGGTTAGAAGATGTTAAGATTTACAATTTTTATGTTAAAGTGATTTGAATGTTGCTCGTAAGTTCTATCAACTAAGTCGACTAAGTCAACTTCAATCTATAAAAACCTATTTGTTGAAGCTTTCTAAGATGACTAAGTGGACCTGATCAACTTAGTTTATTATTTAGATGCTGACTATAATACTAAGTTGACCTACATGACTTAGTTTGTTATTACAGATGTTGTCTGGAATACTAATTCAACTTGTTTGACTTAATTTGTTATCTAAAACTAAAAATAATAATATGTTGACCTATTCGATCCAGTAACATGTATCTTATGATGACCTGCATAGAAAGAACATAGTCATTTTGATAAGACTGTACATTAAACCTGCGCACAGAAGTTAGAACTATACTGGCTTGGTTGACCTAGTATCACAAATATAAAAATATATAAAAAATGATAGAAATAAAAAGTGTGAAAGAAAACCTACAAGGTTTAGATTCATGTTGAGTTCACCAGAATGTATCCAATGAGAAATGCAACATATCTACAAATCAATCCTAGCTCAGAGAAGATAGATCCTACTTACACTTTCAATCGAGGATACATTAGATAATCAGGGTCATGACTAATATGGATCCGCTAGACCTAGCTAAGGGATCTCTTATCACAATAATATCACTAGGGAGGATTCTAAAGCCTCCAATCAAGTAAAACTATGCAATAACCCTAACTAGGTTCTATGTTTTCATATTCACTAAACTAATAACAAGTAAAGCAAAAATCTAATCTAGTGTTCACCAAAGCTTGTGGCACAAAGTGGGGGTAATAAACATTAAAAATAAATATGTATAAAAGACATATACTCACATCAATGTATACAAAATCCTAATGTATAGAAGAGAAGCACAAATGCATATCTATCTACTCTTACAAATGAGGAACAAAGTTAAGAATACTTACCTTTGAAGATGAACCCTTCGAGTCTCAATCTCTTCCTTGGCTAAGGTGCTTCACAAGAGGTTATTATTATATGTAAGGATGACAAGGATAAATCATCTCTAGGTTACACAACCTATCAATGCATCTAAAATATTTCACCACAAGACAAGATCTGTATCTATAAAAAAAGTATGAAACTCTAAGCTTGCTCCTCAATTAGAAAGGTAGATAAGCATATGCGCAATATATCTTACTTTTTATTCTACTCTTCATCTTATATTTTATCTTAAATTATGGGAATGAATGCATTTATATAGGTGGATCTAACCCTAATCCCTTCTAAAATTTTAGGCTGACAGGGTCGACCCGGTCAACCTAGTATTATAATTGATAAGAAACTTACTAGATAATGAACTAAGTCAGCCATGGCCGACTTAGTTCTTAGTAAGTTGTAAATAACAATACAAGGTCGACCTAGTGGACATAGTTATATAAACTGCCAAAAATGGGTTTAGGTTAGGGAAAGGGATAATGAAGGTGGTAAATGGCTGGAGGAGGGTGTAAATAGAAGGCAAAGATTAAGGGAATAGTTTTTAGGAGACAAGTGTGAAGATAAAAAGTAAAAAAAGGGACAATAATCCTACGAAACACCAATGGTCTGCTCACCCCTTTCTCGGTGCACTCCTTAAGGCATGCACTCAGAGAGATTAAGACTCGATAGGTTTCTACAAGATAAATAGTATTAGTGATTGATAAAATTTTGAAAATCTTATATGTATACACTCATCACATTACTTTCACACCACTCTCACCCTTCTGCGAGTTAATCTAACACTCTCATCATTTTTTGAGCTAATCTGGGATCTCACCCTTTTTGTGAGCATTCTCATTCAATGCCCTTGTTGTTTTGAGAGCTCATCACTTTACTTTCACACTGCTCTCACCCTTTTACAAGTTAGTCTAATGCTCTCACTATTTTGTGAGCTAATCAAGGCTCTTACCTTTTTTGAGAGTATTCTCATTCAACACTCTCACCATTTTGTGAGCTCGTAACTTTATTTTCACACTAATCTTGCCCTTTTATGAGTTAATTCAACATTATCACCATTTTGTGATCTCATCACTTTATTTTCACACTAATCTTGCCCTTTTGTGAGTTAATCCAAAGTTATCGATGTTTATCGAGCTAATCTTATGTTCTTTCCTTTTTACGAGCTAATCACATGCTCTCACTATTTTATGACCTAATCACATGCTCTCATTGTTTTATGAGCTAATCACACAATTTTCATTTGTGATCTAATCACATGCTTTCACCATTTTGTGACTCAACTTCTATTTTCTTCTATATGTTTCATCATACATCCCAATCATTACTTTTTTTATTCCTTTTTAGGAGAACTACGTGCAACCTAAAGTTTATGGACTATGTAGGCATTGATTAGTCAGCTCGGCCACCCCCTCTTTATTCTTCCATGCCCCCAACTAACATCACATCACTCGTATCTTATCATAGTGTCTTTATTTACAAACCAACCTACCTAAATCATCCTATCCTATCTCAATCCACAACATTATATCACATCATTTAAAACAATCAAAACACAATATAAAAATAGAGGTTGAAATAGCCATAAATCTATGACAAATTTGAAACATCAGAAAACACTTTCTCAATGCATTAAAGTACAAGGAATCACACAAATCATAAAATTCAGTGTAAACACCACAACTTGAAAAGAACATATCGACCCAAACACATAATTGCATACAACAAAAGCCAATCGAACTCTCACAAGCTCAGCTCAATGCCATGGTTTGACAGCTCTAACAACATCAGGATGATTATCACTTGACTCCAGATTCAACTCAAGCCAATTTTCTTGTAGGTTTCTATTTGATCCAACATCTACAAGTTCCCTCCTCAGACACAATGGTCTTGAATGGCACGTTTCTCTAAAATATTAGCACATGCATGTAGGTTATGACTCTTGACCCATGTTCCTCGATACATTTATATCCCTCATTGGAAGTGTTTTGCTGCATGTAGGTTATGACTCTTGACCCATGTTCCTCGATACATTTATATCCCTCATTGGAAGTGTTTTGCTCATAATTTACAAATGCATCAGAATGATGAAGAGACTTGTAACCCCACCTTGGGTGGGCGGATTCCTCATCAGGCCTATCCCTCATATACATCCCCTTATTTTGGTGAGCTTGTGAAATCAATGCTTATCATTACCAACTTGTGCATCTCATAACACAATGTGGAGTTCCTCTCCAACAAATCACAAATTATTTAGGTTCCTAAAGCCTTGGGGCATGTTTCCCAACTTGATATCTTGAGCAATAAAACCTGCATATCCTTCATGATTTCTAAGGTGTTGGCTCCATCGATTGTTGATGTCTCAACAATTCTTCTAAAATATGTATAACTTGATCAAGTGTATGAAAGATGTGTACGTTCACCTCATATACCTGAGATGGAGGTGGTAGTCATCAGCACCATCGCCTACATTATCACCACTCTTATTTTAATCCATTTTGGGTATTCTATCGTATCTTATCATACTATACTTCTTTACTAACCAACCTCCCTAAATCATCCTATCTCATCTCAATCCACAACATTCTAATTCATTCACCACAGGATCTCATCAAAGTTTTGTATTGTACTAAGATCACAAAGTCATTAAAAAAGAAAAAGAAGATGAAGAATATAAAATCATGACCACAAAATGATTTCCAAGTAAATGCCCTAGAGGGCATTTGATAATCCCTTGATACCCACTTCAAAATAAAATTAAGTGGTTAATTCCCCTAAGTGAAAAATTCATGGAATTTGAAATTATTAAAATACAAATAATTAATAAATATCCTCAAACCCAAACACACACTTGGCCATGCCTCATGAGTGTAACCCATGCTTCTTCCATCATTCAACCCCCTTTCAAGGCAAGTCAAGCCCATGTCTAGTCCATGCCTCATCAATTACAACCCATGCTTCCTCCCTCAATCAAACTTGACTCATTCTCAACCATCCATCTTGAGATCAAGATGGACAGTTCACATTGATTCCAAAAATCTATAAATTGGAGGTCCTTCCTCCAATTTAGACAAAATTCTATCTGCAAATTAATGTTAAAATCCCTTTAAAAATTTCAAACATTTGATGTCATTTCAATCCACGTCACATGGTGAACAAGGGGAGATGTAATCCACATAAGAAGTAAGCATTTACAAAGACTTCTTGATCACAATATGAGCACAAACACTTTACAAATTGGCTAGCAAAGGAGTCTTCAAGGAAGGTAAAATGTGTTTTGTTTGCTTTCTAGTTTGAATCTCCTCTTTTTAGAGCTTGTTCAATCCTATTGGAGGGCTTAGGGTTTTTTAGATATATTTTTTGTATTTTGATTTGTTATTTCACTAAGACTTGAATCTAACGGTATTTGATTTCCCTTGTCCGGGGGGCATTAGGTCTAGGTTCTTAGGTTAGTTTAGGGTGATTTGTTATCATCCTTCGTTTGGAATTGTATGATAATGTTTGAATTAAATTTTTATATAATATGAATTAGTCATTCATTTCATAATTTTGTGCATCACACTCCTCTGTAATGTTGAAATAATCACACAACATTTAAACCACTAAGCAACTACAATCAAGCATCATTGAAGTGAGTATAGAAAAATTACATGGGTTTCTAGACAAAAAAGTTGGGCATGACAAATCATAGTTGATATGGGCACGACACAACTATTAGTATCGTCATCGGTATCCATTCAACATCATATTTTCCAATAATAAAAAAGACAAACAAAATAGTTTGCTTGATTGATTTTGTGTGTTTGCTTGTTTTTTTATGTTATCTATTTTATTTTATTTTGTTTAAATGTTTTATTTTTTCTTACTTATTGTATTTGAATTGGTTTTTATTTTTATTACAATATTCATCAAGGTGTTTCATATCATGATGCATCCTATCATGATTTTGTACTTGACTTAGTCTTTATGTGTATTACAAATATTTTATCATGGTATTCCATATCATGATGCATCATGTCATGTACTTCTACCTAAGTTAGTCCTTATGTGCATTACAATAGTGTCATCATAGTATTATATATCATGATGCATCATGTCATGCGCTATAGAAAAAATAATATTGCTCAACCCATTTGAAATTTTTTGCAAAATTAGAAGTAAAACCATTCATCATCATATCCCCCATAATTATTCCATCCCAATCCTCCTCCATAATCAACTATATATTCCCACTACATATCACTTTATCCTTACACCTTCATGTTATGTTTGTCAATATCCTTTAACCACCCAATCAACTTGTCAATCTATTATAACTGCCATCACAAACAACAACCATCCTGATACCATGCCTCCCTTTTCACAATTCCTCAAACACACTCTATTCTTCCTAGCCCCTTTGACTAATGCCACTCCCATATCATCCCCCTTGTCATCTCTATAACCACCATCTAATCTGGGAAATTATTCCTCATTTCCCTCATCATTGCTTCTCTTATTAATGCTTAGTTGATACTCTACCCCCTATTCAGCTTGTCAATCACAACCTACAACCACCCTCCTAAAAAAATTCATTTTTCTCAACCCTCGGATACAACCACTTTTTCACTTTCATGTCCTCCTTCATATACCCTATTCCCACTCCTTTTCTCACCCACATCCCCACCTTCCCTATCTTCACCACTCCTACTTGTCCTTATCCTCCCATGTTATCCTCAATCTACTTCGAGCCTATTTTAAGCACTTTCACCCTCTCCCACTGATTATTCTTCACACATCCACAATGCTCACTCTTAAGCTTCCCTCTAACATCCACCTTTTCTCAACACTTTGTCACTTCAAAAATACCCCATCATACCATTTCCCTACACCACAACCCATTATTAATCCCTTGATTGACTGACATTCCATTGCATACACTTTCATCAACCTCAATACTCCTCCATCTCCATTTGCACAATCACTCACTACCATCTTTGTAACCTCATCTTCAACACTTTTCTTCACTCATGTAGATTATGTTTATTTTATTTCTCCCACCTCTTCCATTTGCATTTATTTTCCTCTCTAAAGTTGTAAAAAATTCCTTCACACGAACATCTCCTTTAAGGATCTTTTTCATTTGAGAATCCTTCCATAATTGTCAATTTCTTCTTATCTGGGTAAGCATTCATACCACATTGTGTTTGTTATAAAAATATGGAATATGTGCAAGAATTAAATACAAAAAAAATAAACAACAATACAATGATAAGAAGATAACACAATGATACAAATATTTATGTGGAAACCCTGCAATGTGCAAGGGAAAAACCATGGGACAATAGCAGCTTGAGACTTATATTCCTTCAATAAATCTCTTCTTTACAAAGCTTTCTCAAATTTGGCCTACTTTCTCGTAGATTACATACAAATCTCTTTGATTTGGTCTCAGCTTAGATTTCACATGCAACTCTTTTTTACACTTAACTTGTAGGTGAGACCTTTTTACAAGCTTACAAATACAAAAGATAAATCCTCTTTTTTATAGAATTACATGAGAAGATAAGAGAAATAAAATCTTCAGGGAGACTCCAAAAAATACATCATACTCTCACATGATGAACAATGTCAATTTATCTTCAACATGTGCCAAAGGTCAAAAGTAGAGATCCACTTTTGACTAAGATCATCACCATCATGTGTCATCCAAAGTGGCACCCCATTCCACATGAGTCAATAGTACTTAAGAATGGTCTTTGGCTTCCACATACATGTGCACAATAGTGAAAAGTTAATCAATAACCTTTTAAATTTAGACAAAACTCACAATGAAGAAGCCCCATAAGAACTATGCCCCACATTTTTTTACAAAGGCACATGAAGGCATTTGCTTGTGTCTACATGTGCCCTAGTGGAGAAATGTGGGGCATAGTTCTTGTGAGACTCCTTGATTATGAGTTTTTTCTAAAGTGAAAAGGTGATTGGTTGCCTTTTAACTCTTGAGCACATGTGGGTGGAAGACAAAGACCATTATTCGGTATGATTCACTCATGTGGAGTGGGGTGTCATTTTGGATGGCACATAGTGGTGGTGATCTTAGTAAAAAATATATTTTTTACTTTTGATTTTTTACACATGTGAGAGACAAACTAACATTTTTTCATTATTATTCATCATGTGGGAGTATGTCACATTTTTTGGAGTTTCTTTGAATTTTTTCTCTCTCGTCTTCTCATGTAATTCTATAAAAATGATGATTTATTATTTGTATTTGTAATCTTGTAAATAAGTTGCACTTGCAAGCTAATTATAATAAGGAGTTGAATTTAAAAGTTAAGCTAAGACCAAGCTAGGAGCAAGTAGGTTAAGCTTGAGGAAGCTTTGTAAAGAAGAGATTTGTTGAAGGAATAGAAGTCTAAAATTGTTATTGACCCATGGCTTTTTCCTTGCACATTACAGGGTTTTCACATAAATCTTTGTCATTGTGTTATATTGTCGTCATTGTATTGTTGTTTATTTTTTCGTATTTATTTCTTGCACATATTCTATATGTTTTTAACATCTGATATAAGATCTAGGCTCTTTTGAAAAACTCTTTGGTTGAGTGTTTTTTGTAAGCAGGGAGCTTTTTTTAAGTGGGAGATACAACAATGACAAGAGGAGTAACTAGGTTCGATATTGAGAAGTTTCATGGTAGGAATTTCTCCCTATGGAAGATGAAGGTGGAGGATCTTTTGGTTCACAATGACCAAGTTCTTTCCTTGAAAGGTCTTATAAATAAACCCAACAACATGACATATGAGTAGTTGAATAAGATGGATAGGAAGACAATTTTTACAATTAGTCTCTGTTTGGCATATTATGTTTTATTCAATGTTGTTAAGGAGAATAATACAAAATAAATATGGGAGAAGTTTAACAAGCTATATTAGACAAAATCAACCCAAAAAAATTTCCTAAAAAATCAACTTTACAACTTAAGGATGGAGGAGAATTCATCTGTAGCAAATCACCTGAATGAGTTTAATATTTTTATCAATAAGATGGTCTCCATTAGTGTAAAGATAGAGGATGAAGAAAAAACAATCACCTTATTTTGTTCCCTCCTTGATACTAGGGATCATTGGGTGATGACCATAAGCAATTCATCTTCAAAAACTCTAAAGTTTGATGATGTGGTAGTTGTTTTGCTTGGAGAGGATTTGAAGAGAAAATATTTTGTGGTACCCTCTAGAAATGAAGCTTTAATTGTGAGAGGTCGATCTAGTGAGAGGATCAAATAGTTTAGATCACAATCCAGATCTAAGTCAAAAGGATGTAAGCTAAAAGGGAAGTGTTACCATTGTGTGAAGCCATGACATTCAAATAAGGATTGTTGGTAATTGAAGAAGGAACAAAAGGATGGAAATTAGAATCCACCTTCAACTAAGGTTAGGACAATAGATTCAGAGCAAATGGTAGTACATGAAACTTTGTGTCAATAATAATAGATCTCTTCCCAATTCTTGGGTTTTGGACTCATATATATCTTTTCACATCTCCACATAGAGATTGGTTTCTTAGATATCAACCCTATAGTGGAGGGTTTGTTTACTTGTGTGATGATCATCTTTTAAAAATTGTGGGAAGAGGGGATATAAGGATTAGGGTGGATGATGGTAGAATAAGGATTTTGAAGGATGCACAACATGTTTTAGATTTAAGGAAGAATATGATCATCAAAATGATGGATAAGTTAGGGTATTTTTGTAACTTTGGTAATAGTCATTGTAGAATTATCAAAGGATCCCTAGTGGTAGCCAAAGGATAATCTTATGGTTCCTTATATCGTTTGTGTAGAGATTCAATGACAAATCATGCAGTAAAAACTTCAGAAAATGGTTGAGATGTAGTGGTGTTATAGAATCAATACCTTAGACATGAGTGAAAAAGTTTTGAAAATTTTGCATGGCTAAGGTATGTTGTCTGAAATTAGCTCTTATAATTTAGACTTCTATGAGCACTGCATATTTGATAAACAAAAGAGAGTTCATTTTACTACAAACACAAGTAAAAGTTTTGATTCCTTGAAAATTATTCATTCTCGTATATTTGGACCAGTCCCAAGTTAGTCTAAAAATGGTACAAATTATTTTATAGCCTATATAGATGATTATTCTAGAAGAGTGTGGATTTATTTTTTGAGGAAAAAGTCAGAGCCTTTTGATAAGTTTAAATAATTTAAGGCACAGGTAAAGAAAAGTTTGGGCAAATCTATTTTATGTCCAAGGTTAGATAACAGAGAAGAATATTTCTTGAAGGATTTTGATAACTTTTGTATGCAAGAAGGGATTAAGCATTAAAATATTCATCCATATACTTGACAACAGAGTGGTGTAGATGAGTAGATGAATTGCAAAATCACAGAGTATGCAATAAGCATGCTTGGTGAATCTAAGTTGGATAATGGATTTTAAGTGTGCAAACGCTATGAATACAATCATTTATCTTATTAATAGGTCACCTACAACTGTGCTGGATGGACAAAGTCTAGAGAAGGTTTGGTGAGGTAATCTAGCTGATTATTTTAATTTACGTTTATTTGGTTGTGAAGAATTTGCCCATTTTCCTAGAGAAAAAAAGGTTCAAGCTTGATTTAAAATGAAGGAAATGTATTTTTTTTAGCTATGGAGATACAATAAAGGGGTATATATTGTGGGATTCTACTAACCACAAGATAATTGTTAGTCAAGATGTTGTCTTTAATGAAAAATCCATGCAAAGGAGGTACAACAGAGACCTAAGATTGTACCTATTGAGGTAGTTAATAATGAAGATGAAAATAAGCATGTTGAAACTTTTGATCAGCATGCAAAGCACAAAGTTTAGTAGCCATAGCTTATAATATCTACGCAAGCCAAAAGGCATTCAAAAAAGTATTCTCCTAATTTTTAGTCCTCTTTTAATTTTTTAACTGATGAGGGTGAACTTTGTTCATTTCAGGATGCTAAATAATCTAAAAATGAAAACAAATGGAGAAAAGTCATGGAGGAGGAGATGAGAGAACTCCATAAGAATGAAACATGGGAACTTGTGGATCTCCCACCTGGAAGAAAGAATGTTGGTAAAACGTGGGTGTACAAATTGAATAAAAATAATGATGGGTTGTTGGAACGCTATAAATCTTGTTTGGTGGTAAAAGGTTATGTGCAAAAGTTATGTATAGACTTCAATTAAATCTTCTCTCCAGTTGTGAAGATAACTACTATAATAGTCTTAATTGCACTTGTAGCAGCACAAAATCTATAACTGGAGCAACTTGATGAAAAATTTGTGTTCTTGCATGGTGATCTTGAAGAAGAAATTTATATGGAACACCCTGAGGGCTATGAAGAAAAAGGAAAATGGCATTTGGTTTGAAGACTAAATAAATAATTGTATGGATTGAAAAAGGTGCCAAGGACATGGTACAAAAAATTTGATACCTTCATGAAGAGCCAAGGTTTTAGTAGAAGTGAAGCTAATAATTGTGCATACTATAAAAGTTTTCATGATGGAAGCTCTATTATATTGCTGCTATAAGTTGATGATATGTTGGTTGTAGGATCCAACATGAAGAAAATCAATGATTTAAAGGCTCAGTTGGTTAAGACATTTGAAATGAAGGATATAAAAGAAAAAAAACAAATTTTAGGGATGAAGATACATAGGGACAAAAAATGAAGATCTAGTTATCTCAGAAGACATATATAGAAAATATTCTACAACGCTTCAATATTCAAAATGCAAAACCAGTTTGTACCCCACTTCCTACACTTCAAATTATCTTCTGAATAGTGTCTTAGAATAGAAGGGTCGAAGACAAGCATGTCTCATGTACCATATTCATTATCAGGAGGAAGCCCCATGTACGACATGGTGAGCACCAGACCATATATTTCCAAATAGTGGGAGATATTAGCTAGTTCGCGATAAACCCTAGGAAGGAGCATTGGTCTACATTAATGTGGATATTTAGATATTTGAGAGGTTCTTCACATATTGCTATTTTCCATGGAGTGGTAGATTTACAAATCAAAGGTCTTAGAGATTCATATTTTGGTGGAAATAGAGATGGACGAAAGTCCACGACAGGATACACTTTCACTCTTATTGGTGGAGTTGTGAGCTAGGCATCTAAGTTACAGCCAGTGGTGGTTTTATCAATCATTGAAGTAAAATATGTGGCTGCAACTGAAGCTTGAAAAGAGGCAATATGGTTAAATAAGCAATTAGGTCATCTCATGAAAAGGCAAGGAAAGATTACTTTGTATTGTGATAGTAAGAGTGCAATTTACTTGGTGAATAATGCAGCATCTAATGATCGCACGAAACATATTGACATCAAGTACCACTTCATTAAGAGTGTGGTGGAGGATGGTAGAATCATGTTGCATAAAATTGACACTAAACAAAATATTATAGATATTATGCTAACAATGTTGAATCCTAAGATCCTTCTTGTTGCTAAGATTTAAAATTAGAATTGCATGTTTGTCACAACACTAATCTTACAACACATTCTCCATCAAGTGATAGTTGCACGTAAATCCCAAATGGCAATCAAGCTCATCAATATAAAGGTATGATCACTAGTTTATCTCACTCATCTATGCATTTCCATGCATGCTCACCTAAATAAAATGATGACACATGCCTTATCTCTCTTGCTTCAATGCATGAAATTCGATCAGGTTGGCTACTTGATGCACCCTCATCTTCTTGCATCTCAATGATTCTACCTTCTTGGTTACTTCATATATGTTGTGCATGGGGATCTCTTCTCCTCATTATCTTTCCCAACCCACCATTCATTTTATAATCCCTAAAGGCTCCACCCCCCATGTGTTTTGACTCTCTTACTTTTACACTTTATTGAGGAAACCCAATATTGATTCACGCAACCAACATCAATGCCAATTTTTTGCACTTTATCCATTTCCACTTTTCACCTCATGCCATGTTGTGGGTTGTGTTCCTCTCCAAGACTCTAGTTTGTTTTTATATTGTGATCCATGCTCCCACATAACATATTCTCCCACATTTTTTGTTAGTATATTTTCTAATCTACTCACCTCATCCTCACATTAATGTACCCCATTGTATCATGTTTGCATCTATAGTTATCCCTCAATAACTCATCACAACCTATCAAATCCATGTTATCAAATCACTTCATTAATCCATACAATCAATGAAATCCTTTATATTTACTTTCAAACCAATCAATCAACTATCTTTCTAATCCAAGCCCACAATTTTTCAATAGGATATTTTGTTCCCAAATCTACCTCTTTTCATTTATCATTGTTTGGGGAAAATCAAAGCATGTAACTTATCTTTGAGATATGTCATGCCCAATCTTCCTCCTCACATATATCGTTGTTTGGGGCAGATCCATAAATCATTATCGAGCATATCAAAAAATTCTAGCTCAAGCAATTTAATCTCATTTGTGGGTTAATTCCATCCTTCCATCTCATCCAACTATACACACACACACACACACACACACACACACACACACACATATGTTTCCATGATCTTCCTAATAGAGTGATAAATGCTCACATAAGGTCTTTCCAACATGTCATTACTACAATCATATACAAACAAATCTTGTAATAAATAAACACTATTTAATTTGTGTTTATTGGTATTATTCACTTCATATATATGTTATGGAATACCCACATAAATAAGAGAGATAAAATATTGTTTTAGTGTTGAGTAGAGGATTATTTAATGTAAGTGGTCATCTAAAGAATGTCAAGAGGATGCTAATTTTCATTAACAAATCTACCAAGGTTGGTGGCCCATGAAGTGTGTGCATACTAATTAACATGTGTACATAATTAATCCTTTAATATAGTTTAACTAATCTACTCCAACACCCTCCCTTGATCAATGGTCTGAAAGATAAAACACAACAAAAATAGGTCATGCCTATCAGGCATGTTAAGGTACCCATGTACAAAACAAAAGAATACAGTGTGAGTCCAAGTGTCCCTATGGATGCCAATCCATCTTGCTTGAATACATGGATGTTAGTTGTTATAACCACCAAGTCAAAGTAAAAATTGATGTTAAATACAAGGATCACTTAGAAGAAACATTAATCTCTAAAAAAAATTGGGTAAAAGGGGCCTATGGAAGCATTGTCTAAAAACCTTCCCTCAATGTTAAACTAGGAGAAAATGTCAATAGATGTCTCCATTGAAAAATTGGCTGAAATAGTGAAAAGTGATTACAAGTACTAGTAGGAACTCAACATTGGTGTCACTAAACAATTTGTTAAAACTACGAGTAAATATTCTACTCCAAGAATTGTACAAGTAATCAAAGCCACTCCTCAATCATCACCCCGCTAAAATTAGAATCCAATGGAATAGATTCACTGTAAAACATCAGAGACTGTCAATAGGTAATAAGGATGTCTAAGATATAATAGAGGAGGAAATATTGAAACAATAAAAAGTGCATTAAAAAGAGAGCACACACGCATAAGATAACAAGTAAATGTCAAAGCCTATGGCACTATCTCAAAGTAATTAAAAAAATAACAATGGAATGAGACAAGAATAGTCCTTAGATAGGTTTTAACATTTAAAGTATCTAATAAGATACCCCTTTACAATGGAGATTAAAAAATAGGAGAAAAACTATTAAAAAACTTTAAAAATAGTGTGAAGTAAGGTACATGTGCACCAATGAAAAAGATTACAAAGTTGATAAAGGAAGAGTCATCCACTAATAGTTGCTTAAAGTCAATGTGATCCCAATAAAGCATTAAAATATGAACAAATTGGCACTATATGTAGCGGAATATACTTTGATAAAAAGGAGACTGCTAGTCTATCAAAGAAATCCATTAGTGAAAAATGCTTACAATCATGCCTAAAAAATGTTGCATGGAGTAACTATGGTTGGTGGCCCACAAAGGCATTAAAACAATGTGCACACATAATTAAGCCATAATAAATCTTGACTAATCTACTCCAACACCCTCCTTGAAGTGATGGTGAGAGAGATAAAACACAACAAAAATAGGTCATGACTACTAGAACATCTAAGGTTTTCATGTACAAAATAAGATAGTGCAATGTGAATCAAAGTGTCCTTATTGATGCCAATTATCTCTCTATAATACATGGATGTCAATCATTATAACCGCCAAGTCAGTAGGAATTGAAACTAAATACGAATATTACTTAGAAGAAACATTGATCTCCAATAAACTAGGTAGAACTCAAGGAAGAAAATACCTAAATATCCCCTAAATGTTGAACTAGGAGAAAATGACAATAGATGTCTCTCTTGAAAAAGCAGACTGAAATGGTGATAAGTGATTACAAATACTAATAATTACTTCAAACTAGTGTCACTAAGCACAGATCACCAAATCTGGGAAGTATACTCCAAGAAACTATATGAGTGGTTGCAACCACTCAAAAAATAGTTGAGAAGTAAACTACTCCAAGAATTATATGAGTGTTTGAAGCCACTTCTTGATCATCACCCTAGTAAAAATGTTATCCACTAAAATAGCTTTACTGCAAATTGTCAAAGACTGTTAATAGGCCAAAAAATGTTGAAGATACAATCAAGGAGTTGAAAATAGTGAAAAAATGTATAAATATGAGACCATGCATCGATAGATTGGTTGTGAATGCTAAAGTATGTGACACTACCTTAGTGTAGCTAAAATAAACTAATTAAAAGAGACAAGAATAATCCTCATATAGGTTATGGAAAATAAAGTGTTTGATAAGATACCCATTTACATTGGAGGAATAATATTTTATATGAGAAAAATTATTAAAAAACTCAAAATGGTGTGAAGTAGGAAACTACAAGTGCACCAATAATGAAGAAATGTATGCTCAAAAAACACACATGTCTACCAAAGCCTCAAAAACTAAGGATCTTTAAAAGGTAAAAGGAGCAATATGTGATCAAAGATGCTAAATAGTGGAGGAACTGTTTGTATTGCCCTCGTTAAGATTGTTTTTATGCCACTAAGAACGATCAGAGATCAACCCGAACTGAATAGGAATAGTAAATGGAAATGCATGCATATGATTGGGAGGAAAATACATAATAGAAGAATGTGAGGTAATATTTAAATATGTGTCAAGTTGATCAAGGTTGAAAACTGTAATCTCATATTTTGAAGGCCTAAGTGAAGGTGTTGCAAAGATCATATGAACCTCAATATCCTTATGAAGGTTGGAATAAACAAAAATTATAGCTTTATCATCAGATGATCCCACAGAAGATGTAACCCCTACAAAATGACCAATATCATGTATAGCAATCCATGTAATAAGTTGGTAGAGGTAGCAATTCCTTATAGATGTTTAACAATTCTCACAAATCTAGTAGTGCGACCTATGGAATGAAGTATGTAGTAGCCAAAAATAGTCTTATGTCTCTCAAAAGATGAATATAGATATGCAAGTGGAACATGAGTGGGTTGTGTAGAGTTTTCAATAACGATAGGCACAACAAGAATAATGGGTTGTTTAGGATTTAACATGTCACATTGTAAAAATGCATCAAGTAGATGTGTGTCAAATTCAATATTAAATGATAGACTAGAACTATATGCAAGAATATTCAACATATCAATGATGATGCATGCTAGTGATTTTGAGCATATATTTGGTATTTATTAATACACTTGTACTTTATTACTTTGTGATACGAAGTGAATTCACTATTCATGCTGAGGTGATAGAGTTACTATTCATGTTGATGAGATGGCAGAGTCACTACTCATACTCATGAGATGACAATCACTATTCATTCTAGTGAGATAGCAGTTACTATTCATATTAGTGAGATGGCATGTAGGGCACAATTATTTGTAGGGCTCCATGATTGTGAAGGGTTGTTTTTGTCAAAAATAAATTCTTTATTTTTTGTACAAATTATATGGATGGGATGTATACAATTAACCCAGGCTCAGCCTAGCTAAAAAATAACTTTCTATTATTGAAGTAATCAATTGTACAAAAACAAAGTTTTGATTATTTCTTGTTTGATTAAAATACTCAAACCTTGCCCTTTATTTATAGCATTTGAGGGAAGATGAGGAGAGTTTATTTGACAATGTGAAACTATTTCAGTTTTTAAATGAATAGTTACCTACCATGTGCATAAAGGTCAACATTCATACCTACCATGTGCATAAAGGTCAAAATTCATACCTACCATGTTAATTTTCGTTTAGACATGTAAGTGTACAACATGGAACCTCACATGGATTATACTAACTATGGTGAAAATTCTCTTTGTTAATACCCAAGTTAAACTTAACACAAGTTTATTACTCTAACTCCTCCCTTAAGAATAATATGGAGAGAAAATAAAACTCTAAAAATGGGTCCTAGTAACAAGACCTGATCAAGCACCCATATACAATCAAGATGGAGGAACTAGAGATAATCCCCCCTCAGTCACACTTCCTTGACCCCTAACATATCCCTGAATGACACATACTTTGGTTATGGATAGAGGTTTGGTGAAGATGTCAGCAACCCAGTCTTCAATGTGACAATACTGAAGATTAACCATGTGATCCTAAACAAGTTATCGAATGAAGTGCATGTGAATATCAATATGTTTAGTGTGTTGGTGTTCCATTGGGTTGTGAGCAATGTGGATACCACTCTAGTTATCACACCAAGTTGTAGTGGGTTGGTCGAATGGAAATTTGAACTTGGACAAAATTTGATAGATCTAAAGAGTCTCCTGGCCTATGCTAACAGCTCCACGGTATTTGACCTCATTGAAGAGAGAGAAATAACATGTTGCTTCTTTATTGATCAAGTGACAAGACCGGATCCAATATGAAATATGTACCTAGATGTGGACTTATGATCATCAACATCACCTGCCCAATCTAAATTTATATAACCCACTAGCTGAGTTGAGCCACCTGATGTATACTAAATGTCATAACTGATTGTGCCATGAATGTAGTGAAGTATGCACTTGGTGGCTTGTCAATGACTCTCATGGGGATCCTGCATGAATCGAGATACAATTACAATAGAAAATGAGATGTATGGTAGGCTATGAGTCAAATAAATAAGGCTACCTACCAACTGTCTATACAATGTAGCATCAACAGATGGTGTAGAACATTTTGCATTCAAAGTGACTCCAAAATGAAAGGGAGTTAGGGTTGGCTTAAAATCAAGAATGTTGAAGAGGAGAAGCATGTTGAAACATACTTAGGATTAGCAATGTTGATCCATGTCTTAGATTAGGAAACCTAAAGACTAAGGAAGTAATGAAGAAATCCCAAGTCATACATCTCAAACTATTTCATGGTGCTTGACATGACATTCTTAATCAAAGAGGAAGAACTCCCAGTAATGATCAAGTCATCAACATAAAGCACAAGTATAAGGACTTCACCATATATCCTCCTTGAGTATATAGTGGGGTCTGAATGGCATCTAGAGAAATCATTATCAAGTAAAAAATGATCCATTCGCATATACAAAGTTCAAGGAGCTTATTTGAGATCGTAGAGAGATCATCAAATTTTGTAGATAAGGGAAGAATATTGAACATTCCCTAGTGGTTGCTCCATGTAGATTGCTTCCTGTAAATCTCCATGCAAGAAATCATTGCTAACATTTATTTTATGCACTTTCTAATTGTGTGATGCAGTGAGTGAGAGAACAAGATGAATGGAATTCATCTTTACAATAGGGGCAAATGTCTTTGAATAGTCAACTCCCTGAACTTGGGAGAACCCTTTCGGTATGAGGCATGCCTTATACTTGTCAATTGAACCTTTTGTTGCATACTTGGTGTGATAAACCCACTTGCATTGAACCAATTTTCTTCCTTTTGGAAGAGGATCTATGTCCAAAGTATCATTATTCATAAGGAATGATATTCAACTTCCATTGCTTCATCTCATTCAACTTTTCCAATTGCATCATGCAATGTTTGAGGATCTTCAGAATCAAAGGCATGAGCAATAAGGCCTACAATAGTTTTTTTAGATCTAGTTCAACGAGTGTAAGTGGGATCACCTACCAAAGTGCCAATTGATTCTCCTATCATTTTGACCCATTGTGGACCTATCTTTACAATAGGAGGTGGAGGAGGAGCCAAAGGAACTGGAGGTCCTTCATCCATTGGATCATTTAAAGAGTCATTTTTGTCAAATGAATAATAAGGTGAAGTAGATATAATTGGAGAAGAAGGTGAAGATGGTGGCTCACAGGGCAAAGAGTGTTCCTCAACTTGAACATCGTGCCTATAAAGTACTTCATGAGTACAAAGGTCAAACAAATGATAGACTTTTGCATCTTCACAATAGCCAACAAAAATACAAGATTGGCTCGTCTTATCCATGACCTTACATTTTCCATCAAGAATAAAAGCCCATGCTTGACTACCAACACATGGAAGTGAGAAATATCAGGCTTCTCTTTGGCCCAAGGCTCTTCTGGTGTCAAATTTTGCAAAACTCAATGAAGAGTGTGGTTTTGAATATAGTTGGCACAATTGATGGCTTTTGCACAAAACTGTGGGGCTAGATTTTTGTCTTGAATCATGCAATTTGTCATTTCTTTCAATGTGTGATATTTCCTCTTAGAAACACCATCTTGTTGAGGTGTGTAAGGAAATGTATGCAACAACTGAATGCCATGAGCAACACAAAAATTGATGAATGTGTGGTTTACATATTCACCTCCATTGTTTATCTAAATCCACTTAATCAAGAATCTGGAATATTTTTCAATAAATTCTTTGAACTCAAAAAAGTGATCAAAAATGTCACTTTTGTACTTCAAGAAGTATACCTTAGTTCGGTGAGAGAAACCATCAATGAATGTGAGTGCATACTTGACTCTAGAAAAATATGTCTTACAAAAAGATATTAAGTCACTATGAACCAACTGAAGTGGAGCTGCATGCGAAGACTTTCCTTTCGAAAACTTTTCTCTGTGATGTTTTCCAAGAACACATCCTCGATAAACATCATATTTGCAAGAGACTTTGGGAAGGCCTTTGACCATTTTATCATTACTCAATTGCTATAAGCACTTGAAACTGAGATGACCAAATCTTTCGTGCAATAGTTTGCTCAAAGAATCATCATGAGAAATAAGTGCTTGAGGAGATTTAGAATCATGAAATGTATCAAACTGATAAAGGCAAGATGCATCATTTATTTTTCTAGAAGCAATAATCACCATAGGATTATGCAGATCTCTGACAATAACATTGTGTGGAAAAAAATTTACTGAATGACCTCCATGGGAATGATAAATCTGATAAATAGAGAGAATATTATTCAAAATAAGGGCTACATACAAAACATATTTCACTTCTCCATAATATAAGTCAACAGTGTTGGATCCTAATATTGATAAAGGAATAGAATCACCCACTAAAATTTTGGAGGTGTCACTCTCAACAAGAGAGGTGAATGCATATTTTGACTTCACCATATGATGGGAATCTCTTGAGTCAAAGATCCAAGCATTCCTGGATGAATGACTGGTAGTAAAGGCATAAGCATTTGTAGAAAAAGCTCTACCTTTGTCTTTTCCTTTGTTGTTGGTAGATGAGTAAGAAGACGACTTGTGAATATGAATTTTTTGCTTTTTCATCATTATTTTTAGAAGATACAACTTCTTCCAATATTGAGATTCAAGATAACCATCTTGATAACATAAAGTAAAATGCTTTTTAATGGGCTTCTTACAGAAAGGTATTGATGAAGAAGATGCATGTCTCAGTTTTCCAAACTCAAGACATTGGGGTCATGTTGGTGGTGGCTTGTTTTTCTTTATCCCTATAAGATGAATGGCCATAAATGCCTGGGTCTTGGAGTGCCTAGGGGAGATGACTCCAATGAAGTAGAGTCAATCTTTCTCTTTTGTAAGACGTTCATAAAACTCTTCAAATTTAGGCATTTCAAACTTATCTCCAAAATTGTCCATGGTGGAGAAAAAGTGGTTGTAAAGATTTGAAATGGGCCTTTCAACTTGGCAAAAATGGTCATGATCAAAAACTTGTCAGGATTTGTATGGTCATAGCCTAGTAATTGTGATTTAAGCAGCATGATTTTCGATAAATAGTCTAAAATGCTTTCAAAATCACTAGGATCTAATGAAGATAGTTCAATTTCCAGGTGAATAATCTTGATATTATTCTTTGCACCAAAAAATTGATTAATGTTCCCCCATGCTATATGAAGAGATGTTTCATTTTGAACATGAAATTTGAGTCCATTATAAATGCTCATACTTATGAGTCCATTATAAATGCTCATACTTATGAGTCCTAAGGATTCAACAAACCGATTCATCCATCGGATCTTGTTTATATGTTTTTTTAGCTCAAGTTTTGTGTGCTTGAAATGGGCCTTTCAACTTGGCAAGAATGGTCATGATCAAAAACTTGTCAGGATTTGTATGGTCATAGCCTAGTAATTGTGATTTAAGCAGCATAATTTTCAATAAATAGTCTAAAATGCTTTCAAAATCACTAGGATCTAATGAAGATAGTTCAATTTCCAGGTGAATAATCTTGATGTTATTCTTTGCACCAAAAAATCGATTAATGTTGCCCCATGATATATGAAGAGATGTTTCATTTTGAACATGAAATTTGAGTCCACTATAAATGCTCATACTTATGAGTCCTAAGGATTCAACAAACCGATTCATCCATTGGATCTTGTTTATATGTTTTTTAGCTCAAGTTTTGTGCCCATTATAACCTGGTAAAGAACATTACTGCATAATAAATCAATCTTGAAAAGTTGTCATGTATGATAGTTTTTTGAAGTTAAAAGTGTTGATAATTTCAAGTCTGACATCATTGCAATTTTTGTGGTTACAAGTAAATTTGAGCAATGCAAAACAATGGAGACCAAGAAGAAGTGCGTCGAAATAAATACACTCAAAGCAAATACCGCTTGGGCACACAAAATGTTGTCGATCAACCTCCCTTGATTATATTAGGCACAAAATAGTGCATGGGAACCCCCTTGAAAATATTTGTTATTAAAGCTTCAGAGTGTAGTATATATGAGATGAAGATGCTTCTTCAAATTACATACATCAAATGAAATATTTTGAGAAAAAAATCTATTTGAAATGATACAACTCAAGTAAATATCTACTCTAAAAAAAGGAGCTTCTAACGCTTTTTGAGACAAAAAATATCATACTTGGAAGTGTGGGATCTTTGATAGCAAAATAGACCTTTGAAAGCAGATGAAATAAGAAAAATTTTAAGTCTCATAATAAAAAACTAAATATACCACTCAAAAGGTATCCAAACCAACATCCCACTACAAAAAAATCACCTCTAAATGCCGAATAATGCTTAAGATATGAGCAAAATAGTGCAAGGGTGTCTCAAGAAACTCGTAATGGAAGGGGCCTATATAAAATGATCAACACGAACATCCTTAGAACACACTACCTAGTAGTGCAAATGGAGTAAGAAACAATGTTTTAAAAACAAATAAGGTTTTCTGTTGGGGTGGGGGGGGGGTTTGACCACCTATCAAACCGGGCTTCACCTTCCAATCTTCAAATAGCCAAAAAAATGTCTTTGTAGTACCAAAAAAAAGGCATTTGGCAAACTTGAACGGCAAAACTCCCACACTAAAGATGTTATTAAAGAACCAGACAAATGAATGGCCAACCAGGTCAAAGATGAAAAAGTATTAAAAAAACTTTTAAATTTTCTAAAATAGTTGTCTGGGGTGTGTGTGAGAAATGCAAGATTTAAAAAAGGGCTAAAGTGGGTGGCCGCAAAACATAGTCAAAACATAATACTTTTTTTTTTAATTTCTCGCCATATTTCTAACATTTCAATTTAATTATACAATGTCAATTTCAAGACGAATGGATCAGAAAACACATTTCTAATGGTTCAATTAAAATCATACAAAGTCAGATTAAACACCAACATAAATGGCAAAGTTAAAGCCGTGAAAAAATTGAAATTGATGGGTGTGGTTGAAAGTCAATGCAAATTTCCAACACTTTAATAAGACCAAAACCAATTCATTTTCAGAAAATACCAAACATGTTTTTTTTTTGTTTGCAGATCATAGGCACGGCTAGTTTATCTGGTTGCAGAGACAAAGGTAATGGTTGGCAGAGCGTGGAAAAAAATAAAACCTCCTTTTTTAAATGTTGATTCAAAAAACATGTACCACAAAATATATTTTTTTAAACTTTATTAAAAAATAAAATATTTTTTAAAACTTTATTAAAAAATAAAATATTTTTTAATAATTTTATTTTATTTTGAAATATATAATTTAAAAGGGGCTCAAAATTTTTTAAAAAAAATCAAAGACTTATCCAATGGACGATAAGAATTGACTAGGGAATTTAAGCAAATCAGGGGCAAACGGAGTCCAATTTTAATGAAACAAAAATTCTCTCATAATAATTTGACTATTGTAGATGCATCTATATAGTCAGATCTACTTCAAAATGTGTAGATTCTTCAAAAATCAGCAGTGACTAACAACCTTGTTAAATAAATTGAGAGCAAATGGAGTTGAATTTTCGTAAAATAAAATCTCTCTCCCACTAATTTGAATACTACGAATGCATCTGTATGGTCAAATATATTGTACAAAATAAACATAGTCTCTAAATTGAAGGTTTTTCACAAGTTCCTTTTATGACTCAAAGATCTTTCATTTCGCACTATAACTCAATTTGAATAGTATGACAGGACAAAAGACTTGAGAGGAGGGTAATAAAGATATCTCATATACCATGTAGAAATTGTATGTATGTGATGCATACAATTAACCCAAGCTCTCTTTCACTAAAAAATAATCTTCTACTATTGAACCAATCAACTGTATAGAAACAAAGTTTTGACTATTCCTACTTGTTTGTATTTAATACTCAAGTCTTGCCCTCTATTTATAGTATTTGAGAGAAGATGAGAAAAAATTATTTAAAAATATGAAAATGGTTTAGTTGCCAAATGAATAGTTACCTACCATATAAATAACTATTAACATTAATACATACTATGTTTATTTTTATTTAGACATGTGGATGTGCAACATAAAACCCCACATAGGTTATACTAACTATGATGAAGTTTTCCTTATTTAAAATCCAAGTTAAGTTTAACACAAGATTATTACTCTAATATCCCTGTTAAGATTAATTTTTGGAGAAAATAAAACTCTAAAAAAAGGTCCTAACAAAGAGGTCTAATCAAGTACCTATGTACAATCAAAATGAAAGAAGAACAGGAGATAATTATTCATCTTACCAAGGTGATTATATTCAATTCCTTCATCTTGATTGTATATGGGTGCTTAATTAAGTCTTGTTGTTGAGACCTATCTTCAGAATTTTTTTTTTCCCCAAATTAATTTTAAGGGAGGATTTTAGAGTAAAAAATTTGTGCTAAGTTTAACTTGGGTCTTAACCAAGAAAAAATTAACACTAGTTAGTATAACTCATATAGGGTTCTATATTGTACAGCCACATGTCTAAATATGAATCAATATGGTAGGTATGAATGTTGATATTTATGCACATGGTAGTTAACTATTCATTTGACAATTGCATCAGTTTCATATATATAAATGAACTATTTTCATCTTCCCTCAAATATTATAAATAAAGCACAAAACTTGAGCATTGTAAGCAAGCAAATAGGGAATAATTAGAACTATATTTTTGTACAGTTGATTGCTTTAATAGTAAAAAAATATTTTTTTTGTCAAGAGAAACTTGGATTAATTGTGCACATCTCATACATATAATTTCTACATGGTATGATAGCTATCCATATTACCTTCTATTAAGTCTTTTGTTCTGTCATACTACTCAAATCGAGTTGTAATATCAAAAATAGGCATATTTGAGTCATAGAAGCTACTTGTGATGAATATTTAATTTAGAGACTACGTTAATTTTGTGTAGTACATCTGACCAAATGAATGCATCTGTAGCAGTCAAATTAGTGGAGAAGAACTTTTATTTTATGAAAATGTAGTTATGTTTATTTTCGATTTACTCAATAAGATTGTTGATCGCAACTGATATTTTGATGAATCTCCATATTTTAAAGCAGATCTGACCATACAAATATATTTTCAGTAGTCGAATTAGTGGAAGAGAGTTTTTATTTCATGAAAATCAAATTTTGTTTGCTCTTGATCAGTCCAAATTCCTCGATCAATTCCAAGTATCTATTTGACAAAAATATTTGATTTTTTTTTTTAATTTGACCTATTTTTTGGCTTACATACTTAAAAAAAAAAAAAAAAAAAAAAGTTTTGTTCTTAATAAAGTTTTTAAAAATATATATTTTGTGGTTCATGTTTTTTGAACCAACCTTTAAAAAAAATGAAGTTTTTTTAAAAAATAATAATTTTGAAAACTAATATTTAAGTTTTTTAACGCCCTGTGGCCATTTGTGGTAGTCTTTTTCCCACACCACCGCTGCCCTTTCATTCATCGATCCCTCTTACTCCCAGAAATCTCTGCTTGCTCACAACTTTGACTTTTCCTTTTGTGTTGGTGTTCAATTTGGCTTTGTATGATTTTAATTGAACCATTGGAAATGTATTATTTGACACTTGAAGTTGGCCTTGAAGTTGGCATTATATCTTGAAATTAGGCAAATTGAAATGTTAAAAATGTGATGGGAGATTTTTTTTTTTTTTTAATGTTTTGACTTTGTTTTGTGGTCACCTACTTTAGATTCTCCCTGACCGTTGGTGTGTTTTTTAAATCTTGAAAGTTTTTGTGGACACCCTTGCATTGTTTCACTCATATATTGAGTGTTATTTGGCATTTAGAGGCAAATATTTTTGCATTGGGCAGCTGGTTTAAATAACTTATAAGTGGTATATTTAGTTTTTTACTAAGCTACTTGAAAGACTTCTTATTTGATCCACTTTTATAGGTCTACTTCATCACCAAAGATCTTGCACTTCTAAGTGTGATATGTTTTGCCTCAGAAAGCGTCAGAAGCTTCCATTTTGTTTAAAGTGAATATTTACTTGAGTTGTATCATTTTAAATAACATTTTTTCTCAAAATATTTTATTTGATGTATGTAACTTGAAAAAGCATCTTTTTTCATATATACTACACTCTAAAGCTTCATTAACAAATATTTTCAAGGGGGATTCCAACGCACTATTTTGTGCCTAATATAATCAAGGGGGTTGATCGGCACCATTTTGTGTGCTCAAGTGGTATTTGTTTTGAGTGTGTTTGTTTCAATGCACTTTTTTTTGGTCTTCATTGTTTTGCATTGTTCAAATTTACTTGTAACCATAAAAATTGCAATCATGTCAATCTTAAAATTACCAGCGCTTTTAACTTCATGCAACTGTCATACATAAAAACTTTCTATGGTTGATTTATTATGTAGTAAAGGTATTTACCGAGTTACAATGGGCATAGAACTTGAGCCAAAAAAGCCCATAAACAAGATATGATTGATGAATCAATCTGATGAAGCCATACGGCTCATAAATATGAGTATTTTTTATGGAATCAAATTTCATGTTCAAAATGAAACATCTCCTCATGCAACATGGGGCAAAACTAATAATTTTTTTGGTGAAAAGAACGATATTAAAATTATTCACCTAGAAACGAAACTATTTTCATTAGATCCTAGCGATTTTGAAAGCATTGTAGACTATTTATCCAAAATCATGATTCTCAAATCACAGTTACTAGGCTATGACCACACAAATCTTGATAAATTTTTTATCATGACCATTCTTTCTAAGTTGAAAGACTCATTTCAGATCTTTACAACCACTTTTTTCTCCACCATGGACAATTTTGGAGATAAGTTTGAAATGCCTACATTTGAAGAGTTTTGTGAACGTCTTACAAAAGAGCAAGATCAACTCATCCTCATGTCAATCATCTCCTCTAAGCACTCCAAGGCTCATGGATTGGTGGCCAATCATCCTACATGGATAAATAAAAATAAGCCACCACTAGCATGACCCCAATGTTTCGAGTCTGGAAAATTGATACATGTATCTTCTTCATCAACAACTTTTTGCAAAAAACCCACTACAAAGCATTGTACTTTCTGTGATCAAGATGGTCATCTTGAATCTCAATGTTGAAAGAAGATGTCTCTTCTAGAAGCAGTGATGAAGAATCACAAAATTCACATTCATAAGCTGTCTTCTTCCTCATCTACCAACAACAAAGGAAAAGGCAAAGGAGAAGCTCTTTATGCAAATGTTTGTTCCTTCACTTCCACTCATTCCTTTAGGGATGCTTGGATCTTCAACTCAAGAGCTTCCCATCATATGGAAAAGTCAAAAGATGCATTCAACTCTCTTGTTGAGGGTGACACCTCCAAAATTTTATGGGGTGATTCTACTCTTTAATCGGTTTTATGATCTGGCATAGTTGACTTATAGGATGGAGAAGTGAAATATGTTGTATATGTACCCGATATTTCAGTAAATCTTCTCTCAATTTATCATATTTGTCATTCCCATGGAGGTTGTACAGTGGAATTTTCTTCACACAATGTTATTGTCAAAGATCTACATAATCATGTGGTGGTTTTTGCTTCTAGAAAAGCAAATGATGCATCTCGCCTATATCAGTTTGACACATTTTATGATTTCAAATATCCTCATGCACTTATTGCTCATGTTGATTCTTTGAGTAAACTATCGCATGAAATATTGTCATCTCAATTTTAAGTACTTTAAGTAATTGAGTACTCACAACATGGTCAAAGGAATTCCCAAAATCTCATGCAAATATGGTGTTTGTCAAGGATGTGTTCTTGGAAAACATCACAGATAAAAAAATTCAGAAAGAAAGTCTTGGCACATAAAAACTTCACTTAAATTGGTTCATAGTGACTCAATATCTTTCTCTAATACATCTTTTTTCTGCAACCAAGTATTCACTCACATTCGTTAATGATTTTTCTTGTCGAACATGAGTGTACTTCTTGAAGTACAAAAGTGATGTTTTTAATCACTTTATTGAGTTCAAAGCATTTACTAAAAAGCAATTTGGATTTCTAATTTAGCGACTTCGGACAGACAATGAAGGTGAATATGTAAACCATGCCTATATCAATTTTTGTGCTACTCATGGCATTCAGTTGTAGCATATAGTTCATTACACACCTCAAGAAGATGGTATTTCTGAGAGGAAAAATCACGCATTGAAAGAACTAACAAATTGCATAATTAAATCCAAGTACAGATAAGAAGACATAAAAAATATTTTGCAACGCTTTAATATTCAGAATGCATAACTAACCTATGTACCCCACTTGCTATACAGTTTAAATTATCTTTTGAATAGTGTCCTAGAATAGAAGAGGAGAAAACAAACATGTCTCGTGTAAAATATTTGATGCATCAGAAAAAACACTATTCATATAACATTATTTATGAATAATATTCAGTGATGATGTGGTGGACACTACTCATCCTAGTGAGGTGTCACAACATTATTCTTAATTGCATAGGTGGCATGGGTCACATTTTTATGGAGTCACATAGAGTCACATGGTGGTGGCCTCCCCTATCTAAATTAGATGCTCTTTTTTTTACCTTGGACATGTGAGAAGCCTTTCACTATTTATCAATGGTGTTTTCATATGTGAAACTTAGCACAACCTTCATATGTGCAAACACTATTGATGAATAGTGAAAGGCTTATCACATGTCAAAGGTAAAAAAAAAGAGCATCTACTTTAGACAAGAGAGGCCACCACCATGTGACTCCATAAAAATGTGATCCATGTTACCTATGTAATCAAAAATAATGTTGTTACACCTCATCAGAATGTATAATGTCTACCACATCATCAGTGAATAATATATGTGAATAGTGTTGCATGGATATTGTTTTTTTTATGCATTATTTTCCTCTTATTGAAATCAACTCAGCTCTTGTGAGTTGTCATAATTGTATCCTTGTCATTTATTCTAAAAAGAAAAAGAAAAACACGCCATTCTATTTTTTGATGATGCAAGATTTCCTGATCTTTTGGATGCTCTTGCATTAGACACCCAAGGTAAATAATTTGATCTCATGATCACATATATGGGATAAGGGGTAAAACCAATATTTTTATCATGAAGAGTAATGACCACGGCATCCCCTTCTAATACACCACGTGCACCCAGATAATTTTATTTTTCTTTCTCCACTTCCAACATCTACATACTATTTTTTCCAAAACCATCCTCGTGGGAACGCAAACCATTATCCTCCACCAAAAACATATCCATATCTCAATGGATTTAAATGTGGGCTCCAACCCACCATCAAAAACCAACATCTTCCTCTAAGATGCTCTATCATACATCTCACACTTCCACGAGCTCTAGTCCACCACATACCGTCCACCTCCACCAAAAGCCCACCTAGATTTCTTCACTCGTCATCCAACACAATAAGGGAATCAAGAGCTCCCACAATCACTTCATGCTCCCAAGGCACGTTCTCCTCTTCCTCTTCAACGCTTGCATGTTGCTCATGCTTTTCACTCTCATAATGAGATCTCAAAAGCTCCATATCAGTCACTTCCAAGGTTACAATCTCTTCGTCCACACATTCATTTTCAACTCCTCCATAAGGCTAAAATTCCACCAAAATATCCTCTTCTACATTTTCTTGCACAACCTCTTCATCCAAAGTTTTTATTATGGAAACTTGTAGCTCTATTTTGTTCCCTCTTCATTCTCATGCCACCCCTCATGGCTGAAATTTCCTCCACTCTTTTGCAACCCCATATGGCTATAATATTATTTTCTCTCATGCAACTATATATTGTTGCATTCTTCATTCTCCTCCAACCCTACAAGGCTGAAATCCTCCTCTACATTCAACTCTACACGGCTGTAATTTTCTTCCACATGCACCCCTTCATGGCTGCAATATTCTTCCACATGTATCTCTTTATAGATGCCTTCGTCCTCCACTTGCAACACTTCATGGCTGCAATCTTTCTCTCCTTGCAACTCCACATGGTTGTAATTCTCATCTTCTCCTTCATCCTTTACAAGGATGTCTTCAATAATGGGTTGCTCAACAACCTTCTTCTCTTATTTCACATTGTCGTTCATGGCAATTTTCTTCTTCATATTCTCTTTTCTTTTTTTTAACTCTCCATGCTTTCACTCCTCACTCTTCCACATGGTTATCTCTCTTTAATGTATCCACCTTTGCTTTTAAGGAGTCACATAACTTCTTCAATTATATAATCTTCAACTCTTTCCAACGACAACTCCAATAGTTTACCCATATCTTCAATTTCTTCATCCATTATTTCTCTAGTGATACTCTACCACTCTTCTTCTCCATCTTCATAACCTACAAAAACACAAAACACATTACTCTCTCAACTCAACACTCTCCTCCTAGCAAGATTTGAACTTGCTCTAAGACCCGTTGATATGGTCTCAAACCACATAATGAATTCACAAATCCATATTCCTCTCAATCACATAAATATTCTCATAAATTCATCATATAATCCTCCGAATTACAAAAGCTTAAACAAACTCTCTCTAAGCCTCAACAAGTTATCTCTCACCACATACATAACTTGGCATTCACAAGCCAAGGAGGCTTTCAAAAGGCCTTCAAGCTTACCCCTAAAGCGTATTCTCAAACTCACCGTATTCCCAACCTAGCCTACCAAACCTAAGCAAGAAACAACCATGTATATAAAAATATGAGGGAAAAACAACTAAAGAACAAAGGGGGCCCAAAATTCATCCCACTCCTTCATGTGGAGGGAATCTTGTCATGAGACAAAGTGTACTCCAAGATAATCCATGTCAAATGCTTCATGGGGTCATCTTTGACCAAGTACAAAGCATCTTTGGAAAGTTGACGGCACCTTCACATGTGAAAACACTAGAGTCACATAGTGGTGGTCTCTCTTGTCTAAAGTAATGTTATTTTTTTTACCTTTGACATGTGAAAAGCCTTTCACTATTTATCAATAATGTTTTCACATGTGAAGATGGTGTGAACTTTTTAAAGATGCTTTGTACTCAGTCAAATATGACCCCATGAATCACGTGGCATGTATTATCTTAGGGTACATCTTATATCTTGACAAAATTCCTTCTAGGTGAAGAAGTGGAATGAGTTTCGGGCCCCCTTTGTCCCTTTGTTGTCTTTCCCTTTTTTGTCTATATATGGTTGTTTCTTGCTTAGTTTAGTAGGCTAGGTTGGGAATGGGGCGAGTTTAGGAATAAACTTTGGGGATAAGCTTAAAGGCCTCTTGAAAGCCTCATTGGCTTGTGAATGCCAAGTTATATATGTGGTGAGAGATAGCTTGTTGAAGCTTAGAGAGAGAACTTGTTTGAACTTTCATAATTGTGAAGATTATCTGATGAATATAATGAGAATTATGTGATGAATTTATGAGAGGATTTATGAGATTATTTATGTGATTGAGATAAATATGGATTTGTGAATCCATTATGTGGTTTGAGACCACATCTATATTCATCAGCAGTAGAAAGCTTCATGTATGTCATGGTGAGAATCAGACCTAATATTTCCAAAGTAGTGGGAGTTATTGGCCAGTTCATGGCAAATCTTGGTAAAGAGCATTGATCTGCAATGAAGAGGATATTTAGATATTTGAGAGGCACTTCAGATGTTATTTGATATGGAGTAGCAGATTTTCAAATCAAGGGTTTTACAGATTTAGATTTTGGTGGAGACAGAGATGGATGAAAGTCCACTATAGGTTACACTTTCACTCTTATTGGTGGAGTTGTGAGTTAGGCATCTAAGTTATAGCCAATGGTGACTTTATCAACCACTAAAATCCAATGTGGCTACAACTAAAGCTTGCAAAGAGACAATATGGTTAGAGAAACTATTGGGTGATTTCATAGAAATCCAGGGAAATATTAATTTGCATTATGACAGTCAAAGTACAATTCACTTGGTGAAGAATGCAACATTTCATGATCGCACGAAACATATTGACATCAAGTACCACTTCATTAAGAGCATGGTAGAGAATGGTAGAATCATATTGCATAAAATTGACATTGAACATAATATTGAAGATATGCTAATAGTGTTGAATCTCAATATCCTTCCCATTGCTAGGATTTAAAATTAGAATTGCATGTTTATCACAACACTAATCTTAACAACACATTCTCCATCAACTGATAATTGCACATAAATTCCTAAATGGCAATCAAGCTCATCAATCTAAGGGTACAATCATTGGCTTAACCCACTTGTCCATGCATCTCCTTGCATTCTAACCTACATAACACAATGACACATGCCTTATCTCTCTCTCTTCAATTCATGAAATATTATCAAGTTGGCTACTTGACACACCCTCATCTTGCATCTCAATGTTTCTACCTTCTTGGTTACTTCATATATGTTGTCCATGGGGATCTCTTCTCCTCATTATCTTCCCAACCCACCATTCATTCCATAACCCCTAAGGGCTGCACCCCCCATGTGCTTTAACTCTCTTATTTTTACACTTTATTAAGGAAACCCACTATTGAATCACTCACCCAATGTCAACATCGGTTTTTTGCCCTTTATCCATTTCCACTTTTCACCTCATGTCATGTTGTGGGTTGCGTTCCTCTCCAAAACTCTGATTTGTTTCTATATTATGATCCATGCCCCCACATAACATATTCTCCCACATTTTTTGTTATCATATTTTATAATCTAGTCACCTCATCCTCACATTAATGTACCCCATTATACCGTGTATGTATCTATAATTATCCCTCAATACATCATCTTAACATCATAGCACAATCTATCAAATCCATGTTTTCAAATCACATCATAAAACATCATTAATCCCTGCAAGCAATGAAATCCTTTATATTTGCTTGTAAACCAATCAATCAACTATCTTTCCAATCCAAACCCGTAATTTTTCAGCAAGATATATTGTTCCTAAATATACCTCTTTACATATATCATTATTTGGGTAAATTCAAAGCATGTAACTTATATTTGATATATATCAATCTCAAGCTTCCTCCTCGCATATATCATTGTTTGGGGCAAATCCATCAATCATTATCGAGCATATCAAAAACATCAAGCCTTAGCTCAAGCAGTTAATCTCATATTTAGATTAATCCCATCCTTCTATCTCATCCATCTATAACATCCATATATGTTTCCATGATCATCCTAATAGAGGGATAAATAATCACATAAGATCTCTTCAACATGTCATTACCATAGTCATATTGCACAAATATAGAAAAAAATCTTACAACAAATAAACACTCTATTTAATTTATGTTTATTGGTACTATTCACTTCATATCTCTACTATGGAATGCCCATATAAATATGATGCAGGAGCATCTGCAACGAATTTCAAATTATTATATTTTCCTGTAAAATGTTAAAAATTACGGAGAAATTGTAATTAGTAAAAGTAAAAAGGTAATTGTGGGCTGTTGAGGGAATAATGGAGGAGTGGTTAAAATATTTTCAACTTTGGTAAATTGTTCAAATTAAAAACTATATTTTATTTTGCTTAAGCCCAAGTTTGGCGTGGAGGTTAAGAAGAAGATTCTTTAAAACCAACAAAGCAAGATATGCAAGTGTGGCATGAGAGGTACGTAGAAGAAGGACAGAAGGAGAAATCTCTCATTCAAGGAGAGAGAAAAGAATGATCAGAAGGATGTAAAAAAAAAAGGAGAAAAAGAAGTTGCAGGAAGGGTGAAAGAAGAAGCAGCGACAAGGATTGCAGAGGAGGATAAGAGGTAAGTCTATTTTGTTCATTCTTGTTTGTAAAGACCGAGCCCATACATAAACTGGCAGAACCCAAAGGTGTTGGCTGCTGTGGATTTAGGGACTTCCCTGTTGGATTTGTCCAAGTATGACCCCTGCCCATAGAGTAGGAACTTTTGATAGTCATTCTGTTGCGTTGAGGACATCACGCTTATTGTAATAAGACCATTGAGTCAAGGGTGAATGATGCAGACCATAGCTCCAAGGCATAACTATATTTAATAGACAGTCCTGAGGCATGGTTGTGTATGTTATTACGTTTATAAAGAATACTTACAAGTAAAGAGACTGTGTATTGTAGGGACCGGAGATTATATTATATGACTGTCAATTTGATAAAGGCCGTAGTTAGAGCTATGATGTATGTCATAATTTTCCAGGGTCTTACAATTGTTCATATGCAATTGGTTATGTCGGTGATGGCTGTTCGAACGGCACAGAATGCCGTGTCACAAATTCAGATAATGCCTTCGCTACGGCAATCATAGAGTCAATAGCTTTATTTGTTGGAGTTTCTTAGCTAGTGTTTGGATTGTTTTGGTGGCAAAGAAAATGATATTGGAAGCTTGCTAAGGCCAAATATTTCTTTCACAATGGCGGAATACAGAAAGCGCTTTTGACTCCAGCTGCTTTAATTGCAAAACAAATGCAGGTCTGGAACTTAGCTGCTAGCCATTGCTATCTTCATCTTTATGCTTGCACTGGTGGGAGTTTTCTATCCATACAATAGGGGAGCCCTATATACTGCTCTTATGATTATATATTCTCTTACGTCTGGCATTGCAGGCTATGTGGCAGCCTCTTTCTATGGTCAATCTATCAGTTTGGGGACTCATTAGCTGATACAGGAAACTTTGCTCTCTCTAGTAGCCCAAGATTTTTAACGGCAATCAAAAATATGGAGATACATATTTCAACAGGAAACTTTGCTCTCTCTAGTAGCCCAAGATTTTTAACGGCAATCAAAAATATGGAGATACATATTTCAACAAGCCCACAGGCCGTTACTCTGATGGTAGACTTGTTACTGATTTTATTGCGAAAGCATTTCGGCTGCCATTTTTGCCCCCATATTTAAACAAATTTGTAGACTACAGCAGTGGTCTAAATTTTGCTGTAGCGTGAGCCACAGCCCTGAATGCTTCAATCGTTGAAAATAGAAATCTCTCCACCTTCACAAATTTGAGCCTAAATACTCAGATTGAATGGTTCAAGGTAGATTTTAAGAAGATGTATTGTTCTGACACGGAAGACTGTGAGGAGCATTTTGAAAATTCATTATTTGTAATGGGTAAGGAACCTGTTGCCGATAGGCTGCATATTTTGTGGGCCTTTGTTCTTGACCTTTTGCTTCTTGAACACAGTAGCAATTGCGTATAATGCTACAGCAGCGTTGCCATTTGGGACATTTGTTGAAATTCTCCTAATTTAGTGCAATTTGCATTGAACCGTTGAAGGCCATTTGCATCAAAATAGGAGAGAGAAAAAATTAGTGTTGAGTAGAAGATTATTTAATGTAAGTGGTCATCCCACTAAAGAAAGCCAAAAGGAAACTAATTTTCATTAACAAGTATACCAATAATGGTGGCCCATGGAGTGTGTGCATATTAACTAACATGTGTACATAATTAAGCCCTTAATAGAGTTTAACTAATATACTCCAACACCCTTCCTTAAGTAATGGTTAGGAAGATAAAACAAAACAAAAATAGGTCGTGACTAGTAGGCATGTTAAGGTACCTATGCACAAAAGAAAAGAATCTAGTGTGAAGTCAAATGTCCCTATGAATGCCAATCCATTTTGCCTAAATACGTGGATGTCAGTTGTTGTAACCACTAAATCAAAGTAGAAATTAATGTTAAATACAAGGATCACTTAAAAGAAACAATAATCTCTAAATATTGGGTAGAAGAAGGAGCCCAAGGAAGCATTGCCTAAACACCTCCCATCAATAATGAACTGGAAGAAGATGTCAATAGATGTCTCTTCTGAAAATGTTAAGAAATTACTATTGTGAACATTATATGGTTTGATAATATTTAGATAGCAGTAAATATTATTATGTGTAAGTTAGGTTGTTTACAACAACCTATGTAAATAGCCTAAATGTAGTACGAGTTGTTAAAACAACTCATGTATTGTTGGTGAGTTATTTCCTAGAATATATGAACAACTTCACCTATATATTTATAACGCATACAATACCATAATATAGTGTAAAAAATATTATTATTTGTGATCGGTTCTCTACATAAAATGTTACCAAAAATGTAGGAATGTATTTTTGATCTGTAAAAGGGGTAGACCTCTATGTATCACCCTTGTTGATGAGAAAGTTGAGTTTAATATCCTTGTAAATTTGCATATAGCGAGGTTTCTTTAGATATTTTCATATGCTTTTGTAGTTTGGGAATGATTAATGTATTAGATTTTTTACGTTAGATTGTCTTATAAGCGTTCAACACAAATCATTTGTGTTTGGTGTAGTCCATATAGTTATTTTCAGTTCTATCAAGCCTCATACATTCTCAAATAATGTTGAATAAGATGAAGCGCAATATTTCTTCAAAGAATGTGGCAAAAAAGGTGAAGGAATTGCATGCAATATTTTGGGGAGCAAGAGAAGATTTCAATGTAAACTCAGGGATGGTTATCCAATTAGTGCCAAGCTTGTGGACCTTTGAGATTCAAAATTCGAGCGCCCAAATAGGAAAGGAAAGTTTCACAAGAACTCAAAGAAGAAGGGATTAGTCTTGCGTAACTCGGCTTGCCACTACACCTTCACGAAGGTAAAGAGAGTATTTATAGAGTTTGTACTTGGTCTAGGCAACACTTTTTGGAGGTTGTTAAATATTTTGAATGTGATTTTGTCCCCATATTCACACTAAAGGGATGAATGTTAGGAAATTACTATTGTGAACATTATATAGTTTGATAATATTTACGTAGCAGTAAATATTATTATGTGTATAATTTAGGTTGTTTACAATAACCTACGTAAATAATCTAAATGTATTACGAGTTGTTAAAACAACTCATGCATTGTTGGTGAGTTGTTTCTTAGATTATAGGAATAATTTCACCTATATATTTGTAATGAATTTAATACCATAATATAGTTGAAAATATATTATTATTTGTGCTGGGCTATTTGCATAAAGCTTGTCCATTTTATATCAGAAGTTGGTTGAAATAGTGATAAGTGATCACAAGTACCAATAAGAACACAACATAGTGTCACTAAACAAATTACTAAAACTACGAATAAATATTATACTCAAAGAATTATATGAGTGATCGAAGCCACTCCTCAATCATCACCATGCTAAAATTGGAATCCATTGGAATAGATTCACTGTAAATTATTAGAGACTATCAATAGGGAGGAGGAAAGATTGAAACAATGAAAAGTGCATTAAGAAGAGAATACACACACATAAGATGATCCGAAGGTCATTTTTGGAATGATCTCAAATGGTCCTGAAACCACTGGCATTGCATAGAGCTTGTCAAGATCTTTTCAATGGTATGGGGAACTCAAGAAACATAGCTTGTTTGCCCCTAGTGCAGTTGGTCAAAGTTTGGGTCAACAAGCGGTCAAAGCTGGTCAAACTAAAAAAATTAATGATCATTGAATATTTCAAAACTAGTTCTATGGCATAGAGATAATCGAGATCTTTTTAACGCATTTTGAACGAACCGAATCCGAGTCCATATGTGCAAGTTATGACCAGTCAAAGTTGTAGTCAAACTTGGTTAAAGTAATGATGTGGTAGAAACATGGACCAATGAGGACGTGACATGTGGCAGTCAGTTTGTAAAAAAAATTGAGTTTGATTTTCATCTTTGACATTGTATGGATTTGATCTGCTAAGCTCGAGTTCATTGAATCGAAGGTTCGAATCAACAATACCAAGTCCAAATTACCACATGACCGAGCCAACACACTGCCACATGGTCAAGCCCAAACAAGCACTGTCGACTCATGAAATCTAAGTCACAATGCCAACAATAGCCATGCATCTCCCAAGTTTGGTCGAGCCACATAATGTTTGCCAACTATGTTATGTGATGCCACTTGCCTAACAAAAGGTTACTCAGCACTATACATCACAAAGACCAAGGCTTATAAAAGCAAAACCGTTTCCTTACTTTGCCAATGTGGGATAATGAATAATTCCTAAACCAAAGCCAATGGGAATCAAACCATGCCCATTTTGACAAAAGAATAAGTTCCCAACCGATTGGGCTGCTCACGCAAATGCTATATAAACCCACAAATTTGTATTTGAAGACAACCTTTCAGCAGACTGTGTAAAGGAAAATAGAGATCGGTTTGCATGATTCCTCAATTTTGAGGCACCTAGATTGATTTCCAAGCTTCAAAGTGAACTAATGAAATCTTCTAGACTCCAAGACGGTTCCATCCATATGTTGAGTGTCTAGATTTGAGGTCATTTGATGTTTTTTAATGCCTTGAAGTGAAGCTTTGCAGATTGTGTAATGGCCAATATAGAGATCAATCTGCATATATCCTAAGTTTTGAAGGACCAAGAGAGATTTTCAGGAATTCAAAGTAAACTAAAGAGTTATTCTAGACTCTGAGATGCTTTTGTTGATATGTGGATTTACTGATTTTGAGTTTTTTTATCCACTTTTTGAATCCTCAAAGTGAGACTTTTCACAAAGACCTTCAGGAATGCTAGACTGCGTTCACGATAAGGTGGAAAGTTCGTCCGTGGGTACTAGGGCTTTTCAAAGGTTTGTTGCTAAGTTGTATGCAATCTTAAAGGATCCATTTGACAATTGTAAATTTTGGCTATGTATTTTCAATTCATAGAAATGAAACGGTTCATGTTCTAAGCAAACCTGGAGATGTAACCTGAGCAACAGATGAACTTTGTTATCAACCTTGTTGTTGTGAGTTGTCTATTTTTGCATTATTTTCTGCATTTGATTAGTTAATAATCATTTTGGATGCAAAGTTAATTAATTGCGATAATTAAAATGAGATTTAATATACTTCAGGTTTAGAAACAATGGATTGAATCAATGAATGAACTTGCAAATTTAATTCATTCAGTATCAAAATCCACTTTTGATCAACCTTGAAAACACGTTTTTAAAGGTCAAACATTATTTCAATTTCTTTGAGTATTTTGGTAAAATGAGTGTTTGAAAAAAGTATCTGTGGATAAAAAATTTGTACATGATAATAGTGTAGAATTTACGGATCAAGTTTGGTATCAGAGCAAATAGTGTGTTGGGTTAGCTTTTGATTGTGTGGATTTGACATTAGTTATGTTCAGTTTGGTTTTATATAGTATTACAAACTTTTTGGCCTTGTTGATATTCCATTTGCAATATGCAGTTTATGGGATTAGGTTGTTTGTAGGAAACAGGGAGCCATGGGCAAAGCCTTGAAAAGAGAGAGGACTGATGAGCTTGAAGCAATTAACCGATAGATCCAAGAAGAGAATGCTTTATTAAGAGCTCGATCATACTCCTTGGATGAGGGCATTACTCATTTGAAATCTGAGTTGCAAACCAAGGATGAGATCTTGGTACAAATGTAGAGTGAAGAAAGACACAATTTTCACCAATTGCCTTCCACTACATATGCAAGCACCATGACAGATGAATGCATTGTAAGTTGTTCATCATGTAGTATTGTTTTCCCTTAGTTTTAGATATTGATTTTGGTAGTTTTGAAAAACACACTAAGGGGATTGGATCTAAACTGTTATTGAAAATAGGATTTGATGGAAGGGGCCTTGGTAAGAATGGCCAAGGTATTGTTAACCCAATACAACTAGAGCATAGATATCATCATGCAGGATTGGGTTATACTAGTGAGAAAATGGATGTTGGAGAGAGTTCATTGCTGAAAGAGGACAAGCTTCTGACAGCCAAGATTCGAGGCATTAGTAGTGCATAATTCCTCCCTATGAGGGAATGATGAACAGTGTAAGAAATTTGGTAAAAGAGGTTCTGAGATTCCACCTCATTCTTACACTATAAATAGCACCAATAGAAATTTGAATCCTAAAACTTTTGATGCACTCTTTTCATTTAAGCAATTTGGCTTTAATATTCAGAAGATGTTGCATGTTTTTCCTTCCATGTTTTGTAAATTAATAAATCATTTTGCCACATATTGTTGGAAAAGGCAATCATTGTTGAAGAAGTTTGCATGTGCTAAATACCAATCTCATCCTATTAAAATGAGAAATGGCAAACAGGTGACCACACGTAAAAAGAGGGATGTATGCACGCATTGTCACTTGAGTGGACATCAGGTTGAGAAGTGTTGGAAACTTTGACCATCCCACCATCTTGGTAATGGTAAGAAGAAGATGACATATAACTTGTTGATAAGGTAATTAATGAAGTTAATCCTAAATCAACCCATGCAAATGTCAATAAATCCACTAAAGAAATTAAACACCCTAAACAGCGGAGTTTGATTAAGAGGGTTAGTAAATAGTTTTTGAATTTCATGATTAGTAGATTAATATTACAAAGCATTGTTGGGATTCCTATTGTATGTTGACAAAGGAAATTTACCTCGCTTTCATATATGCTTTTTTGGAGCTACTGAAGTGGGAACACTTCGAGACAGGTTCATCATGCAAAGTTTTTAATTCTCGCACTTATATTTTGAAAAGCTATATTCTTGAAATCTCCAGTTTTATCTGTATGAGTTTTATGTTGAATTGTTAAGGAATTGAACTCATTGATTAGCTTGGGAGATTGATAGCAGTATACAGGGTGTTGAGTAGGATTCATTTTTCCTTCAATACTTGTTACATAATAAACGTTATTTTGGGATGCATCTATTTTTGGCATGTGTATGTTTGGATGCATTTGTAAGACCCTATCAGGTAATGTTTGTAATGTTAAACACTATACACTATTTGTTGTTTTCGTAGTGGTTTAGCATATTAAAATCCATGTTTGGATGGTGTATTGCAACATGGTCACAATAATTAATGTATTTTGTTTACATTAACAAGCTTGTTCTACAGTTGTATTGGTGAATATTATAGTGTTTGACAATTCACCATTTACAAGATGTGATAGTGGACAAACAAATGATGAATGTTGTGATCTTATTGGCAGTTGTAGGATTTAGTGTAACTCATGCATTTGTTTTAGGCCTATATAGTTTGAGCTATGAATCATATTTTTTCATATGCTATGATTTGGATTTTGTACTTTGATGTGTATAGGAGATTCAAGATCTCATATCTATGTAGAGGCTCGTTGAAACCATGCAGCAAAGGAGATCACTAGACCTATGTAGAGGCTCATTGAGGCCATGTAACAAAGGAGATTCAAGATCTCATATCTGTTTAGAGGCTTGTTGAAGCCATGTAGCAGAGGAGATCACTAAACTTCTATGTAGAGGCTCGTTGAATCCGTGCAATAGAGGAAGTCATCACATTCTGAACCCTAGTTCTATGTAGAGGCTATTGATGGTCATGTAGAAGAAAAGGAATTATGGAAGGTGTGATCAGCTAGTTGTTCCAAGCATTGTAGGCACAGTTGAGAAACCTGAGTAGACCGATAAGACCCATCAGAGTATCTCCAGAACCAATTGGCATTTCAAAGGATCAAGTCAGGTACCAGGTTTTGGTGGACCAAAAGCTTTCTTAGTGGAGAGGTGTGATCTAGAGGTCATTTTTGGAATGATCTTGAAACCATCATCATTGCATAGATCTTGTCAAGATCGTTTCAATGGTATGCGGAACTCAAGAAAGAGAGATTGTTTGCTTCTGATGCAATTGATCAAAGTTTGGGTCAACAAGTGGTCAAAGTTGGTCAAATTGAAAAAATTGATGATCATGGATAATTTTGGAACTAGATCCATGGTGTAGAGTTTGTCAAGAGCTTTCTGGTGCATTTTGAATGAAACAAATATGAGTCCATATGTGCAAGTTATGACCAGTCAAACTTGGTTAAAGTGATGATGTGGCAGAAACGTGGACCAATGAGGACATGACACATGGCAATCAGTTCGTAAAAAAAATTGGGTTTGGTTTTTGTCTTTGACAACATGTATGGAGTTAATCTATTGAGCTCGAGTTAATTGAATCGAAGGTGTCAATCAATAGTACCAAGTCCAAACTACCACATGGCCGAGCCAACACACTGCCACATGGTCAAGCCCAAACAATGAGTATCGACTCATGAAATCTGAGTCACAATACCAACAATAGCTGTGCATCTCCCAAGTTTGGTCGAGCCACATAATCTTTGCCAACTATGTTATGTGATGCCACTTGCCTAACAAAAGGCTACTCGGCACTATACATCACAAAGACCAAGGCTTATAAAAGCAAAACCATTTCCTTACTTTGTCAATGTGGGATAATGAATAATCCCTAAACTGAAGCCAATGGGAATCAAACCATGCCCATTTTTGCAAAATAATAAGTGCCCAACCAATCGGGTTGCTCATGCAAATGCTATATAAACCCACGGATTCGTATTTGAAGACAACCTTTCAACAGACTATGTAAAGGAAAATAGAGACCAGTTTGCATGTTTCCTTAGTTTTGAGGCACCTAGAGTGATTTTCAAGCTTCAGAGTGAACTAATGAAATGTTCTAGACTTCGAGACGGTTCCAGTCATATGCTAAGGTTCTAGATTTGAGGTCGCTTAATGCCATTTTTAGTGCCTCAAAGTAAATCTTTATATATTGTGTAATGGCCAATATAAAGACCAGTCTGCATATATCCTAAGTTTTGAAGGACTTATAGAGATTTTCAGACTTTTGAGTAAACTAGAGAGCTGTTCTAGACTCCGAAATGCTTCTATTGATATGTGAATTTCTTGATTTTGAGCTCATTTGAGCCACTTTTTGAAGCCTCGAAGTGAGACTTTTGGTGAAGAACTTTAGGGACGCGAGATTGCATTCACGACAGGAAAGTGGAAAGTTTGTTCATGGGTACCAGGAATTTTCGAAGGTCTATTGCTGAGTTGTATACAATCTTAGAGGATCCATTTGACAATTGTAATTTTTCACTATGGACTTTAATTCATTCAGTATCAAAATCCACTTTTCATCAACCTTGAAAACACATTTTTAAGGTCAAAAATCGTTGCAATTCTTTTGAGCATTTTGGTAAAATGAGTGTTTGACAAAAGTATCTGTAGATAAACTTTTTGCACACGATAACAGTGTAGATTTTATGGATCATAAGATAACAAGTAAATGTCAAATCCTATGGTACTATCTCAAATTAATAGATAAAATATCAATGAAATGAGACAAGAATTGTCCTTAAATAGGTTCTGACATACAAAACATCTAATAACATACCCCTTTACAATGAAAGAATAATTTTTTTGTGAGAAAAATTATTTAAAAACTTAAAAAATAGTGTGAAGGTACATGTGTGCCAATGAAAAAGATGACAAAGCTAATTAAGGAAGAGTCAAGCCACTAATAGTCACTTAAAGTTAGTGTGATCCCAATAAAACATTATTATACCAACAAATTAACATTATATGTAAAGGAATAACTCCTGATAGAAAAGAGATTCCCAGTCTGTCAAATAAAGCCATCAGTAAAAAATGCTCTCAATCATGCCTAAAAATTGTTGCATGGAGTAACTATGGTTGGTGGCCCATAAAGGTATTAAAACTATGTGCACACATAATTAAGCCTTAACAAAGCTTGACTAATCTACTCCAACACCCTCCCTAAAATGATGGTGAGAGAGATAAACCATAACAGAAATGGGTCATGACTAATAGAACAACTAAGGTTCTCATATAAAAAATAAGATAGTGCAGTGTGACACAAAGTGTCTTTATGGATGCTAATTCATCTATCCAAAATACATGAATCTCAGTCGTTGTAACTTCCAAGTCAGTAGGAATTGAAACTAAATACGAATATCACTTAGAATAAATATTGATCTCTAAAAAACTAGGTAAAAAACTCAATCATTACCTAAACATCCCCTCAATATTGAACTGAGAGAAAATGACAATAAATGTCTCTTAAAAAAATAGGTTCAAATAGTAATAAGTGATTACAAATACTAGTAAGAACTTTGCACTAGTGTCACTCAGCAAAGATCATCAAAGCTAGGAAGAAGTATCTTCATGTGACCTGATATAATTTATTTTAGGTTCAGGTAATAAAGATGTAAAATTTGTACATTTTGGCTTTATACGAGTCCACATAACTCCATTGATTCCTGGCAATATAAAACATGTTATATACTTAGCATTATGTGAACATCGTCAAGTTAGTTTCAATCATGCCTGTCAAATATCTAGTCTTGGTCGCTTGAACAACAAAGTGATTTGTTTTGAGTTTTGTTCTAACCTCTCAGTCGCAGTCCGTGATCAAGGTTGTAAAGAAGTCAAATTTGGATCTTTGGATTGTTGGAGATTATTCACCTCCCTTTTTGGCTTAAATATGTTCAGTGAATTCAAGTATGCCTCTATAAATATTTCTATTGTGTATAGTATGACAAACACTAACCACCCAAAGATCTTAGAAAATTTTCCATATGCCAGAAGATTAAATGGTACTGTCCAACTCCAGAAAGGTCATAAAGAGTCTGTTGAAATACCTTCTGATTGGAAACTTGATTGGTTGAAAAATATTTCCCCCAAAATGAAAGGTCAAGCCTCAGTACATAAAAGTGATAGAAGAACTGTTAGTATTCTTCTCAGATCTTTATCTGTAAATAATTCTTCTAATTTTACTCCATCCAGACCATCTACCTCTTCTTCTCGTAGAGCTGTAAAAACAAGACATTCTTATAGAAGATGAAGAAATCAACTAAGCTTTTGATCCAAAAGATCATTTACCTTGCACAATGATGAATCTTCCTAGAGAAGATAGTTTAGAGTTTTATACAAAAAATAAAGCTACTCTGTATAAAGGTGGAAGATGGCCACCACAAAAGAGAATTTATAAGCAGCCTGCAAGTACAATAAAATATTTTTCTGCTGCTTGCCAACGAGATATTGAGCCTTCAAATGAATTTAAGCATAGAAATTATACTGCGAGGTTCAATTCTCATTTGTCAGAAAATTTTGATGATCTCTGTCGAGATGTAATATACATTAGAAATAGCTTAGATAAACTCATAATTCTTGAAGACAGCACTAATACCCTTTGTACAAATATGAAGAACCAATTGTCTTCTATTGATTCTAAATTAGTTGCTTTAGATGAAAGCCTAGAATGGCTTGCCAAACAAGATCAACAAGTAGAATCTTTTGTTAAGATTCTAACCCATAAGGCTAATCTCAGTCCAAATTTTAAACTCAATAAAAAATATCCCAATACTACACTTATGCAACGGACACATGTCCAATTACAGCCTTGGAACTTCAATATAGATGATCTCTTAAATCCATTAAATGAGATTTTCGCATGGTGCAACTCTATGAGAGTCATTACCATCAAATTCTTATTTAGATCCCGCAGGTACTACCAATTTTGCTTCAAAATTATTTTGAGAAAATTGTCAATCAATGGTGGGATTCCATGACTGAAGCACAACAATATCAAAGAGTTCATAATCACCCTGATCCTCTCGCTACCTTATTTCATTTATTGATTAATGAATTTGTCCCTCCAATCACAAATCATGAACTGGAATCTAAAAAATGGCTTTTAAAAGATGGAGCTTTGTGATTTGAAACAATTCGATATTTTTTTCAAACAGTTCAGAGAATTGGCATATGAAAGTAAGAGCTTTTCATCCATAGAGATTAAGATCAAATTTTTGCATGCTTTACCGTATAATCTTATCAATAGAGTTATTACTTATATTGATTTTAAAGGCCTAACCATTGAAGATCTATCACTCTCTGATATAATAGATTTTGCTAAGCAGTAGGCCATGAGTTTAGTCTCTGAGACTAAATCCATTCAAAATATCACTAAGCATCAAGCGTCCCAAATTGCTCCAGCATTTTCTGAAACAACCCCCTTCTACTGTCGACCATTTTGTCCAGCCCCACAAATAGCAGCGTCGCAAACACCTATCTTTTAAGCGCTGATCTTTTTCTCACAAGCACTCCTATGCTCCTCCTCAACGTTTCCTCAAGAAGCGTCGTACTGCTCATCCTCCATCTGAACATCTCATTTGTTATATTTGTCGCAAACTTGGCCATATTACTCCCCAGTGCCACTGCAAGAACCTTGCCATTAAAGCTGTTTTCACCTCCAACACAGCAGTGTGGTGGGATATTGCTGATTATGATAAAGATCTCTACCTACAAGACGACATCTATAAACCAATTCTAGATGATCTCCCCGAAGATGATTCAGAAGATAACGAAGATGCAGATGCTCTCCAGTCATTAGTCGATGACTTGAAACAACCGCTAACCAACATGCAACGCCTATGGTATAGACCTCAACACCATGATAATTCACAGTTATCATATGAAGCACATGGCACTTGGTCTCGTCATCACCATAAAGTTCTAGAACGAGATACAAGACCATGGACCAGAGGATATTTCAGAGGAGAAGGATCAACTAGAGGGAGACAGCGCTCAATGCCACGGATACCTCTAACATTGCAAAGGCCACAGCATCTTCCTTTGCAATTCTAGAGCTCTTTTAAGTCCAGCGCCTCTTGGATCAAAAATAAGTTCACCAGCACTGATTTTTCTAAGAGAAATACTAGCACCAATGATAGAGCCACAGTGAGATATATTGCTGCCCACAGAAAATGAAAAATATGATGAAGAAGTAGAAAGTTCTTTCTACTCTGACCAAGATTACTACTCCAGCGAGAAAAATTTTGAGAAGAGAAATAGGCGTGCAGAGTAAAAAGGGCCTATGACAATTTAATAACGGCCAGGGACTCTATCTCTTTGCAATGGAATTTGGTAAATCCCAAACAACCTCTACAGTAGAAATCATAAATGAATCTGAGCTTGAAGGAACGTATGAACTTCCTCCTTTCATCCTAGAACAATTATTTGGTGTGTCCAAATAATTGTTCTAGGATGAAAGGAGGAAGTTCATACGTTCCTTCAAGCTCAGATTCATTTATGATTTCTATTATAGAGGTTGTCTGGGATTTACCAAATTCTATTGCAAAGAGATAGAGTCCCTGGCCGTTATTAAATTGTCATAGGTCCTTTTTACTCTGCACCTCTATTTCTCTTTCCAAAATTTTCTCGTCGGAGCAGTAATCTTGGTCAGAGTAGAAAGAACTTTCTACTTCTTCATTTTTTTTTTCATTTTTTGTGGGCAACAATATATCCCACTGTGGATCTATCGTTGGTGCTGGTATTCTCTTAGAGAATCGGTGCTGATGAACTTGTTTTTGATCCAAGAGGCACTGGGCTTGAAAGAGCTCTAGAATTGCAAAGGAGGATGTTGTGACATTTGCAATGTTGGAAGTATCCGTGGCATTGAGGGTTGTCTCCCTCTAGTTGATCCTTCTCATCTGGAATATCCTCTAGTCTGTGGTCTTGTATCTCGTTCTAGAACTTCATGGTGATGACGAGACCACGTGCCATGTGTTTCATATGATAGCTATGAATTATCATGGTGTCGAGGTCTATACCATGGGCGTTGCATGTTGGTTAGCGATTGTTTCAAGTCATCGACTAATGACTCGAGAGCATCTGCATCTTCGTTGTCTTCTAAATCATCTTCGAGGAGATCATCTAGAATTGGTTCATAGATGTCATCTTGTAGGTAGAGATCTTCATCATAATCAATAATATCTCACCACGTTGCTGCGTTGGAGGTGAAAATAGCTTTAACAGCAAGGTTCTTGCAGTGGCACTAGAGAGCAATATGGCCAGATTTGCGATAAATATAACAAATGGGCTATTTGGACGGAAGATGAGCAGTACGATGCTTCTTGAAGAAATGTTGAGGAGGAGCATAGGAGTGCTTACAAGGAAAGAAGTGGCACTTAAAAGACAAGGGTTTGTGACGCTGCTGTTTGTGGGGCTGCACAAATGGCCGACAGCCGAATGGGGAATGTTTCAAAAAATGTTGGAGCAATTTGGAACGCTTGATGCTTAGTGAGCTTTTAAATGGATTTAGTCTCAAAGACTAAACCCATGGCCTGCTGCTTAGCAAAATCTATTACATCAGAGAGTGATAAATCTTCAATGGTTAGGCTTTTAAAATCAATATAAGCAATAACTTTATCGATAAGATTATACGGTAAAGCATGTAAAAAATTGATCTTAATCTTTGTGGATGAAAAGCTCTTACTTTCATATGCCAACTCTCTGAACTATTTGGCAAAAGCATCGAATTATTTCAAATCACAAAGCTCCATCTTTAAAAGCCATTTTTTAGATTCCAATTCGTGATTTGTGACTAGAAGGGCAAATTCATTAATCAATAAATGAAATAAGGTAGCAAAAGGATCAGGCTGATTATTAGCTCTTTCATATTGTTGTGTTTCGATCATGGAATCCCACTATTGATTGACAATTCCCCAAAACAAATTTAAAGCAAAATTGGTAGTACCTGTTGGATCTAAATGAGAATTGATGGTAATGACTCTCATAGAGCTGTACCATGCAAAAATATCATTTAATGGATTTAAGAGATCATCTATATTAAGGTACCAAGGCTATAATTGGATATGTGTCCATTGCATAAATATAGTATTGGGGTATTTTTTACTGAGTTTAAAATTTGGATCGAGATCAGCCTTATGGGTTAGAATCTTAACAGAAGATTCTATTTTTTGATCCTGTTTAGCAAGACATTCTAGGCTTTCATCTAAAGCAACTAATTTAGAATCAATAGAAGACAAATGGCTCTTCATGTTTGTACAAAGGGTATTAGTATTGTCTTCAAGAATTATGAGTTTATCTAAGCTATTTCTGATGTATATTACATCTCGGCAGAGATCATCAAAAAAATTTAACAAATAGAAATTGAACATAGCAATATAATTCATATGCTTAAATTCATTTGAAGGCTCAATATCTCCTTGGTAAGCAGTAAAAAAATATTGTATTGTACCTGCAGGCTGCTTATAAATTTATTTTTGTGGTGGCCATCTTCCACCTTTATACAGAGTAACTTTATTTTTTGTATAAAACTCTAAACTATCTTCTCTAAGAAAACTCATCATTATGCAAGGTAAATGATCTTTTGGATCAAAAGCTTGGTTGATTTCTTCATCTTCTATAAGAATATGTCTTGTTTTTACAGATCTACGAGAAGAAGAGGTAGATGGTCTAGATGGAGTAAAATTAGAAGAATTATTTACAGATAAGAATTTGGGAAGAATACTAACAGTTCTTCCATCACTTTTATGTACTGAGGCTTGACCTTTCATTTTGAGGGAAACATTTTTCAACCAATCAAGCTTCCAATCAAAAGGTATTTCAACAGACTCTATATAACCTTTTTGGAGTTGGACAGTACCATTTAATCTTCTGGCATATGACAAATTTTCTAAGATCTTTGAGTGGTTAGTGTTTGTCATATTATACACAACAAAAATATTTATAAAAGCATACTTGAATTCACCAATCATATTTAAGCCAAAAATAGAGGTGAATAATCTTCAACAATCCAAATTTGTCTTCTTTACAACCTCGATCATGGACTGCGACTGAGAGGTTAGGACAAAACTCAAAACAAATAACTTCATCGTTCAAGCGACCAAGACTACATATTTGACAGGGATGCTTGAAACTAACTTGTTGACGATCACATAATGCTAAGTATATAACATGTTTTATATTGTCGGGAATCAATGGAGTTATGTGGACTCGTATAAGGCCAAAATGTATAAATTTTACATCTTCATGTGTCTTGATATAATTTATTTCAGGTTCACGTAATAAAAATAATAAATTTGTTTAGAAATTTCTATTGGGCTTATAACTGAGAGTCAGTTCCACTGATTTGATTTTAGGCTTTACAAAAGATAGATAAGTAGAATTATAGACAAACTTAGATTTTAAAAGCTCAAATTTCTTATAGACATGTGAAGCTTTAATAACCGGAGCTTTGTACAGGGTATTTTCTTTTTCCAAGTTTTCTTCAGTGATTTTAATATCTGGACAATCAGATAATTTTTTTGAGATGAAAGGAGAAAGTTCATACGTTCCTTTAAGCTCGAATTCATTTATGATTTTTACTATAGAGGTTGTCTGAAATTTACCAAATTCCATTGCAAAGAGATTGAGTTCTGGTAAGTGAGAAAAATTTTGGGAAGAGAAATAGGGGTGCAGAGTAAAAAGGGCCTATGACAATTTAATAATGGCTAGGGACTCAATGCAATAACTTTTCTCAAAAAAAAATTCAGAACAAAGTAACTCAAAAGTCAAAGCAAGAAATTCTTACAGACATTCTTCAGTAAACATAGCTATGGCTCTGATACCATTCTTTTTACGTCAACAGATGCTTCCTCACAATCTTTTTCTGATGTCAATCTTTAGAGAAAACTTGCGATAGTAGGCAGGGGCCGAATGGCTACGGCTTCACTATTATCACTCAAATATTTTACAAACACTTGTTTGAATTTTTTATTCTCAGGATCCTTCAAGAAGGGCAAGAGAAGAGCATACTCTTTAAACAAGGCTACTAGACTCTTAAGAAAGCTTAGAAATTTTTTTATGGAAACTCTATGAAGAAAAGGCTTATTTATAGCATTTTAGGAGTTCCTGCCTGGAATCTTTGCTAAGGCGGTGTCATGTTCCATCATGCTTTACAGCGTAAAATTTAATCTACAAGAAAATGTTGTTGGATGTGTTCGATAAGGACGTCTGGCTTGGTGGGTCCAACATTGCTTTCGCTTCAATCAGCAAGTCATCTTCGCTGATCGAGATTGAAAAGACATCTTAGCTGAAAGGTATTGGAAAGATGTCAGTGCTGGGGTCCAACTTCACATGCGTGATAGCAAGGAGTGATGTAGAAGTAAGATTTTCATTCTAGTTGTCTTCTTATAATCGTATGCACGACCGTGTCTTGATCATGGTTCTCCTCTTCATGGATACGATGCAGGCCATATCTGGCTATCCATCGGTAGAGATGTTCATTGTGTGGAGAATGGATCTTGATTAGCCATGTCCATAAAAGACGCTTTAGGAGTTCAGTGAATTGGTAAAACATGAATTCACTGTTTAGTCTTTTGATGTAGATGACTCTAGAGTTTTGATGTCGATTTGCCTGGATTGTGGCTGTCGAAGACATTTGTAGATCTTGTCCTACTGCATAAAAAATCCTTGTATATCTTGGATGCAACCTTTCACAAATGATTTGTCCCTGAACAAGGATGTTTAGGGATGTAAATCCCTGATTATAGATTCTAGTTAGATTAAAACCAGGAATGGGTTGGTGCATGAGTGTAACAGGAAGATTTTTGCTTAGCCAATCTGCAATTACATTATCAGTACATTTTATATGTTCTACTGAAAAAATGAACTAGTTAAAGAAAGCTTGCCATTTAACATATTTACCACAACCATCCTTCCGACCATGATCATTTTCTTTAAAGGTCAGAAATCTAGTACAGTTGGTAATTACAATGAAATGTGGTAGATGGAGAAGTTTTAACATAAACTTCTCAAGACATTTCTTTATAGCATATATTTCTTTATCAAAATAAATCCATTTTCAAACATCAGTACTGAAAACTCCACTAGAGAATTCACAAATGAATTATTTATTGTTATGTCCACAAACAAGTACTCCTCCCCATGCAACATCGGAGGCATCAGTATAAACCTTCATTTGGTCAGATTTTGGGATATGTAGTTCTAAAAGTGAGGCTACCGTAGATTTGATTTTTTGGACTATGGTTGTATGCTTGTTCTTCCAACAAAAAGCTTTCTTCTTCTGGAGAAATTTTTGGAGTATGAATCTGTCTTCACCAAAGTTAGGATAAAATATATTTAAATAATTCAACAATCCCAAAAAGGATTGAAGCTTAGACTTATCTAGCTTCTCTGAAAAATTGATGACTTTCTCCATTATATGTAGCTGGATTTGCAGTTTAGAATCTTGGATTACCATCCCAAGAAAGTTACATTCAATTTTGCATAACTGAATCTGTGTTTTTGAAAGTACAATTCCTGCATCTTGAGCCAACTAAAACAAATTGGAGAGATGAGTAAAATGGTCAGCAAGAGAATTACTGAAAATTAGTATATCATCAATATATACACACAAAAAGTTAAAAGTGCCTTGAAATATTTTATCCATATGAGCTTGGTAGAATGCAGGGGCATTCATCAAGCTGAAAAGCATCACTGTCCATTGGAAATGGCCAAAAGGGAAGCTGAATGTTATCTTTTCTCTATCAGTGTTTTTGACTTTGGTCTGATAAAAGCCAGACTTGCAATCAAACTGGGAGAAGTATTTACAGGTTGCAACTTTTTCCAATAGATAGCTTTTATCTGGAATCGGATATGGAAATGGTTGTGTAATAGAATTTAATGGTCTTTAATTTATGACCATTCTTTTCTTTTCTCTCTTCTATTCAGAATGCTTGTTCACCATGAATGCATAACAACAGTAAGGAGAGGTTGATTTCTCAATGAAACCATTATTTTCCAGTTCTTTGATCTGGAGTTTCATATCGTTATAATCCTGTGCTGGTATTGGGATCTTTTTCTCAATTTTCATATGTTTCCCTTCGATGATTTTGATATCCATCTCAGGCATAGATTTTAACCAAAACTGTTGAGGGTTGTCAGAACAAATAGTGGTATTAATCTTTTCACCTATGGCTTGTATTTCAGCAGGGATTATTATTTCAGGTATCTGAGTCATTGAACTAAGAAATTGTTCAATGACATATATGAGGTAAAGAATTCTAAGCCTTTCATTTTCTATAGTAAATATAATACTTTTTGTGGTAACACCATAAGGTGAGTATCTGTCTATGAAGGCACCGCCCAGTAAGATATCTACAGGGATTCTATCTAATGCAAAAAAGTCAGCATGAAAAATTTCATCTTGTATCTTAAGGGTTTGTTGATGGTTATATTTATTACAGATGAAGTTATTCCCTTGGACATCTAGGCTCTTATAAGCCATTGTATCATCCAATGTCTTCCAGTCATGGATGAGTTGTTATTTAACAAAAGAGAGGGAAGCTCTTGTATCAATTTGGGCATCTACAAGTCGCCATTAATTTTCAAAGATATCAACTGGGCAAACTTTTCATTAATCAGCTATGTTAAGTAAGCTGGTTGTGGAATTTCTAAGGAAGGAATGCTAGTACATACCAGTTTCTGTCTCCTTAGATCTAGAACAACAGCGTGTTCAAAGTAGATGTCTTCTGTTTCTTGGTCTGCTTCTTCTCTTTGGGGATTACTGCATTCACCGGGGCAGTATTCTTGGTCAAAGTAGAAAGAACTTTCTACTTCATTATTTTCTTCATTTTGTGTGGACAGCAATATATCCCATTGTGGCTCTGTCGTTGGTGTTGGTATTTCTCTTGGAGAATCGGTGCTGATGAACTTGTTTTTGATCTAAGAGGCGTTGGGCTTGAAAGAGCTCTGAAATTACAAAAGAGGATGCTATGGCCTTTACAATGTTGGAGATATACTCTAAGAAACTATACGAGTGGTTATAACCACTAAAAAAATAACTAAGAAGTACACTACTCTAAGAATTATATGAGTGGTCGAAGCCACTCTTTGATCATCGCCCTAGTGAAATTGGAATCCAAATAGTTTCACTGCAAGTTATCAGAGACTATCAACAGGGTAAAAACTATTGAAGATACAATTAAGGAGTTGAAAATAGTGCAAAATTTGTACAAATATGAGAACATGCATGCATAGGTTAGTTGTGAATGCTAAAACATATGACACTACCTTAGTGCAGCTAAATTTTTTAATTAACTGAGATGAATAATCCTCATATGGGTTTTTACAAACAAAGTGTCTAATAAGATACCCATTTATATTTGATGAATAATATTTTATATTATAAAAATTATTAAAAAAATCAAAATGGTGTGAAGCAATAAAGTACAAGTGCACCAATAAAGAAGAGATGTATGCTCAAAAAACACATTTGTCTAACGACGATCCAAAAAACTAAAGATCTTTAATAGGTAAGAGGAGCAATGCATGATCAAATAAGTTGAATAGTGGAGGAACTATCTATGTTACCCTCGTTAAGAATGTTTTTGATGCCACTAAGAAAGATCAAATATCTACCCTAACTAAATACGAATAATGAATGAAAATGCATGCATATGAATGGGTGAAAAATACATAATAGAAAAATGTGAGGTAATATATAAATATGTGTTCAGTTGATCAGGGTTGACAACTATAATCTTGGGTTTTCTAGGCCTGAGTGAAGGTGTTAAAAAGCTCATATGAACTTCAATATCCTTATGAATATGAGTGAACAAAAAAATAGAGTTATGTCATCAAATGATCCCATAGAGGATGAAACACCTACATAATAACCAATGTCATGTCTATCAATCCACATAATAGGTTGGATAGAGGTAGTAATTCCTTATAGATGTTTACCAATTCCCAAAAATCTAGTAGTGTGACCCATGGAATGAAGCATGCAGGAGCCAAAGGTAGTGTTATGTCTCTCAAAGGAGGAAGACAGGTATGTAGGTGGAACATGAGTGGGTTGTGTAGAATGTGCAACAACAATATGTCCATAAGCATTATCTAAAATAATAAGAGCAACAAGAATAATTAGTTGCTTGGGATTTAGCAAGTCACATTTTGAAAATTCATCAAATGGATGTGTGTCAGATTCAGCATTACATGATAAACTAGAACTAGAGGCATGAATGTTCAACATATCAATGATGTTACATGCTAGTGATTTTGAGCATACATCTGGTATTTATTAGTAAACTTCATGATGTAGAGCAAATTCACTATGCATGCTGATGAGGTGACATAGTCATTATTCATGTTGATGAGATGACAGTCATTATTCATGATAATGAGGTCGTAGTCATTATTCATGATAGTTATGTGGTAGTTATTATTCATAAGAGTGAGGTGACATGTAGGGTGCATTTCTTTGTGGGGCTCCATGATTGTGAAGGGTTATCTTTTGTCAAAAGGAAATTCCTTACGTTTTTTACTCTTGTGTAAAGTGGAAAACAAAGACCACTATCCCTAATTGTATACACATGTGAAGTAGAATGCCATATCTTGATAGCACATGGCAGTGGAGAGTTTGTCTAAAGTAGATTCCATGTTTTTTTACCCTTGTACATGTGAGAGACATATGTCACTATTCATCACTATTACAAGGTGTGCACTGTGATGCATTTATTTGTTCTCCTTGTATTTTTTCTCTTTTTTCTTCTTTCATATATTTTCTGTAAGAGATGCCTATCATTTACTTTTGTATGGTTGTTATAGCATAAGCTTTGTATTTATAAGTTATGTATAAAGTTATTTTGGTGAAGATAATAAGAGTTTGGATTTGATTCCATCAACAAATTTAAGTTGTGTTCAAGTCTATTGAATTTTTTTTACTTAGCTAGTCTTAGTGAGTTCATCATTTAGTATCAAATCAAGTTTAAATCCTAATGAGAGTTTGTTTTAGGTGTAAGATATGATAAGAAGACAAGGAATACGAGTTTCTCAAATGATGTTTCTCAGAACATGACTATGCAAGAGTTGTAAATGTAAGTGAAACAACTAACTACAATTGTCACAAATCAAAGAAAAAGGCAACCCAAATATGAAATCAAAGAAGGCACAATTTATGAAGAAGAATTTCAGAAAGAAGAGGAAAAACCACCATCAATGGAATAAAGGACGATTCGAGCTTTAGAGGGAAGGAATGAAGGAATCAAGGTTGATGTCTCATATCATGGAGGGAGTTTAAAACCAAAAGAATTGATAGATTAGTTGAACAACATGTAGAAGTTTTTCGAATGGAAAACTATGAGAGAAGACAAAAAAATGAATTTTACATGCACAAAATTGAAGGGTTATACAATGATTTAGTGGGATCATCTGTAGAAAGAGAGACAAATAAAGGATAAAGAAAAATCAACACGTGGAGCAAGATAGAGAATAAATTGAGGGAGCAATTTCTCCTTGTAGATTCTATACAAACCTTACATAAAATATTTTAAAATTTAAGACAAAATAATCACAGTATACAAGAGTATACAGATGAGTTTTACAAGATGTTCATATGAGTGGACCATAATGAAATAGAAGAACAAATGGTTGCAATTTATGTAAATGGTTTTAAATTTTCTATTCAAGATGAATTGAGCATGCATAGAATACTTTGCATGGAGGAAGCTTATCAATTAATTTTGAGGGCAGAAGAAAAATAAAGCAGACAGGGTTTCAGAAGATCAATTGGACCAAGAAGAGGAGAATCCCCTCTAGTGTGGGGAAAAAGTGGATTTAAACCCACTAGAAAAGAATAATCACGTGGTGCAAAAAAAAAAGATAATAGACAAGGGTTTCAAACAAAGATAAATAGGATTTCAGAGATGACGAGGATATGGTGGTGTGAGAGGGTGGTTTCCAAAGTAACCTAGGTCTTATGTTTGTTACAAGTCTGGAGAAGAAAAATATAAGCTGTTTGAGTGTCTGCATTATCATAAATAAGAAAGGAGGCAAGAGGATCGCCTAAGAGTAAATTTAGTTGAAACTGAGACATAAAAGTAAAATATTGAAGTTGCAATAGCATATATTGGGGACAATCTCGTGATAAGGAGAACAATGATTGCTCTAAGGAAAGAACTGGGGAAGAATAAGAAAGGTGGTGATGCATGGTTGAGATCATATATTTTTCAAACAAGGTACACTTAAGGAGATAAGGTATGCAAAGTAATTATAGATGGAGGTAGTTGTGAATATATGGTTTCTAAAAAAATAGATAGAGTAACTTAGTTTGCAACGTGAAAAATATATTTATCCTTATTGTGTTTCATGGTTTAAGAAATGGAATGAAGTTACAATAGACAAAAAGTGTTTAATCAAGTTTTTTTATAGGAAAGACTTACAAGGATGAAATATGATGTGATATTATACCAATGGATGCATGTCATATGTTGTTGGGAAGGCCATGACAATATGATAGAGAAGTAATTCATAATAGAGCAAATAATACATATATTTTTTGGAAATATGGTACAAATATAATTTTACTACCTCTTAAAGAATAAGGGCACGAAAAAATCATGTTGGCCATAAAAAAATTATCAAAAATAAAAGAGATGACATGTTGTTGTCATGGATTAATAACAAAGAATTCATGTGAAGAACCTAAATCTAATTTTGAAAACAACAAAGAGGAAGAGAGTAGCCATGTACAATTGCAGATTGAGGAATAAGCACTAAAAGTTCTTAGAGAAATTTTTGAAAAGCCAAAGCTTGACATAGAGTAAGCTAGTAGTGGGATGATGAATGAGATGATGCAATTGAGTTTGAGATTAACTCAAGTAGGTGATTTTGCAGGTATGAAGAATGAGTCTCTTAACCTTATCAAGGGGAAGAAAGAGTCGTTAATGTGTATGGCAACCCAAGCATGTGAAGAGGAAGTTGATGTTGCAAATGAAACAGAGAGATTAATTTTTATAGCAATGCAAATAGCAAGAATGTGAAGGTAATAACTATCTTTGAGGTGATTCTTAATGTTATGGGTTATCATTTGGATGCCCTAGTGTATGTTGATTTAATTGTGTTGAAATTAAGAGTGAGATGGCAACCATTAAATAATATCTACAAATAGTGGTTGTGATATTGTGGGTAATCCAATAGTTGGTTGGATAATATGTAAATAAGTCCAAGTGGATTTTAGAAGGAGGTGGTCGGTCTATGGTGGGTCACATCCCATGAATAAGAGAGATTATGGTGAATCAAATACCACAAGGAATGGAAGAAAGCAAAAATGATCAGAGAATGGGTTTGGAACTAACATGTATAAGCTGGTGATGACAAAAAAAGAGAACATTCAACTGATTTTCTTAGTATGTTGGAAGGGAATGCCATGGTCATGATCAAAAAAATGGTTCTACCACTTATCTCATCTATGTAAGCAAAAGCTCACATTTTAGAAACTTTGGGTGTCTGATTTTGAAGCATCCAAATATTTGTGTAGCCTTGCATCAATCAAAAATAAAGTGGTGTGTGCTCATATGTTCATATTGTCTTGTTTGTATGTTCATTTTTAGAATGGAAGCTGAAGAAGATGAGTAAATTAGAGTAACTCGTAGGAGCTGAGTTTTTTTCAACCAGATAAAAATGATGCATAGTGAATTCACTATTCATGTTGATGAGGTGATAGAGTCACACTCATGTTGATGAGGTGGCAGTCACTATTCATACTGGTGAGGTGGTAATTACTATTCATGTTGGTGGCATGGTAGTTACAATTCATACTGATGAGATGGCATGTGGGATGCAATTCCTTGTGAGATTCCATGATTGTAAATGTTATCTTTTGTCAAAAATATATTCCTTACCTTTTTACCCTTGTACAAATGGAAGACAAAAACTATTATTACCGATTGTACACACATGTGAAGTGGGACGTCATATATTGATGGCAAATAGTAGTGGAGAGTTTGTATAAAGTAGATTTCATACATTTTGACCATTGCACATGTGGGAGACATATTTCATTATTATTCAATATTCCAAGATGTAGAGTGTTGTGCATTTATTTGCTCTTCTCGTATATTCTCTATATTTTCTTCTTGTATATATTTTCTATAAAATGATGAGTATCATTTGTTTTTATATGGTCGTTCTAGCATAAGTTTTATATTTGTAAGTTATGTATGGAGTTGTTTTGGAAAAGATAATAAGACTTTGATTATATTTCATCATCAAATTTGAGTTGTGTTCAATTATATTGCATTTTTTTACTTAGCTTTAATACCAAATGATGAACTCACAAACACGAGCTAAGCAAAAAAAAATCAATAAGCTTGAACACAACTCAAATTTGATGATGAAATCAACTTCAAACACCTATTATCTTCACCAAAACAACACTGTACACAACTTACAAATACAAAGCTTATGTTTTAAACACTATACAAAATCAAAGGATAGTCATACTCTTATAAAATATACATGAAAAAAGAAAAAAGAAAAAAAACACAAAAAGAGCAAAAAAAATATGCCACTCCACATCCTAGAATAGTGAGGAATAGTGAAATATATCTCACATGTGCAAGGGTCAAAATACATAGAATCTACTTTAAACAAAACTCTCCACCACCATGTGTCATCAAGATATGACGTCTCATTTCACATGAGTACAATTATGAATAATAGTTTGTCTTCCACTTTTCACAAGAGTCAAAAATGTAAAGAATTTTTTTTTAACAAAAGACAACCCTTTACAATCATGGAGCCCCACAAGAAATTGTGCCCCACATGCCACCTCACTAGTATAAATAGTAATTGTCACCTCACTAACGTGAATGGTAACTTCCACCTATTAAGCAGGAATAGTGATTGTCACCTCATCAGCATAGATAATGAATTCACTCTGCTTCATTCTTCTCTGACTGAAAACAACTCAACTCCTATGAGTTGCTCTAGTTTTTACTCTTTTTTTCCGTCTCTCGTTCTAAAAACAAACATACAAACAATATAACACAAACACGCACCACTCTGTCTTTTATTGATGCAAGATTGTATGAACCCTTTAATGCTCCCGCATCACTTCATACCATATTAATTTTTTTATTCCCCTATTGTACATAGGTATCTTATCAAGCACTTTGTTTAATGAAACCCATATGAGGACTATTTTGTCTTATTTCATTGATATTTTTTCAACTGTTAAAATATAGTGTCATGGCTACGGTATTTCCTTGTTGTCTTGTACATGTGATCTATCTTCATTGCATTTTTTAGTGTTTAAGTCTTGTCTCTTCTGTTATATCTTTGACATCCTTATAATATGTTGGCAATCTCCAATAATTTAGAGTGGAACTATTCTGGTGGATTCTAGTGTTAACAAGGTGATGATCCTGTACAGTTTTAGAGAAGTATACTTATTCGCAACATTGGTGACTTTTATTTTATGACAACATTGTGGAGTTTCCACTAGTATTTATATTTATTTTTCACCATTTCAACCAGCATCTTTAACAGAGACATTCATTGTCATCTTCTCTCAATTCAACATTGAGGGGGGTGTTTAGGCAATGTTTCCTCAAATTTTTATTCTACCTAATTTTTTGGAAAAAATAATATTTCTTCTAAAGTTATCGTTATATTCGATACAAATTCATATTTTGACTTAATTGTTACAATGACTAGCATTCATGTATTCTGATGAGATGGATTGGTGTCCATAGGAATACTTGGATTCACATTAAATTCTCTTCTCTTGTATATAGGTACTCAGCATAGTCTAGTTTGTGGTACCTATCTTGTAAGGAGTTTGATATTTTTTATTTTTCATTGCTCTCTTAGTTGCATTTAAGAGGGTGTTGGTGCAATTCATTGGTATGCACATTTAATGAAGTTTATATAGGTGGCTTAATATGTGCCCATTAGTGAGTAAAAATGTGGCTTAATATGTACCCATTAGTGAGTAAACACGCGCCACCATCCATTGTAGACTTATTAGTACAGGATAGAGACCTCTCCACTTTCTCTAATGGGATGGCCACTTACATTACATAATCCTTCACTCAATACTACATAATGTTCTCTCTCTCTTATTTATAGGGTCATTTCCTAATAGAGATATGAAATATTTGCAGATTGTCATTGCTCTTTTTATCATTGTGTATAGATTAAAAAAATATATTCCATTTTACATAAAATGATGTCTTTGTATATTAAATACCCCATTAATATGAACCCAGTCAATTGAGGGGATCCTTAACCAACAATTTATTTATGAGATATGTTGTTGCATACAAATTGTCAATATCTGAGGTAGATTTGAGATCTGGAAAGCGCAGGCATTAAGCCAGGATGTTGAGCAATGTGATCTCATTGTTGGCACCACTGAAGGGTGTTTTGTCATAGAGTTACTTAAAGATGAATATTACCAGAGTCTACTAGTCTACGTTATTGTTGTGCCCTTACCCTAAGATTATTTTTGGATCTAAGTATTCATGTGTTCCAACAAAGGATCTAGACCACGCTTCCTTAGGCTCTGTTATAAGCTCTTGAAAGCTCTATACTTCATTGTCACTTTGTATTTTGGTCTTGATTTTGTTGGTTAATGCAAAGTGAAAGAAACATGAGATGAGGAGTTTGATATTGCTTCATGTAGAAGGGTGATGCAAAGTTGTAGTGAGATATGCATGAGGACTATTTAATTGTAGAGTGAGAAAGGCATCTCTAGGGCATCATATATATCAAATGATTACAAAAGGGGTTAGTTCCGTTGTTAGTAAAATAAATCCAAAACAAAGCAGTAAAGTAAACACCTTAAGCCTAGGACCTCAATTGAGCCAAGCCAAAGATGATGAAAAACCAAATATGAAGACAAAACAAAGTATACCTTCCTTTGTGGATTCTTCACCTTATCAAGTGAATAAGTGGAATGTGGTGTTCGAATTGTATAACTAGAAATCTTTTGCAATGTCACTTTTAGAGAGATCACTTTATAATGTTTTTAATAAGCATAATATGGTTTGGAATCCATTTTTATAACCATCAATCTTAATTTTAGAAGAATCCTAGAAGTGCACGCTATACTTTGATGGCTCTTTCACTTCTCATCATTATGGAGCATTAATATTATTCATTATGTCACAAGGAGATCTTATTCCCAAAATATTTCATTTTGGATTCCCTTGCATGAATAACATAGCATAATATAAGGCACAAATTGATTGGCTTCATTTTGAAGTACGGTGGAACATTTAATACGTGGTCGTCTATGGGGATACCCATTTGATTATTAACATATCAATACCAAACTAAGGATGACAAATTTGTACCCTAAAAAGGCATGGTAGATGCACTGAAGCACAAATTTCAATTCCTCCAATTTAAATAGATTCCAAGGGCCAATAGCAAGTCAGTTGATGTTATGACAATTATTGGGTCTCTCATTAAAATATCTCATGTAGTCAGAGAATATCAGTTCTTAATTGAAAACCTTCTTATTTTGGCATACAATTGTTCAGAGTTTAAAATGGTATATGATATTATTGGTCTCGATTCCCCTTGGTATTAAGATATATATATGCCTACCTTAATGGCCAAATCATTTCTATTGGTCTATCTCACAATAGACACAAATCCTTTATCCACCATGCCTCTTGTTATACCTTACTTGGTGGCATGTTCTATCATAGAGGTTATAATGGACCTCTATTTCATTGTTTAAATTTGGGAGAATTGGATTTAAAATGTAAGGAAGTACATGAAAGAATTTGTGGGGCCCACACTAGTGGTATGGTCCTTGATAAAATGCTCCTTCATACAGGGTATTAGTGGCCCACTATGAAATCATATGCATGTGCATATGTCAAACTATGTGTGGCATTTCAAAAACATGACAATTTCATTCATGCTCCAACACAAGGGCTTCAACCTATCGCAACTCCATGGTCGTTCTCAACCTATCAAAACTCCATATTCCAACATAGGGGCTTTAACCTATCACAACTTGATTTCCAATCTAGGGGTTTGTGTGGATACAACAATATGTGTTCAACCTTAACTCATTGGCACTCCAAACATTGCATCACAAAACTAGTGGTGTCTCTCTTGAGACCTAGCCAAAAATACAATTGTTTGAGATCAGCTAACATCTTAGTCACCCCTAGTTGATCAACTTTGCCACGATAATCAAATTTTACCGAACTCTATATGTGTTCTCACAAGAAACAGTAAAGAAATAGAGGGTTCATACCACTCACCCAATTTCCTTTCTCAAGTGTCTCTGCTTGGCTTCAAGCACACCTGCAACCTTGACGCCGATTTCGGAGCGCACACATCTACTTCCTGCCACTGACGCCTGTCCTTCGGCTTAAGCGTGGTCTTACTTCGATTGCCTTCTCTTACTGTTGGTCTTAGACGCCCGTAAACGGTAAGTTGCAGACAGAACTAAAAACTTTGCTTTGAAACTCGACAAATCAAATTATGCTAGAAGTATGGAACAACAACTTCTATAACATTTACTTGTAAAAACAAATGCAGGTTTGCAAGCAAAATAAGCTTCGTAAAGAGCTTTCTTGAAAAATCTTGAAGAGAAAATTCTTTGAAAGATTTTCGGATGAAAATACATACAACGGGCATCCCTTATATACGAAAGATAGGAATCTTTCGGATGACCGGGTGACTAACAGCTTTCGAGATTAATAACCGGATCTCATAAAGATATGTCGACATATTTTAAAAGTAGGGACATGTAGCAACATGACAAACTGCCCAAAAAGATGCCCTTATTATTTTATTTGTGCGGGGTATGATTAATAAAATCAGTGACGTCTGCTGAAATCACCATGGGCCATGCGGTTCACGGTCAGATGGGGAATTATATCCACTACTGCCACCGTGGTTATCACTAGAGTCGTATTCAGGCAATAAAGCCAGGCTGTCATCAGGACTCGTGTAACTGTCTTCATCAGGGTTGCTAGCTACCACTGAAGTGTCCACGCCATAGCATTCATGTATGTCGGCATATGGATGCTGGTTTACGGAGGCTTCTGAATGATGAGGCTCATCATCATAATGTTGTCTTGAAAATTGCCATTCTATTTGATGGATGTGAGCCATTGCATGGGTAGGAGAATAGTCTAGACATGCATTTGGACAGTCATAAAATTCTAAGCAGGAGTCAGGTAGCCCGAGCCATGCTGAAAGGCCAGTGTGGATAACAAGATTTAACTTGAGCTCCATACGAAGAGGCAAATAGGCGACAATATTATGTCGTGGAAAATGTTTTTCAATCCAAGTTTCCACTACTTCATAAGTTTCTATTTCTTTGTCGACCAGTGTCTATTCAGTCAAGGTTTCACTGCAATACATCATATCCAGTATTTCCATTTGTTGTCGGTTCCAATGCCCATTGAGCATTTGTACACAAATGCCATCAAAAGGATTAACCCAACAAATACATTGCCTATTAGGCACTTCAGACCACTGAGGAGGAGGGTTAATGAATGCTTCATTGGCTCTTTGGCATACTTTTGTGCCGGCATTAAAACCACCATGTCTTAAAACTAATAGTTGCGTCCAATACCAATTTATGTCATCATCACTTAAAGGTTCAGAAAAAGCAGGGTAATGGGCCATTTATTTTTATACAAGGTGCCCACTATAGCTTCCCTAAGAGAATATACAAAAGAGTTTACAAATATCTGCAAGGTGAATGATTGTCGTTCATTCAAACGTAACCTTTTGGTTTAAGGTTAAAACCATGAGCTGCAACTCAGGAGGAGGTATAGTGACTATTGATGTGTCAGATTAGTCTTCAATCCTCTCAGGATAACTGCACTGGTCTGAGCGACTACATCAGTCAGGTATCATTTAGGAGGACTGGAGAGAATCTGAAAACACAGAAAAGTGGTTAACTTTCTTTCCCTGGGTTCTATTGCTATGTCAGCACACCCATTCAATGCTATGTAATTTTAAGAATTACAATTCGAGAACTGTACGCGTTCCAGTCGTTTAACCTACAAAAACCAAAACATTATAAACAAACCAAGTTATTGACAATTTACAATTTACAGGGTTAGTTAAATCATTTCTCTGGTCAGTGAATCTGCCAGACTGTTGGCTGAGCCTTTTATCCATTTGATCTCAAAGTCAAAACTGCTGAGCCATAAGTGCCATCTTGCTATTCTTCCTTGAGCAAGATCTTTGTCAGGCCGTTTGTGCATGAGTGTCACCATTGCTTGGCTATCGGTCTGAATTAAAAACTGGACAGGTTTCAAGAAGATCTTGAATCGTTTGATACCATTAACAATAGCTAATATTTCTTTCTCATATATGTGGTATCTCTGTTCTGTATCGGAAAAGGTTCCCGATCTATATCCACATATCTGTAGTTTCTTATCAGGAAACTATTGTGTTAATACTACTGACCAGATTTTAGCACTTGCATCAGTATTTAGAATCAAAGGATAATTTTCTATAGGTAAATATAATGGAGGGAGATGATTACATCTTTCTTTGATCCTTTGCACGGCTCTTGTGCTGTCTTCACTCCATGGTATTGCATCTTTCTTCAAGTGGTGCCTGAGAATTAAACACCAAGATGCCAAATCATCAAAGAAGTTAGAACAATAATTCAGGCATCCTAAAAATCTCTGCAACTGCTTCTTGTCAGTAAGCTTATCAGGAAAACTCTTGATTTTCTGCAAGATATGGTCTTGAAGTAAAACTTTTCCTTGGGAAAGATGCAACCCAAGAAACTTAATGTCTACTTTCCCAATTTCCATTTTACTTGGGGATAGACATATGCCATGTTCTTTTATTTTATTAAACAAAAGATGAAGGTGTTGAAGATGCAAATCTACAGTCTTACTGAAAATGAGTATGTCATCAATATATACAATACAAAACTCATTCAATTCTTTTAAGGCATTATCCATCTTTTGCTAGAAGTAAGTTGGTGCCGTTTTCAACCTGAATAGCATGACATTCCATTCATACAATCCTTGCGAGACTGTGAAGGCTATTCTGTGCTTGTCCGCCTTGCTTACTTTTACTTGCCAGAATCCTGATTTACAGTCAAATTTAGAGAAGATTACTGCATCACAGGCTCGCTTGATTAGATCAGATGTAAGTGGTAGTGAATAATTAAATGACTTGATAATATCATTAAGGGGTTTGTAATTAATACAAAACCTCTTCTTACCACGCACTTTCTCTGAGCGTTTGTTCACATAAAATCCTGCACATGCATAACTTGACTTGGAAGGTTGAATAAAACCATTTTTAAGAAGTTCAGCGAGTTCTATATCTAACTCTTTTCTTTCTGAAAGGCTGAACTGATATGGCTTTTCTTTTGGGATCTTTTGCTCAAATCCTTCCTTTAATTGGATTCTGCATTCTTCTAGCTCAGGCTTCCAATACTGCAATGGATTCAAACTACTGCAATTATCAATAAACATTTGTTTAATATCTGAAAACATTGATACCTGGCTATTTCTCTCATGCTGAACTATCCTCTGAATCTTCTGCTGAGATTGTTGTTCAGTATGGCTGTGTACCTGATTTATCTAGTCTTCTGAAAGAGTAACTTTTGCAAATATGTTAGAAGCTTCTTTTAAAACTGGGATTTTGACTCTTATATCTCCATTATTTATTTGCACAAAATCAGGTGTTTGTACAAAATGAGAATGATGTAGTAAGAATATATTTTCTAGTAATATATCTACATCAGAAGTGAAGAATTCAATAAATGTAATTGCAAAGAGATCTTTGAATGTATACTGGAACATCCTTTGCAACCCTACCAAAGTGTAGTACTTCACTTGAAATAGTAGTCCCTGTATATCCCTTATCATAGTTCTGCCATAATTCAGTAGGCAAAGCTTGCGTTTTGGCAAAACTTCTTGGACTTCCTGTATCTACAAAAGTATGTAAGATATAACTTTTATATCCAGAAAACTTGAAAGTAAGAGGGATATATATACTATATTTATGGGACTTTATGGCCATGATCTGTGCTTCATCAGGAACATCTTCAGTTTTCTTTACAACTTCTTTGATGTAGGCAACATCAGTTTTAATTTGTTTAACTGAACTGGCCATCTTAGTGATGATAGTTGTCAGAGAGCTCACCTCTGCCTTTAACTCAGCAACTATCTCCAATGTCTGACTGAGATCCAAGGAATCAACCCTGGTTGACCCTTGTTTGTATATTCCTTCTTCAGGAATATCTGAGCTTGGTTCATGATATCGTGCTTCAATGCTTATGCTATCATTGCATGATAAATTAATTTGTATCTAAACTAAGTTTAGCAAGAACTTAGTTGCGAAAGTAGATACAGCTAACCCCTACATCCAAAATAAAAGATTTGTTTTAATGGCGGAATCTTCATCCTAATCTTTTATTCCTATTAATGACTTCGTGGTTGATCAAACCTTAGAATCCAGCTCTTCTGGACGGTTTGAGTTTCCAACCCTCACCATTAAAGATGTGTTTGCTCAAAGCCATTTTAATCCCAAAAGAAGCCAAACTGTAAAACAATCTGGATGCTTTCTAGCTATTCAAGGTTATGGCCAGCGTCATGTCTATCTCCCCTTTTTTCAACTTGAAGATCAAAAAAAATGGCGTACTGCAGGATATACGCATGTCCATATTAGTTTGGTAGAACTCAAAATTACTCTTCATTTTAACTATGATATAGGTGCTAAGTATTTTGGTTCTCTATTAGATGGCCGCAATCCCTCTTATATACATGGTGTGATTTCTAATTACTATGGTGTTCTGCATAATAATGCATATTGCTCCGTACAGTCAAATTTTACTTTAGGCCTCGCTGATATAAACCTGGCCCATGCATTAGTCTTCCTCCTCCAACTCTGAGGAATCCATTTAATGCCAGGCAGTATTTATTGTACTGTTTCAGCCCGCTGTACGTTCACACTCCTTCAAACATTGTTTGAAGCTGAAGATATGCCAGTTGGTACTGCCTTTCCACTCCAAGCAACCAATTTAGTAGACTTTGGTAGACATATAGACAGTCGAGCATTTTCTATCGAATGGCCCTTAATTGCATCCAATTCTATACTTGACCTCTCTGTTTCTGATGTATATGTTCCACGGCGGTTTCTTCCCCGAAACTATTTCCTTAAGCTGACTTTACGAAAGCTCCATGCTCGTCGCCAAGACACTATCACCCTGGATACAGAGTTCAATCCAGCAAGCGTGGTAGACACCCATAACCAATTAATTGCTGCTGCAGCCCCAATTCCTTCTATAGAATTAATCCCTGTTGTAACCCCTTCAGGTCAAAACATTGTACAGTACAGTGCAAAGACTGCTCCAAAGCATCCACTAGTCAAATCTACTAGCAGAGTCAATCAAAGAGCCTCAGAGCCTCTGCGTATGTCTGAATCAGCTAGGATGTCCTTTGCTTCAACTTCTGCTGAACCCTTAAGCACAGAATTCCTTCAAAAAATAGCCCAATGTCCAAGCTTTATGGATTTCTTGAGTAATAAAGTTACTAGAGATCAGATCCTTAAAGAGGCAGAAACTTTGGAACATAATGTTCAGTCTAAGAATCCAAGTTTCACTTGTGAGCACATTGGCATGATTTCTTCTCATAGGCATAAACTTCCCTGTGCAAATCAGGAAAAGATTGTCAAAATAAAAGGGAAGGTTAATGAAGAAGATTTTGAGTTTGATCACTACACTCCTGGTAGATGGCCAAACGAGGAACATTATGTCTATGATGTAGATAAAAATGAATGGAGTCAGCATAAAGCAGTTATAAAAGCTCATGTAGGAACAAAGCAAAAAGCAGGAATAAAATAGAAGAATTGGCTAGCCTCATGGAAGCGAGCTGCATAGGCTAACATAGATAATATAGCTGATAATTGTTTATCCACTTTAGAAAAGTTAGAAAAGGTAAACAAGATGTTGGATGACATGGCGGAAGAAGACCGCATTAGAGAAGCTGCTCAAAAAGAAAAGCTAGATAAAATAAATAAATCTGCACAGAAATCTGTTACTATTTTAGATTCCACTGTTAATTCACATTTATCTCTACATAAAAAATGTGATAGCCAAAAGGAAACAATAGAACAGATAAGCACACAGAATGCATAAATAATCTCACATCTACCTAGAGTAGATGATTCTGTTGAATTGGTAGAAGCATTAGTCTACACAGTTAACAGCAAAGTAGATCATCTTCATTCTAAGACTGATCTTGTACATAATGACATCATTCTTCATGCTGTTAATACAAAAGATTCTTTAGCTAGTCTGGTTTGTACAGATGAAAAACCAGAAGAAGAAATTGCTTCTACATCTACTACTCAATTTGTACCTCCTTGCAAATTTATAGTTACAGTCAAAACTAATGAACAGATTAAAATAGAATCTGCCATGAGTGTCAAACATTTAGCTACAGATTTTGATCTTTTAAGTATAAAAGCTGTTCATATTCCTGAGTCTTCTGATTCAGATATTGACTGGATACAAAAGGTACAACAGACGCAGAGTCCAGTGGCAGCCATAGACTACATCTCTAGTAGTGATGAGATGGAAATAGTCTCCCCCCATGAATCACTTCCAAGTTCTGCGTCAAGCAGTGATCAAGAAATGGGAATGTATGAAGACAGTGTGGTTTCTAGTATGCGTAGACGCCTCGAAAAGTTCTCTTCTAGAAAAGCACACTAATGAATCTGTTTCTATGCCAGCACCAGTTCATTTTACAGAAGATAAAAAAAGAAAGGAAAATTATTTACTTCTGTATTAGATGATATTTTATAAGATGGTCCATTAAAAGTAAATCCTCCAAATGGATTTATTTTGGTAATTGATAATATTCCTGAACCATATGATCATATTTTTTTATGGATTGAAACACTGAAGAATATCAGGTTTCCAGTTGGTACGATAGAGTCTCAAAGAGTACTCCATGCGACCAATTTAATGGCAGGAAAGTTAAAAAACTGGTGGACCCAAAAGACAGAAGTGGATGGTGTTGCTCCAGCAGGTCAAACAAAAATTCCTATACCATGGCTTAGTAAAGGCCAGATTTGTTCTAGAGGATTGCTTGCCCTTCAAGCAGCTATCCTTACAGAATTTACTACTAACAGAGTTAGACAATTAACCTTAGCCAAATCTAAACTGTATAATATGAAGCTTTGTGATTTAGATAAACTAATTCCTTATTCTTTACAGTTTCAGATTCTTGCTTATGAAACTGGTGAATCTAATTTAATTTGGGTCAAAGAAACCTATTTAAATTCTTTACTCTGTATGTTAGGAGATTGGGTAAGACAACATCTAGAGAAACAAAATCTTACTCCTCAAAATGTGACCCTGACTGAATTAACTAGTCTGGTTAAAGCTAAATTAACCAAACAATGCCAACAGAAACTAGTTAATAGCCATATAGATTCTTACAATGCTAGTTGTAATTTGCATTCGTATTATAAGACTAATGGTCAGACAAAGTCATGGGGCTGTCACCCTACTCATCCTAAAAAATACTACCATTGCAGTACTTCTCCTCGCTGGTACAAACATTGGAAACGATCTAAATACCGACGCCATTTATCTCCTCAACATACATCTAACCATAGAAAAAATAAATTTAAGCCCCATCGGCTTAATAAAAAATGGTTCTCCTCTTGGAAATCATCCGGGAAACCTCATAAACTACTTCGAAAATGAAGTACTCCTCGGACAGTTCCTCCTAACATCAAATGTTATATTTGTAATGGTCCCCATTATGCGACCGACTGTCCTGGTAAAAATAAAAATCTCCCAGCCCATGCTCTCTTTGATTTTTATTATGCAGAAGCGGGGTGGGATATTCTTGACATTCATGATATTCCTTCTGATGCTAATCTACATGAGTATTATACTGTAATTACTGATTCTGATTCTGAATCCGATACTCATCTAGGTTCTATAGGCATGCTTCAAGCCTATCAAGATAAGATGGCTAGAGCCAAGTTTCTAAAAAAACTAGCCTCATCCCCATCAACATCAGAAGATGAAGACACTCCAGCAACTGATAGCTTAGCCCAGTCCCTCATCAAAAAAGAGCTAGCAGTAATAGAATCAAAGCTCCTAAATCTATCCACAAAAGATATTTTTAGAGAAGCCTATTCTCAAGATGAAATTAAACCTGCTATGTAAAAACATAAAGCTGAGCTAGCTAAATATACAAAGGAGAAGAAGAAATTGAAGCAGGCCCTCAAAACAGCTGAACCGATCAAACCAGATATGCAGTTAATCAGAGGTTCAGATAGCAGGAGTAGAGCCGATAAAGCATTAGCCAGTATCCATGCACATAGAAAACAGAAAACCAGAGAAAAGCCAGCACATGGATACATTATACCCAAATGGAATGCTCAGATTCTCCCACAAAGGCCAAATACAGATACAGACTCTGAAGAGCATTCAAGCTCAGATATTCCTGAAGAAGGAATATACAGACAAGGGTCAACTAGGGTTGATTCCTTGGATCTTTCTCAGACATTGGAGATAGTTGCTAAGTTAAAATCAGAGGTGAGCTCTCTGACAACTATCATCACTAAGATGGCCAGTTCAGTCAAACAAATTAAAACTGATGTTGCCTATATCAAGGAAGTTGTAAAGAAATTTGAAGATATTCCTGATGAAGCACAGATCATGGCCATAAAGTCCACAAAATATAGTATATATATCCTTCTTACTTTCAAGTTTCCTGGATATAAAAGTTATATCTTACATGCTTTTGTAGATACAAGAAGTCCAAGAAGTTTTGCCAAGACACAAGCTTTGCCTATAGAATTATGGCAGAATTATGATAAGGGATATACAGGGACAACTATTTCAGGTGAAGTACTACACTTTGGTAGGGTTGAAAAGGATGTTCCAGTTTATATTCAGGGTTATCTCTTTGCAACTACATTTATTGAATTATTCACCTCTGATGTAGATATATTACTAGAAAATATATTCCTACTACATCATTCTCCTTTTGTGCAAACACCTGATTTTGTGCAAATAAATAATGGAGATATAAGAGTCAAAATCCCAGTTTTAAAAGAAGCTTCTAACATATTTGCCAAAGTTACTCTTTCAGAAGACTAGATAAATCAGGTACACAGCCATACTGAACAGCAATCTCAGAGGACAGTTCAGCATGAGAGAAATAGCCAAGTATCAATGTTTTCAGATATTAAACAAAGGTTTATTGATAATTGCAGTAGTCTGAATCCATTGCAGTATTGGAAGCCTGAGCTAGAAGAATGCAAAATCCAATTAAATGAAGGATTTGAGTAAAATATCCCAAAAGAAAAGCCATATCAGTTCAGCGCTTTAGAAAGAAAAGAGTTAGATATAGAACTCGTTGAACTTCTTAAAAATGGTTTTATTCAACCTTCCAAGTCAAGTTATGCATGTGCAAGATTTTATGTGAACAAACGCTCAGAGCAAGTGCGTGGTAAGAAGAGGTTTTGTATTAATTACAAACCCCTTAATGATATTATCAAGTCATTTAATTATCCACTACCACTTACATCTGATCTAATCAAGCGAGCCTGTGATGCAGTAATCTTTTCAAAATTTGACTGTAAATCAAGATTCTGGAAAGTAAAAGTAAGCAAGGTGGACAAGCACAGAACAGCCTTCACAGTCCCTCAAGGATTGTATGAATGGAATGTCATGCCATTCAGGTTGAAAACGGCACCAGCTTACTTCCAGCAAAAGATGGATAATGCCTTAAAAGAATTAAATGAGTTTTGTATTGTCTATATAGATGATATTCTCATTTTCAGTAAGTCTGTAGATTTACATCTCCAGCACCTTCATCTTTTGTATAATAAAATAAAAGAACATGGCATATGTTTATCCCCCAACAAAATGGAAATTAGGAAGATAGACATTAAGTTTTTTGGGTTGCATCTTTTCCAAGGAAAAGTTTTACTTCAAGACCATATCCTGCAGAAAATCAAGAGTTTTTCTGATAAGCTTACTGACAAGAAGTAATTGCAGAAATTTTTGAGATGCCTGAATTATTATTCTAACTTCTTTGATGATTTGGCATCTTGGTGTTTAATTCTCAGGCGCCACTTGAAGAAAGATGCAATACCATGGAGTGAAGACAGCACAAGAGCCGTGCAAAGAATCAAAGAAAGATGTAATCATCTCCCTCCATTGTATTTACCTATAGAAAATTATCCTTTGATTCTAAATACTTATGCAAGTGCTAAAACCTGGTCAGCAGTATTAACACAGCAGTTTCCTGATAAGAAACTACAGATATGTGGATATAGATCGGGAACCTTTTCCGATACAGAGCAGAGATACCACATATATGAGAAAGAAATATTAGTTGTTGTTAATGGTATCAAATGATTCAAGATCTTTTTGAAACCTGTCCAGTTTTTAAATCAGACCGATAGCCAAGCAATGGTGACACTCATGCACAAACGGCCTGACAAAGATCTTGCTCAAGGAAGAATAGCAAGATGGCACTTATGGCTCAGCAGTTTTGACTTTGAGATCAAATGGATAAAAGGCTCAGCCAACAGTCTGGCAGATTCACTGACCAGAGAAATGATTTAACTAACCCTGTAAATTGTAAATTGTCAATAACTTGGTCTGTTTATAATCTTTTGGTTTTTGTAGGTTAAACGACTGGAATGCGTACAGTTCTCGAATTGTAATTCGTAAAATTACACAGCATTGAATGGGTGTGCTGACATAGCAATAGAACCCAGGAAAAGAAAGTTAACCACTTTTTTGTGTTTTTAGATTCTCTCCAGTCCTCCTGAATGATACCTGACTGATGTAGTCGCTCAGACCAGTGCAGTTATCCTGAGACGATTGAAGACTAATCTGACACAGCAATAGTCACTGTACCTCCTCTTGAGTTGCAGCTCGTGGTTTTAACCTTAAACCCAAAAGGTTACGTTCGAATGAACGACAATCATTCACCTTACAGATATTTGTAAACTCTTTTGTATATTCTCTTAGGGAAGCTGTAGTGGGCACCTTGTATAAAAATAAATGGCCCATTACCCTGCTTTTTCTGAACTTTTAAGTGATGATGACAGAAACTGGTATTAGACGCAACTATTAGTTTTAAGACATGGTGGTTTTAATCCCAGCACATAAGTATGCCAAAGAGCCAATGAAGCATTCATTAACCCTCCTCCTCAGCGGTCTGAAGTGCCTAATAGGCAATATATTTGTTGGGTTAATCTTTTTGATGGCATTTGTGTACAAATGCTCAATGGGCATTGGAACCGACAACAAATAGAAATACTGGATATGATGTATTGTAGTGAAACCTTGACTGAATGGACACTGGTCAACAAAGAAATAGAAACTTATGAAGTAGTGGAAACTTGGATTGAAAAACGTTTTCCACGACATAATATTGTCGCCTATTTGCCTCTTCGTATGGAGCTCAAGTTAAATCTTGTTATCCACACTGGCCTTTCAGCATGGCCCGAGCTACCTGACTCCTGCTTAGAAGTTTATGACTGTCCAGATGCATGTCTAGACTATTCTCCTACCCATGTAATGGCTCACATCCATCAAATAGAATGGCAATTTTCAAGACAACATTATGATGTTGAGCCTCATCATTCAGAAGCCTCCGTAAACCAGCATCCATATGCCGACATACATGAACGCTATGGCGTGGACACTTCAGTGGTAGCTAGCAACCCTGATGAAGACAGTTACACGAGTCCTGATGACAGCCTGGCTTTATTGCCTGAATACGACTCTAGTGATAACCACGGTGGCAGTAGTGAATATAATTCCCCATCTGACCGTGAACAGCATGGCCCATGGTGATTTCAGCGGACGTCACTGATTTTATTAATCATACCCCGCACAAATAAAATAATAAGGGCATCTTTTTGGGCGATTTGTCATGTTGCTATGTGTCCCTACTTTTAAAATATGTTGACATATCTTTATGAGATCCGGTTATTAATTCCGGAAGCTGTCAGTCACCCGGTCATCCAAAAGATTCCTATCTTTCCTATATAAGGGATGCCCGTTGTATGTATTTTCATCCGAAAATCTTTCAAAGAATTTTCTCTTCAAGATTTTTCAAGAAAGCTCTTTACGAAGCTTATTTTGCTTGCAAATCTGCATTTGTTTTTACAAGTAAATGTTATAGAAGTTGTTCCATACTTCTAGCAAATTTGATTTGTCGAGTTTCAAAGCAAAGCTTTTAGTTTTGTCTGCAACTTACCGTTTACGGGCGTCTAAGACCAACAGTAAGAGAAGGCAATCGAAGTAAGACCACGCTTAAGCCGAAGGACAGGCGTCAGTGGCAGGAAGTAGATGTGTGCGCTCCAAAATCGGCGCCAAGGTTGCAGGTGTGCTTGAAGCCAAGCAAAGACACTTGAGAAAGGAAATTGGGTGAGTGGTATGAACCCTCTGTTTCTTTACTGTTTCTTGTGAGAACACATATAGAGTTCGGTAAAATCTGTTTTATCGTGTCGAATTAATTTTGTAGAAGGAATTGGGGCAGCAACAGCAATTAATTGGTTATGGTTGTCCACCACGCTTGCTGGATTGAACTCTGTATCCAGGGTGATAGTGCCTTGGCGACGAGTATGGAGCTTTGGTAAAGTCGGCTTAAGGAAATAGTTTCGAGGAAGAAACCGCCGTGGAACATATACATCAGAAACAAAGAGGTCAAGTATAGAATCGGATGCAATTAAGGGCCATCCGATAGAAAATCCTCGACTGTCTATATGTCTACCAAAGTCTACTAAATTGGTTGCTTGGAGTGGAAAGGCAGTACCAACTGACATATCTTCAGCTTCAAACAGGGTTTGAAGGAGTGTCAACGTACAGCGAGCTGAAACAGTACAATAAATACTGCCTGGCATTAAATGGATTCCTCAGAGCTGGAGGAGGAAGACTAATGCATGGGCCAGGTTTACATCAGCTAAGCCTAAAGTGAAATTTGGTTGTACGGAGCATTATGCGTTATTATGCAGAACACCATAGTAATTAGAAATCACACCATGTATATAAGAGGGATTGCGGCCATCTAATAGAGAACCAAAATACTCAGCACCTATATCATAGTTAAAATGAGGAGTAATTTTGAGTTCTACCAAACTAATATGGACATGCGTATATCCTGCAGTACGCCAATTTTTCTGATCTTCAGGTTAAAAATAGAGGAGATAGACAGGACGCTGGCCATAACCTTGAATAGCTAGAAAGCATTCGGATTGTTTTACAGTTTGGCTTCTTTTGGGATGAAAATGGCTTTGAGCAAACACATCTTTAATGGTGAGGGTTGGAAACTCAAACCATCCAGAAGAGCTGGATTCTAAGGTTTGATCAACCACGAAGTCATTAATAGGAATAAAAGATTGGGATGAAGATTCTGCCATTAAAACAAATCTTTTATTCTGGATCTAGGCGTTAGCTGTATCTACTTCTGCAACTAAGTTCTTGCTAAACTTAGTTTAGATACAAATTAATTTATCATGCAATGATAGCATAAGCATTGAAGCACGATATCATGAACCAGGCTCTAATACCAACTTTGGCACGATAATCAAATTTCACCGAACTCTATATGTGTTCTCACAAGAAACAGTAAATAAACACAGGGTTCATACCACTCACCCAATTTCCTTTCTCAAGTGTCTCTGCTTGGCTTCAAGCACACCTGCAACCTTGACGCCGATTTTGGAGCGCACACATCTACTTCCTGCCACTAACGCCTGTCCTTCGGCTTGAGCGTGGTCTTACTTCGAATGCCTTCTCTTACTTTCGGTCTTAGACGCCCGTAAATGGTAAGTTGCAGATAGAACTAAAAACTTTGCTTTGAAACTCGACAAATCAAATTATGCTAGAAGTATGGAACAACAACTTCTATAACATTTACTTGTAAAAACAAATGCAGATTTGCAAGCAAAATAAGCTTCGTAAAGAGCTTTCTTGAAAAATCTTGAAGAAAAAATTCTTTGAAAGATTTTCGGATGAAAATACATACAACGGGCATCCCTTATATACGAAAGATAGGAATCTTTCGGATGACCGGGTGACTAACAGCTTCCGGGATTAATAATCGGATCTCATAAAGATATGTCGACATATTTTAAAAGTAGGGACACGTAGCAACATGACAAATCGCCCAAAAAGATGCCCTTATTATTTTATTTGTGCGGGGTATGATTAATAAAATCAGTGACGTCCGTTGAAATCACCATGGGCCATGCTGTTCACGGTCAGATGGGGAATTATATTCACTACTGCCACCGTGGTTATCACTAGAGTCATATTCAGGCAATAAAGCCAGGCTGTCATCAGGACTCGTGTAACTGTCTTCATCAGGGTTGCTAGCTACCACTGAAGTGTCCACGCCATAGCGTTCATGTATGTCGGCATATGGATGCTGGTTTACGGAGGCTTCTGAATGATGAGGCTCATCATCATAATGTTGTCTTGAAAATTGCCATTCTATTTGATGGATGTGAGCCATTGCATGGGTAAGAGAATAGTCTGGACATGCATCTGGACAGTCATAAACTTCTAAGCAGGGGTTAGGTAGCCCGGGCCATGCTGAAAGGCCAGTGTGGATAACAAGATTTAACTTGAGCTCCATACGAAGAGGCAAATAGGCGACAATATTATGTCGTGGAAAACGTTTTTCAATCCAAGTTTTCACTACTTCATAAGTTTCTATTTCTTTGTCGACCAATGTCCATTCAGTCAAGGTTTCACAGCAATACATCATATCCAGTATTTCCATTTGTTGTCGGTTTCAATGCCCATTGAGCATTTGTACACAGATGCCATCAAAAGGATTAAGCCAACAAATACATTGCCTATTAGGCACTTCAGACCACTGAGGAGGATGGTTAATGAATGCTTCATTGGCTCTTTGGCATTCTTCTGTGCCGGCATTAAAACCACCATGTCTTAAAAGTAATAGTTGCGTCCAATAGCAGTTTCTGTCATCATCACTTAAAGGTTCAAAAAAGCAGGGTAATGGGCCATTTATTTTTATACAAGGTGCCCACTACAGCTTCTCTAAGAGAATATACAAAAGAGTTTACAAATATCTGCAAGGTGAATGATTGTCGTTCATTCGAACGTAACCTTTTGGGTTTAAGGTTAAAACCACGAGCTGCAACTCAGGAGGAGGTACAGTGACTATTGCTGTGTTAGATTAGTCTTCAATCATCTCAGGATAATTGCACTAGTCTAAGCGACTACATGAGTCAGGTATCATTCAGGAGGACTAGAGAGAATCTAAAAACATAGAAAAGTGGTTAACTTTCTTTCCCTGGGTTCTATTGCTATCTCAGCACACCCATTCAATGCTGTGTAATTTTACGAATTACAATTCGAGAACTGTACACGTTCCAGTCGTTTAACCTACAAAAATCAAAACATTATAAACAGACCAAGATATTGACAATTTACAATTTACAGGGTTAGTTAAATCATTTCTCTAGTCAGTGAATCTGCCAGACTGTTGGCTGAGCCTTTTATCCATTTGATCTCAAAGTCAAAACTGCTGAGCCATAAGTGCCATCTTGCTATTCTTCCTTGAGCAAGATCTTTGTCAGGCCGTTTGTGCATGAGTGTCACCATTGCTTGGCTATCGGTCTGAATTAAAAGTTGGACAGGTTTCAAAAAGATCTTGAATCGTTTGATACCATTAACAACAGCTAATATTTCTTTCTCATATATGTGGTATCTCTGCTCTGTATCGGAAAAGGTTTTCGATCTATATCCACATATCTGTAGTTTCTTATCAAGAAACTGCTATGTTAATACTGCTGACCAGGTTTTAGCACTTGCATCAGTATTTAGAATCAAAAGATAATTTTCTATAGGTAAATACAATGGAGGGAGATGATTACATCTTTCTTTGATCCTTTGCACGGCTCTTGTGCTATCTTCACTCCATGGTATTGCATCTTTCTTCAAGTGGTGCCTGAAAATTAAACACCAAGATGCCAAATCATTAAAGAAGTTAGAACAATAATTTCGGCATCCCAAAAATCTCTGCAACTGCTTCTTGTCAGTAAGCTTATCAGGAAAACTCTTGATTTTCTCCAGGATATGGTCTTGAAGTAAAACTTTTCCTTGGGAAAGATGCAACCCAAAAAACTTAATGTCTATCTTCCCAATTTCCATTTTGCTGGGGGATAAACATATGCTATGTTTTTTTATTTTATTATACAAAAGATGAAGGTGTTGGAGATGTAAATCTACAGACTTACTGAAAATAAGAATATCATCTATATAGACAGTACAAAACTCATTTAATTCTTTTAAGGCATTATCCATCTTTTGCTGGAAGTAAGCTGGTGCCATTTTCAACCCGAATGGCATGACATTCCATTCATACAATCCTTGAGGGACTGTGAAGGCTGTTTTGTGCTTGTCCGCCTTGTTTACTTTTACTTGCCAAAATCTTGATTTACAGTCAAATTTTGAAAAGATTACTGCATCACAGGCTCGCTTGATTAGATCAGATGTAAGTGGTAGTGGATAATTAAATGACTTGATAATATCATTAAGGGGTTTGTAATTAATACAAAACCTCTTCTTACCACGCACTTGCTCTGAGCGTTTGTTCACATAAAATCTTGCACATGCATAACTTGACTTGGAAGGTTGAATAAAACCATTTTTAAGAAGTTCAGCGAGTTCTATATCTAACTCTTTTCTTTCTGAAGGGCTGAACTGATATGGCTTTTCTTTTGGGATCTTTTGCTCAAATCCTTCCTTTAATTGGATTCTGCATTCTTCTAGCTCAGGCTTCCAATACTGCAATGGATTCAGACTACTTCAATTATCAATAAACATTTGTTTAATATCTGAAAACATTGATACCTGGCTATTTCTCTCATGCTGAACTGTCCTCTGAATCTTCTGCTGAGATTGTTGTTCAGTATGGCTGTGGAATATCTGAGCTTGAATGCTCTTCAGAGTCTGTATCTGTATTTGGCCTTTGTGGGAGAATCTGAGCATTCCATTTGGGTATAATGTATCCACGTGCTGGATTTTCTCTGGTTTTCTATTTTTTATGTGCATAGATACTGCCTACAGCTTTATCGGCTCTAGTCCTGCTATCTGAACCTCTGATTAACTGCATATCTGGTTTGATCGGTTCAGCTGTTTTGAGGGCCTGCTTCAATTTCTTCTTCTCCTTTGTATATTTAGCTAGCTCAGCTTTATGTTTGTACATAGCAGTTTTAATTTCGTCTTGAGAATAGGCTTCTCTAAAAATATCCCTTGTGGATAGATTTAGGAGCTTTGATTCTATTACTGCTAGCTCTTTTTTGATGAGGGACTGGGCTAAGCTATCAGTTGCTGGAGTGTCTTCATCTTCTGATGTTGATGGGGATGAGGCTGGTTTTTTTAGAAACTTAGCTCTAGCCATCTTATTTTGATAGGCTTGAAGCATGCCTATAGAACCTAGATGAGTATCGGATTCAGAATCAGAATCAGTAATTACAGTATAATACTCATGTAGATTAGCATCAGAAGGAATATCATGAATGTCAAGAATATCCCACCCCGTTTCTGCATAATAAAAATCAAAGAGAGCATGGGCTGAGAGATTTTTATTTTTACCAAGACAGTCAGTCACATAATGGGGACCATTACAAATATAATATTTGATGTTAGGAGGAACTGTCCGAGGAGTACTTCATTTCCGAAGTAGTTTATGAGGTTTCCCGGATGATTTCCAATGGGAGAACCATTTTTTATTAAGCCGATGGGGCTTAAATTTCTTTTTTCTATGGTTAGATGTATGTTGAGGAGATAAATGGCGTCGGTATTTAGATCGTTTCCGATGTTTGTACCAGCGAGGAGAAGTACTGCAATGGCAGTCTTTTTTAGGATGAGTAGGGTGACAGCCCCATGACTTTTTTGGACCATCAGTCTTACAATAAGAATGCAAATTACAACTAGCATTGTAAGAATCTATATGGCTATTAACTAGTTTCTGTTGGCATTGTTTGGTTAATTTAGCTTTAACCAGACTAGTTAATTCAGTCAGGGTCACATTTTGAGGAGTAAGATTTTGTTTCTCTAGATGCTGTCTTACCTAATCTCCTAACATAGAGGGTAAAGAATTTAAATAGGTTTCTTTGACCCAAATTAAATTAGATTCACCAGTTTCATAAACAAGAATCTGAAACTGTAAAGAATAAAGAATTAGTGTATCTAAATCACAAAGCTTCATCTTAGACAGTTTAGCTTTGGCTAAGGTTAATTGTCTAACTCTGTTAGTAGTAAATTCAGTAAGGATAGCTGCTTGAAGGGTAAGCAATCCTCCAGAACAAATCTGGCCTTTACTAAGCCATGGTATAGGAATTTCTGTTTGACCTTCTGGAGCAACACCGTCCACTTCTGTCTTTTGGGTCCACCAATTTTTTAACTTTCTTGCCATTAAACTGGTCGCATGGAGTACTCTTTGAGACTCTGTCGTACCAACTGGAAACCTGATATTCTTCAGTGTTTCAATCCATAAAACAATATGATCATATGGTTCAGGAATATTATCAATTACCAAAATAAATCTATTTGGAGGATTTACTTTTAATGGACGATCTTCTAAAATATCATCTAATATAGAAGTAAATAATTTTACTTTTTTTTTTAATCTTCTGTAAAATGAACTAGTGCTGGCATAGAAACAGATTCATTAGTGTGCTTTTCTAGAAGAGACAACTTTTCGAGGCGTTTACGCATACTAGAAACCACACTGTCTTCATACATTCCCATTTCTTGATCACTGCTTGAACCAGAACTTGGAAGTTATTCATGGGGGAAGACTATTTCCATTTCATCACTACTAGAGATGTAGTCTATTGCTGCCACTGGACTCTGCTGCAATCCCAATCCCTTCTACAGAGTTAATCCCTGCTGTTACTCTCTCAGGACAAAAATTTGTACAGTATAGTGCAAAGACTACTCCAAAGCATCCATTAGTCAGATCTACTAGCAGAGTCAACCAAAAAGCCTCAGAGCCTCTGCGTATGTCTGAACCTCCATGGATGTCCTTTGCTTCAAGTTTTGCTGAACCCTTAAGCACAAAATTCCTTCAAAAAATAGCCCAATGTCCAAGCTTTATGGATTTCCTGAGTAATAAAGTTACCAGAGATCATATCCTTAAAGAGGCAGAAACTTTGGAACATAATGTTCAGTGTAAGAATCCAAGTTTCACTTGTGAGCACATTGGCATGATTTCTTCTCATAGGCATAAACTTTCTCGTGCAAATCAGGAAAAGATTGTCAAAATAAAAGGGAAGGTTAATGAAGAAGATTTTGAGTTTGATCACTACACTCCTGGTAGATGGCCAAACGAGGAACATTATGTCTATGATGTAGATAAAAATGAATGGAGTCAGCATAAAGCAGTTATAAAAGCCCCTGTAGGAACAAAGCAAAAAGAAAGAACAAAACAGAAGAATTGGCTAGCCTCATGGAAGCGAGCTGCACAGCCTAACATAGATAATATAGCTGATGATTGTTTATCCACTTTAGAAATGTTAAAAAAGGTAAACAAGATGTTGGATGACATGGCGGAAGAAGACCGCATTAGAGAAGCTGCTCAAAAAGAAAAGTTAGATAAAATACATAAATTTGCACAGAAATCTGTTACTATTTTAGATTCCACTGTTAATTCACATTTACCTTTACATAAAAAATGTGATAGCCAAAAGGAAACAATAGAACAGATAAGCACACAGAATGCAGAAATAATCTCACATCTACTTAGAGTAGATGATTCTGTTGAATTGGTAGAAGCATTAGTCTTCACAGTTAACAGCAAAGTAAATCATCTTCATTCTAACACTGATCTTGTACATAATGACATCATTCTTCAAGCTGTTAATACAAAAGATTCTTTAGCTAGTCTGGTTTGTACATATGAAAAACTAGAAGAAAAAATTGCTTCTACATCTACTACTCAATTTGTATCCACTTGCAAATTTTCAGTTACAGTCAAGACCAATGAACAGATTAAAATAGAATCTGCCATGAGTGTTAAACATTTAGCCGCAGATTTTAATCTTTTAAGTATAAAAGCTATTCATATTCTTGAGTCTTCTGATTCAGATATTGACTGGATACAAAAGGTACAACAGACGCAGAGTCCAGTGGCAGCCATAGACTACATCTCTAGTAGTGATGAGATGGAAATAGTCTTCCCCCATGAATCACTTCCAAGTTATGGTTCAAGCAGTGATCAAGAAATGGGAATGTATGAAGACAGTGTGGTTTCTAGTATGCGTAGATGCCTCGAAAAGTTGTCTATATAGATGATATTCTCATTTTCAGTAAGTCTGTAGATTTACATCTCCAGCACCTTCATCGGCTCTAGTCCTGCTATCTGAACCTCTGATTAACTCTGTAGAAGGGATTGGGGCTGCAGCAGCAATTAATTGGTTATGGTTGTCCACCACGCTTGCTAGATTGAACTCTGTATCCAGGGTGATAGTGCCTTGACGTCGAGCATGGAGCTTTGGTAGTGTCGGCTTGACGAAATAGTTTCGGAGAAGCAACCGTCGTGGAACATATACATCAGAGACATAGAGGTCAAGTATAGAATCGGATGCAATTAAGGGCCATCCGACAGAAAATCCTCGACTGTCAATATGTCTACCAAAGTCTACTAAATTGGTTGCTTGGAGAGGAAAGGCAGTACCAACTGGCATATCTTCAGCTTCAAACAGGGTTTGAAGGAGTGTGAATGTACAGCGAGCTAAAACAGTACAATAAATACTGCCTGGTATTAAATGGATTCCTTGGAACTGGAGGAGGAAGACTAATGCATGGGTCAGGTTTACATCAGCTAAGCCTAAAGTGAAATTTGGTTGTACGGAGCAATAAGCATTATTATGCAGAACACCATAGTAATTAGAAATCACACCATGTATATAAGAGGGATTGCGGCCATCTAATAGAGAACCAAAATACTCAGCACCTATATCATAGTTAAAATGAGGAGTAATTTTGAGTTCTACCAAACTAATATGGACATGCGTATATCTTGCAGTATGCCATTTTTTCTGATCTTCAGGTTGAAAAAAGGGGAGATGACAGGGCGCTGGCCATAACCTTGAATAGCTAGAAAGCATTTGGATTGTTTTATAGTTTGGCTTCTTTTGGGGTTAAAATGGCTTTGAGCAAACACATCTTTAATGGTGAGGGTTCAAAACTCAAACCGTCCAGAAGAGCTGGATTCTTCTAAGGTTTGATCAACCATGAAGTCATTAATATGAATAAAAGATTGGGATGAAGATTCCGCCATTAGAACAAATTTTTTATTCTGGATCTAGGGGTTAGCTGTATCTACTTCCGCAACTAAGTTCTTGCTAAACTTAGTTTAGATACAAATTAAATTATCATGCAATGATAGCATAAGCATTAAAGCACGATATCATGAACCAGGGTCTGATACCAACTTTGGCACGATAATCAAATTTTCAACTTTGGCACGATAATCAAATTTTATCGAACTCTATATGTGTTCTCACAAGAAACAGTAAAGAAACACAGGGTTCATACCACTCACCCAATTTCCTTTCTCAAGTGTCTCTGCTTGGCTTCAAGCACCACTGCAACCTTGACGCCGATTTTGGAGTGCACACATCTACTTCCTTCCACTAACGCCTGTCCTTCGGCTTAAGCGTGGTCTTACTTCGATTGCCTTCTCTTAATCTCGGTCTTAGATGCCCGTAAACGGTAAATTGCGGATAGAACTAAAAACTTTACTTTGAAACTCGACAAATCAAATTATGCTAGAAGTATGGAACAACAACTTCTATAACATTTACTTGTAAAAACAAAAGCAGATTTGCAAGCAAAATAAGCTTCGTAAAGAGCTTTCTTGAAAAATCTTGAAGAGAATTTGTTTTGAAAGATTTTCGGATCAAAATACATACAACGGGCATCCCTTATATAGGAAAGATAGGAATCTTTCGGATGACCGGGTGACTGACAACTTTCGAGATTAATAACTGGATCTCATAAAGATATGTCGACATATTTTAAAAGTAGGGACACGTAGCAACATGACAAACCGCCCAAAAGGATGCCCTTATTATTTTATTTGTGCGGGGTATGATTAATAAAATCAGTGACGTCCGTTGAAATCACCATGGGCCATGCAGTTCACGGTCAGATGGGGAATTATATCCACTACTGCCACCGTGATTATCACTAGAGTCGTATTAAGGCAATAAAGTCAGGCTGTCATCAGGCTCGTGTAACTGTCTTCATCAGGGTTGCTAGCTACCACTGAAGTGTCCACGCCATAGCGTTCATGTATGTCGGCATATGGATGATGGTTTACGGAGGTTTCTGAATGATGAGGCTCATCATCATAATGTTGTCTTGAAAATTGCCATTCTATTTGATGGATGTGAGCCATTGCATGGGTAGGAGAATAGTCTGGACATGCATCTGGATAGTCATAAACTTCTAAGCAGGAGTCAGGTAGCCCGGGCCATGCTGAAAGGCCAGTGTGGATAACAAGATTTAACTTGAGCTCCATACGAAGAGGCAAATAGGCGACAATATTATGTCGTGGAAAACGTTTTTCAATTCAAGTTTCCACTACTTCATAAGTTTCTATTTCTTTGACGACAAGTGTCCATTCAGTCAAGGTTTCACTACAATACATCATATCCAGTATTTCCATTTGTTGTCGGTTCCAATGCCCATTGAGCATTTGTACACAGATGCCATCAAAAGGATTAACCCAACAAATACATTGCCTATTAGGCACTTCAGACCACTGAGGAGAAGGGTTAATGAATGCTTCATTAGCTCTTTGACATACTTCTGTGCCGGCATTAAAACCACCATGTCTTAAAACTAATAGTTGCGTCCAATACCAGTTTCTATCATCATCACTTAAAAGTTCTGAAAAAGCAGGGTAATGGGCCATTTATTTTTATACAAGGTGCCCACTACAGCTTCCCTAAGAGAATATACAAAAGAGTTTACAAATATCTGCAAGGTGAATGATTGTCGTTCATTCGAACGTAACCTTTTGGGTTTAAGGTTAAAACCACGAGCTGCAACTCAGGAAGAGGTACAATGACTATTGTTGTGTCAGATTAGTCTTCAATCGTCTCAGGATAACTGCACTAGTCTGAGCGACTACATCAGTCAGGTATCATTCACGAGGACTGGAGAGAATCTACAAAGACAGAAAAGTGGTTAACTTTCTTTCCCTGGGTTCTATTGCTATGTCAGCACACCCATTCAATGCTGTGTAATTTTACGAATTACAATTCGAGAACTTACGCGTTTCAGTCGTTTAATCTACAAAAACCAAAACATTATAAACAAACCAAGTTATTGACAATTTACAATTTACAGGGTTAGTTAAATTATTTCTCTTGTCAGTGAATCTGCCAGACTGTTGGCTGAGCCTTTTATCCATTTGATCTCAAAGTCAAAATTGCTGAGCCATAAGTGCCATTTTGCTATTCTTTCTTGAGCAAGATCTTTGTCAGGCCGTTTGTGCATGAGTGTCACCATTGCTTGGCTATCGGTCTGAATTAAAAACTGGACAGGTTTCAAGAAGATCTTGAAACGTTTGATACCATTAACAACAGCTAATATTTCTTTCTCATATATGTGGTATCTCTGCTCTGTATCGGAAAAAGTTCCCGATCTATATCCACATATCTGTAGTTTCTTATCAGGAAACTGCTGTGTTAATACTGCTGACCAGGTTTTAGCACTTGCATAAGTATTTAGAATCAAAGGATAATTTTCTATAGGTAAATACAATGGAGGGAGATGATTACATCTTTCTTTGATCCTTTGCACGGCTCTTGTGCTGTCTTCACTCCATGGTATTGCATCTTTCTTCAAGTGGCGCCTTAGAATTAAACACCAAGATGCCAAATCATCAAAGAAGTTAGAATAATAATTCAGGCATCTCAAAAATTTCTGCAATTACTTCTTGTCAGTAAGCTTATCAGAAAAACTCTTGATTTTCTGCAGGATATGGTCTTGAAGTAAAACTTTTCCTTGGAAAAGATGCAACCCAAAAAACTTAATGTCTATCTTCCCAATTTCCATTTTGTTGGGGGATAAACATATGCCATGTTCTTTTATTTTATTATACAAAAGATGAAGGTGCTGGAGATGTAAATCTACAGACTTACTGAAAATGAGAATATCATCTATATAGACAATACAAAACTCATTTAATTCTTTTAAGGCATTATCCATCTTTTGCTGGAAGTAAGCTCGTGCTGTTTTCAACCCGAATGGCATGACATTCCATTCATACAATCCTTGAGAGACTGTGAAGGCTGTTCTGTGCTTGTCCGCCTTGCTTACTTTTACTTGCTAGAATCTTGATTTACAGTCAAATTTAGATAAGATTACTGCATCACAGGCTCGCTTGATTAGATCAGATGTAAGTGGTAGTGGATAATTAAATGACTTGATAATATCATTAAGGGGTTTGTAATTAATACAAAACCTCTTCTTACCACGCACTTGCTCTGAGCGTTTGTTCACATAAAATCCTGCACATACATAACTTGACTTGGAAGGTTGAATAAAACCATTTTTAAGAAGTTCAGCGAGTTCTATATCTAACTCTTTTCTTTCTGAAGGGCTAAACTGATATGGCTTCTCTTTTGGGATCTTTTGCTCAAATCCTTCCTTTAATTGGATTCTGCATTCTTCTAGCTCAGGCTTCCAATACTGCAATGGATTCAGACTACTGCAATTATCAATAAACATTTGTTTAATATCTGAAAACATTGATACCTGGCTATTTCTCTCATGCTGAACTGTCCTCTAAATCTTTTGCTGAGATTGCTGTTCAGTATGGCTGTGTACCTGATTTATCCAGTCTTCTAAAAGAGTAACTTTTGCAAATATGTTAGAAGCTTCTTTTAAAACTGGGATTTTGAGTCTTATATCTCAATTATTTATTTGCACAAAATCAGGTGTTTGCACAAAAGGAGAATGATGTAGTAGGAATATATTTCCTAGTAATATATCTACATCAGAGGTGAAGAATTCAATAAATATAATTGCAAAGAGATATCATTGAATGTATAATGGAACATCCTTTGCAACCCTACCAAAGTGTAGTACTTCACTTGAAATAGTAGTCCCTGTATATCCCTTATCATAGTTCTGCCATAATTCAGTAGGCAAAGCTTGCGTTTTGGCAAAACTTCTTGGACTTCTTGTATCTATAAAAGCATGTAAGATATAACTTTTATATCCAGAAAACTTGAAAGTAAGAGAGATATATATACTATATTTAGTGGACTTTATGGCCATGATCTGTGCTTCATCAAGAACATCTTCAGTTTTCTTTACAACTTCTTTGATGTAGGCAACATCAGTTTTAATTTGTTTAACTGAACTGACCATCTTAGTGATGATAGTTGTTAGAGAGCTCACCTCTGCCTTTAACTCAGCAACTATCTCCAATGTCTGACTGAGATCCAAGGAATCAACTCTGGTTGACCCTTGTCTGTATATTCCTTCTTCAGGAATATCTGAGCTTGAATGCTCTGCAGAGTCTGTATCTGTATTTGGCCTTTGTGGGAGAATCTGAGCATTCCATTTGGGTATAATGTATCCATGTGCTTGCTTTTCTCTGATTTTCTGTATTCTATGTGCATGGATACTGGCTAAAGCTTTATCGGCTCTAGTCTTGCTATTTTTAAATCTGATTAACTGCATATCTGGTTTGATCGGTTCAGCTATTTTGAGGGCCTACTTCAATTTCTTCTTCTCCTTTGTATATTTAGCTAGCTCAGCTTTATGTTTGTACATAGCAGTTTTAATTTCATCTTGAGAATAGGCTTCTCTAAACATATCCTTTGTGGATAGATTTAGGAGCTTTGATTCTATTAATGCTAGCTCTTTTTTAATGAGGGACTGGGCTAAGCTATCAGTTGCTGGAGTGTCTTCATCTTCTGATGTTGATGGGGATGAGGCTAGTTTTTTTAGAAACTTGGCTCTAGTCATCTTGTCTTGATAGGCTTGAAGCATGCCTATAGAACCTAGATGAGTATCGGATTCAGAATCAGAATCAGTAATTACATTATAATACTCATGTAGATTAGCATCAGAAGGAATATCATGAATGTCAAGAATATCCCACCCCGCTTCTGCATAATAAAAATCAAAGAGAGCATGGGCTGGGAGATTTTTATTTTTACCAAGACAGTCGGTCGCATAATGGGGACCATTACAAATAGAACATTTGATGTTAGGAGGAACTGTCCGAGGAGTACTTCGTTTTCGAAGTATTTTATGAGGTTTCTCGGATGATTTCCAACGGGAAAACCATTTTTTATTAAGCCGATGGGGCTTAAATTTTTTTTTTCTATGGTTAGATGTATGTTGAGGAGATAAATGGCGTCGGTATTTAGATCGTTTCCCATGTTTGTACCAGCGAGGAGAAGTACTGCAATGGCAGTCTTTTTTAGGATGAGTAGGGTGACAGCCCTATGACTTTGTATGACCATCAGTCTTACAATAAGAATGCAAATTACAACTAGCATTGTAAGAATCTATATGGCTATTAACTAGTTTTTGTTGGCATTGTTTGGTTAATTTAGCTTTAACCAGACTAGTTAATTCAGTCAGGGTCACATTTTGAGGAGTAAGATTTTTTTTCTCTAGATGTTGTCTTACCCAATCTCCTAACATACAGGGTAAAGAATTTAAATAGATTTCTTTGATCCAAATTAAATTAGATTCACCAGTTTCATAAGCAAGAATCTGAAACTGTAAAGATTAAGAAATTAGTTTATCTAAATCACAAAGCTTCATATTATACAGTTTAGCTTTGGCTAAGGTTAATTGTCTAACTCTGTTAGTAGTAAATTCCGTAAGAATAGCTGCTTGAAGGGCAAGCAATCCTCCAGAACAAATCTGGCCTTTACTAAGCCATGGTATAGGAATTTCTGTTTGACCTGCTGGAGCAACACCGTCCACTTCTGTCTTTTGTGTCCACCAATTTTTTAACTTTCCTGCCATTAAACTGGTCGCATGGAGTACTCTTTGAGACTCTGTCGTACCAACTGAAAACTTGATATTCTTCAGTGTTTCAATCCATAAAACAATATGATCATACGGTTCAGGAATATTATCAATTACCAAAATAAATCCATTTGGAGGATTTACTTTTAATGGACCATCTTTTAAAATATCATCTAATACAGAAGTAAATAATTTTCCTTTCTTTTTTTATCTTCTGTAAAATGAACTGGTGCTGGCATAGAAACAGATTCATTAGTGTGTTTTTCTAGAAGAGACAACTTTTTGAGGCGTCTACGCATACTAGAAACCACACTGTCTTCATACATTCCTATTTCTTGATCACTGCTTGAACGAGAACTTGGAAGTGATTCATAGGGGGAGACTATTTCCATCTCATCACTAATAGAGATGTAGTCTATGGCTGCCACTGGACTCTGCGTCTGTTGTATCTTTTGTATTCAGTCAATATCTGAATCAAAAGACTCAAGAATATGAACAGCTTTTATACTTAAAAGATCAAAATCTGCGGCTAAATGTTTAACACTCATGGCAGATTCTATTTTAATCTGTTCATTGGTCTTGACTGTAACTGGAAATTTGCAAGGGGGTACAAATTGAGTAGTAGATGTAGAAGCAATTTCTTCTTCTGGTTTTTCATCTGTACAAACCAGACTAGCTAAAGAATATTTTGTATTAACAGCATGAAGAATGATGTCATTATGTACAAGATCAGTCTTAAAATGAAGATGATCTACTTTGCTGTTAACTGTGCAGACTAATGCTTCTACCAATTCAACAGAATCATCTACTCTGGCTAGATGTGAGATTATTTCTGCATTATGTGTGCTTATCTGTTCTATTGTTTCATTTTGGCTATCACATTTTTTATGTAAAGATAAATGTGAATTAACAGTAAAATCTAAAATAATAACAGATTTCTGTGCAGATTTATGGATTTTATCTAACTTTTCTTTCTGAGCAGCTTCTCTAATGCGGTCTTCTTCCGCCATGTCATCTAACATTTTGTTTACCCGTTCTAATCTTTCTAAAGTGGATAAACAATCATCAGCTATATTATATATGTTAGCCTGTGCAACTCGCTTCCATGAGGCTAGCCAATTCTTCTGTTTAGTTCCTGCTTTTTACTTTGTTCCTATATGAGCTTTTATAACTATTTTATGCTGACTCCATTCATTTCTATCTACATCATAGACAGAATGTTCCTCGTTTGGCCATCTACCAGGAGTGTAGTGATCAAACTCAAAATCTTCTTCATTAACCTTCCCTTTTATTTTGACAATCTTTTCATGATTTGCACGGGGAAGTTTATGTTTATGAGAAGAAATCATGCCAATGTGGTCACAAGTAAAACTTGGATTCTTGGACTGAACATTGTGTTCCAAAGTTTCTACCTCTTTAAGGATCTGATCTCTGGTAACCTTATTACTCAGGAAATCTATAAAGCTAGGACATTGGACTATTTTTTGAAGGAATTCTGTGCTTAAAGGTTCAACAGAAGTTGAAGCAAAGGACATCTTTGGAGGTTCAGACATATGCAGAGGCTCTGAGGCTCTTTGGTTGACTCTGCTAGTAGATCTGACTAATGGATGCTTTGGAGCAGTCTTTGCACTATACTGTACAATTTTTTGTCCTCAGAGAGTAACATCAGGGATTAACTTTGTAGAAGGGATTGAGGCTGCAGCAGCAATTAATTGGTTATGGGTGTCCACCATGCTTGCTGGATTGAACTCTGTATCCAGGGTGATAGTGTCTTGACGTTGAGCATGGAGCTTTGGTAGTGTCGGCTTGAGGAAATAGTTTCGGGGAAGAAACCGCCGTGGAACATATACATCAGAGACATAGAGGTCAAGTATAGAATCGGATGCAATTAAGGGCCATCCGACAGAAAATCTTCGACTGTCAATATGTCTACCAAAGTCTACTAAATTGGTTGCTTGGAGAGGAAAGGCAGTACCAACTGGCATATCTTCAACTTCAAACAGGGTTTGAAGGAGTGTGAACGTACAATGAGCTGAAATAGTACAATAAATATTGCCTGGCATTAAATGGATTCCTCGAAGCTGGAGGAAGAAGACTAATGCATGGGCCAGGTTTACATCAGCTAAGCCTAAAGTGAAATTTGGCTGTACAGAGCAATAAACGTTATTATGCAGAACACCATAGTAATTAAAAATCACACCATGTATATAAGAGGGATTGTGGCCATCTAATAGAGAACCAAAATACTCAGCACCTATATCATAGTTAAAATGAGGAGTAATTTTGAGTTCTACCAAACTAATATGGACATGCGTATATCCTACAATACGCCATTTTATCTGATCTTCAAGTTGAAAAAAGGGGAGATAGACAGGACGCTAGCCATAACCTTGAATAGTTAAAAAGCATTCAGATTGTTTTATAGTTTGGCTTCTTTTGGGGTTAAAATGGCTTTGAGCAAACACATCTTTAATGGTGAGGGTTGGAAACTCAAATCATCTAGAAGAGCTGGATTCTTCTAAGGTTTGATCAACCACGAAGTCATTAATAGGAATAAAAGATTGGGATGAAGATTTCGCCATTAGAGCAAATCTTTTATTCTGGATCTAGGGGTTAGCTGTATCTACTTCAGCAACTAAGTTCTTGCTAAACTTAGTTTAGATACAAATTAAATTATCATGCAATGATAGCATAAGCATTGAAGCACGATATCATGAACCAGGCTCTGATACCAACTTTGGCACGATAATCAAATTTTACCGAACTCTATATGTATTCTCACAAGAAACAGTAAAGAAACAGAGGGTTCGGTAAGATTTGATTCTCGTGCCAAAGTTGGTATCAGAGCCTGGTTCATGATATCGTGCTTCAATGCTTATGCTATCATTGCATGATAGTTGCGGAAGTAGATACAGCTAACCCCTAGATCCAGAGTAAAAGATTTGTTTTAATGGCAGAATCCTCATCCCAATCTTTTATTCTTATTAATGACTTCGTGGTTGATCAAACCTTAGAATCCAGCTCTTCTGGATGGTTTGAGTTTCCAACCCTCACCATTAAAGATGTGTTTGCTCAAAGCCATTTCAATCCCAAAAGAAGCCAAACTGTAAAACAATCTGAATGCTTTCTAGCTATTCAAGGTTATGGCCAGCATCCTGTCTATCTCCCCTTTTTTCAACTTGAAGATCAGAAAAAATGGCGTACTGCAGGATATATGCATGTCCATATTAGTTTGGTAGAACTCAAAATTACTCCTCATTTTAACTATGATATAGGTGCTTAGTATTTTGGTTCTCTATTAGATGGCCGCAATCCCTCTTATATACATGGTGTGATTTCTAATTACTATGGTGTTCTGCATAATAACACATATTACTCCGTACAGCGAATTTTTACTTTACGTCTCGCTGATATAAACCTGGTCCATGCATTAGTCTTCATCCTCCAGCTTCGAGGAATCCATTTAATGCCAGGCAGTATTTATTGTACTGTTTCAGCCCGCTGTACGTTCACACTCCTTCAAACATTGTTTGAAGCTAAAGATATGCCAGTTGGTACTGCCTTTCCTCTCCAAGCAACCAATTTAGTAGACTTTGGTAGACATATTGACAGTCGAGAATTTTCTGTCGGATGGCCCTTAATTGCATCCGATTCTATACTTGACCTCTCTGTCTCTGATGTATATGTTCCACGGCGGTTTCTTCCCCGAAACTATTTCCTCAAGCCAACACTACCAAAGCTCCATGCTCGACGTCAAGGCACTATCACCCTGGATACAGAGTTCAATCCAGCAAGCGTGGTGGACACCCATAACCAATTAATTGTTGCTGCAGCCCCAATCCCTTCTACAGAGTTAATCCCTGCTGTTACTCCCTCAGAACAAAAAATTGTACAGTATAGTGCAAAGACTGCTCCAAAGCATCCATTAGCCAGATCTACTAGCAGAGTCAACCAAAGAGCCTCAGAACCTCTGCGTATCTCTGAACTTCCAAGGATGTCCTTTGCTTCAACTTCTGCTGAACCCTTGAGCACAGAATTCTTCTAAAAAATAGCCCAATGTCCTAGCTTTATGGATTTCCTGAGTAATAAGGTTACCAGAGATCAGATCCTTGAAGAGGCAGAAACTTTGGAACACAATGTTCAGTCCAAGAATCCAAGTTTCACTTGTGAGCACATTGGCATGATTTCTTCTCATAAGCATAAACTTTCCCGTGCAAATCATGAAAAGATTGTCAAAATAAAAGGGAAGGTTAATGAAAAAGATTTTGAGTTTGATCACTACACTCCTGGTAGATTTCCAAACGAGGAACATTCTATCTATGATGTAGATAGAAATGAATGGAGTCAGCATAAAGCAGTTATAAAAGCTCCTGTAGGAACAAAGTAAAAAATAAGAACTAAATAGAAGAATTGGCTAGCCTCATGGAAGCGAGCTGCACAGGCTAACATAGATAATATAGCTGATGATTGTTTATCCACTTTAGAAAGATTAGAACGGGTAAACAAAATGTTAGATGACATGGCGGAAGAAGACCGCATTAGAAAAGCTGCTTAGAAAGAAAAGCTATATAAAATACATAAATCTGCACAGAAATCTGTTATTATTTTAAATTCTACTGTTAATTCACATTTATCTTTACATAAAAAATGTGATAGTCAAAAGAAAACAGTAGAACAGATCAGTAATCAGAATGCAGAAATAATATCACATCTAGCTAGAGTAGATGATTCTGTTGAATTGGTTGAAGCATTAATATGCACAGTTAACAGCAAGGTAGATCACTTTCATTCGAAGACTGATCTTGTTCATAATGATATAATTTTTCATGATGTTAATACAAAAGATTCTTTAGCTAGTCTGGTTTGTACAGAAGAAAAACTAGAAGAAGAAATTGCTTCTACATCTACTACTCAATTTGTACCTCCTTGCAAATTTCCAGTTACAGTCAAAACTAATGAACAGATTAAAATAGAATCTGCCATGAGTGTCAAACATTTAGTTGCAGATTTTGATCTTTTAAGTATAAAATCTGTTCATATTCTTGAATCTTTCGATTCAAATATTGACTGGATACAAAAGGTACAATCAACACAAAGTCCAGTAGCAGCCATAGACTATATCTCTAGTAGTGATGAGATGGAAATAGTCTACCCCCATGAATCACTTCCAAGTTCTGGTTCAAGCAGTGATCAAGAAATGGGAATGTATGAAAACAGTGTGGATTGTAGTATGCGTAGACGCCTCAAAAAGTTGTCTCTTATAGAAAAGCACACTAATGAATTTGTTTCTATGCCAGCACCAGTTCATTTTACAGAAGATAAAAAAAAGAAATGAAAATTATTTACTTCTATATTATATGATATTTTAGAAAATGGTCCATTAAAAGTAAATCCTCCAAATGAATTTATTTTGGTAATTGATAATATTCTTGAACCATATGATCATATTGTTTTATGGATTGAAACACTGAAGAATATCAGGTTTCCAGTTGGTATGACAGAGTCTCAAAGAGTACTCCATGCGACCAGTTTAATGGCAGAAAAGTTAAAAAATTGGTGGACCCAAAAGATAGAAGTGGACGGTGTTGCTCCAGCAGGTCAAACAGAAATTCCTATACCATGGCTTAGTAAAGGCCAGATTTATTTTGGAGGATTGCTTGCCCTTCAAGCAGCTATCCTTACGAAATTTACTACTAACAGAGTTAGGCAATTAACCTTAGCCAAAGCTAAACTTTATAATATGAAGCTTTGTGATTTAGATAAACTAATTCCTTATTCTTTACAGTTTCAGATTCTTGTTTATGAAACTGGTGAATCTAATTTAATTTGGGTCAAAGAAACCTATTTAAATTCTTTACCTTGTATGTTAGGAGATTGGGTAAGACATCATCTAGAGAAACAAAATCTTACTCCTCAAAATGTGACCCTGACTGAATTAACTAGTCTAGTTAAAGCTAAATTAACCAAACAATGCCAACAGAAACTAGTTAATAGCCATATAGATTCTTACAATGTTAGTTGTAATTTGCATTCTTATTGTAATACTGATGGTCAGACAAAATCATGGGGCTGTCACCCTACTCATCCTAAAAAAGACTGCCATTGCAGTACTTCTCCTCGCCGGTACAAACATGGAAAACGATCTAAATACCGACGCCATTTATCTCCTCAACATACATCTAACCATAGAAAAAATAAATTTAAGCCCCATCGGCTTAATAAAAAATGGTTCTCCCGTTGGAAATCATCCAGAAAACCTCATAAACTACTTCAAAAATGAAGTACTCCTCGGACAGTTCCTCCTAACATCAAATGTTATATTTTTAATGGTCCCCATTATGCGACCGACTGTCCTGGTAAAAATAAAAATCTCCCAGCTCATGCTCTCTTTGATTTTTATTATGCAGAAGCGGGGTGGAATATTCTTGACATTCATGATATTCCTTCTGATGCTAATCTACATGAGTATTATACTGTAATTACTGATTCTGATTCTGAATCCGATACTCATCTAGGTTCTATAGGCATGCTTCAAGCCTATAAAGATAAGATGGCTAGAGCCAAGTTTCTAAAAAAACCAGCCTCATCCCCATCAACATCAGAAGATGAAGACACTCCAGCAACTGATAGCTTAGCCCAGTCCCTCATCAAAAAAGAGCTAGCAGTAATAGAATCAAAGCTCCTAAATCTATCCACAAGGGATATTTTTAGAGAAGCCTATTCTCAAGATTAAATTAAAACTACTATGTACAAACATAAAGTTGAGCTAGCTAAATATACAAAGGAGAAGAAGAAATTGAAGCAGGCCCTCAAAACCGCTGAACCGATCAAACCAGATATGCAGTTAATCAGAGGTTCAGATAGCAGGACTAGAGCCGATAAAGCTTTAGCCAGTATCCATGCACACAAAAGAAAGAACAGAGAAAAGCCAGCACATGGATACATTATGCCTAAATAGAATGCTCAGATTCTCCCACAAAGGCCAAATACAGATACAGACTCTGCAGAGCATTCAAGCTCAGATATTTCTGAAGAAGGAATATACAGACAAGGGTCAACCAGGGTTGATTCCTTAGATCTTAGTCAGACATTGGAGATAGTTGCTGAGTTAAAGGCAAAGGTGAGCTCTCTGACAACTATCATCACTAAGATGGCCAGTTCAGTTAAACAAATTAAAACTGATGTTGCCTACATCAAGGAAGTTGTAAAGAAAACTGAAGATGTTCTTGATAAAGCACAGATCATGGCCATAAAGTCCCCTAAATATAGTATATATATCCCTCTTACTTTCAAGTTTCCTGGATATAAAAGTTATATCTTACATGCTTTTGTAGATAAAGGAAGTCCAAGAAGTTTTGCCAAAACGCAAGCTTTGCCTACTGAATTATGGCAGAACTATGATAAGGGATATACAGGGACTACTATTTCAGGTGAAGTAATACACTTTGGTAGGGTTGCAAAGGATGTTCCAGTATACATTCAAGGATAACTCTTTGCAATTACATTTATTGAATTCTTCACCTCTGATGTAGATATATTACTAGGAAATATATTCTTACTACATCATTCTCTTTTTGTGCAAACACCTAATTTTGTGCAAATAAATAATGGAGATATAAGAGTTAAAATCTCAGTTTTAAAAGAAGCTTCTAACATATTTGCAAAAGTTACTCTTTCAGAAGACTGGATAAATTAGGTACACAGCCATACTGAACAACAATCTCAGCAGAAGATTCAGAGGATAGTTCAGCGTGAGAGAAATAACTAGGTATCAATGTTTTCAGATATTAAACAAATATTTATTGATAGTTGCAGTAGTCTGAATCCATTGCAGTATTGGAAGCCTAAGCTAGAAGAATGCAGAATCCAATTAAAGGAAGGATTTGAGCAAAAGATCCAAAAAAAAAGCCATATCAGTTCAGCCCTTCAGAAAGAAAAAAGTTAGATATAGAACTCGCTGAACTTCTTAAAAATGGTTTTATTCAACCTTCCAAGTCAAGTTATGCATGTGCAAGATTTTATGTGAACAAACGCTCAGAGCAAGTGCGTGGTAAGAAGAGGTTTTACGTACATTTGAGTGGTTTGTACGTACGCGGATTAAGTTGTGCACCGTTATCCAGACGTTGTAGGAGCTCTTCTTTGGTTGTGGAGGACGAAACCTGTATATAAGAATAAGAAACTCAAACAAAGAGATTGTTAGAGACAGATATGGTGGACTGCCAAGCAAAGCTCGGTACCAGAAGTGCAAAGACTTCTTTGAGGGATGACAGTCCACTTATTGACAAAAAGATTGATGCTAGAAAAGAAATGGTGAAAGACTAAACAAAAAAAATAGAGATAATGTGTACTTGTATTCTGCTATTGGTCTGTCACAGTTGCCGACGTCAGTTAGTCAGTTGCCAACGTCGGTTATACTACCAGCGTCAGTAGGGGTAATGGTCGATGTCGATCAGGGCAATAGCCTTAGACAGGTTTTGGACGAGTTTGTGGTCGATAGAGGGGTCTGAAAGGAGTCTGGGTCTGTGCAAGATTGCAGGGAGACAAATAAGGTCCGCAGAATGACAAAGGTAGATGATAAGTTGTCAAAAGGGGTCAAAATAAAAGGAAGGCTTTATAGCCTCTCCAGGGAGAAACCCAGGTCTAGTTGAAGGTCGGGTCTGGTCTGGTAGTATTTAGATATAGCAAATTGACTAAGTACTAATGTGTTCTAAATACTGAAATAAAACGCACAAGAAATACTTAGCTCTGGTGAGATGAAGAACCAAAGTGTTGAACGCTTGTCCCTGTTACGGCTGATGTCAAGGTCCCTGTGCAATCTTTCGATCCAATGTCCGAAGTCACTTGTGAAGAGTCTGTGGCCAGGTGAGCGTTAGTCGAAGTGTCGTTGATGTCCCAGAATCCGAGAGCCAGAGAGAGCGAGAGAGAGTCCCAGAAGAAGTCAATTCCAGAGTCCAAGAGCCCGTAATTCGACGTTAGACGTTGGTTTATGTAACCGACCTCGGCGATCCCATCGGTGTCGGCCGACAGTTGACCGACGTCGGCGGGTGCAGAACGAGTAAAAGGGCTAAGAAGCTCGTTCTCCATCTGCCAAGTGCATAGTCCGTTAGTGAACGGTCAAATGACGAAGTTAATAAGCATGAGGGTTAGTTAGAAGGTTGGAATGGGTCTTAGGTAGTTATGATATGAAGGACTTAGTCATAGGGTGAGTCATGGGGTAGGAAATGGTCTTAGTGGTGAGGTGTCCAAGGTGAGGTGTCCTACGTGATGTGTCCTAGGTGAGTTGTCTTGGGTGATGTCATTAATTTAAAATAATAAGTTTATTTTAAATTAATGAAGTGTGGGTTAGGACCAAGGGGAGTCGACACAATTTAGGTGTCTACATTTGCCCCTTTTTGTCTTGTTGGTTGTTCTTGACGAACTGCAAGACAAAAATAAGGTGTTAGTTGTCCCAAATATGGGATATGGCATTTTTTGTCCTATTGGTTGTTCTAATGAACTGCAAGACCAAAAATAGGAGTAGGTTGCCCCAGGTGTGGGATGAGTCCCACCGGGCGTGCCAGAATGTTTCTAACTCTTTTTTGCTATTTAATATTCAGAAAAAATAAGAAACTAAAGATAAATGGTCAGAAATTTGTACGTACTCGAATTAAGTTGCACACTGTTATCCAGACGTTGTAAGAGCTCATCTTTGGCTGTGGAAGACGACACCTGTAGATAAGAATAAAAAACTCAAACAAAGAGATTGTTAGAGACAGATATGGTGGACTGGCAAGCAAAGCTCGATCCCAAAAGTGCAAAGACTTCTTTGATGGATGACAGTCCACTTATTGACAAAAAGATTGATGCTAGAAAAGAAATGGTGAAAGACTAAACAAAAGAAACAGAGATAATGCGTACATGTATTCTGTTGTCGGTCTGTCACAGTTGCCGACGTTGGTTATACTGTCTGCGTCGGTAGGGGTAATGGTCGATGTCGCTCAGGGCAATAGCCTTGAACAAGTTTTGGACGAGTTTGTGGTCGATAGAGGGGTCTGGAAGGAGTCTGGTTCTGTGCAAGGTTGCAGGGAGACAAATAAGGTCCGCATAAAGACAAAGGTAGATGATAGGTTGTCAAAAAGGGTCAAGATAAAAGGAAGGCTTTATAGCCTCTCCAGGGAGAAAGCCGGGTCTGGTTGAAGGTCGGGTCTGGTCTGGTAGTATTTAGATATAGCAAATTGACTAAGTACTAATGTGTTTTAAATACTGAAATAAAATGTAGAAAAAATACTTAGCTCTGGTGAGATGAAAAACCAAAGTGTTGAACGCTTGTCTCTGTTACAGCTGATGTTAAGGTCCCTGTGCAATCTTTCGATCCAATGTCTGGAGTCACTTGTGCAGAGTCTATGGCCAGGTGAGCGTTAGTTGAAGTGTCGTTGATGTCCCAGAATCTGAGAGCCAGAGAGAGCGAGAGAGAGTCCTAGAGGAAGTCAATTCCAGAGTCCAAGAGCCCGTAACTCGACGTTAGACGTTGGTTTATGTAACCGACGTCGGCGATCCCGCCGACGTCGGTCGACAGTTGACCGACATCGGCGGGTGCAGAACGGGTAAAAGGGCTAAAAAGCTCGTTCTCCATCCTCCAAGTGCATAGTCCATTGGTGAACGGTCAAATGACGAAGTTAATAAGCACGAGGGTTAGTTAGAAAGTTGGAATGGGTCTTAGGTAGTTATGATATGAAGGACTTAGTCATAGGGTGAGTCATGGGATAAGAAATGGTCTTAGTGGTGAGGTGTCCAAGACGAGGTGTCCTAGGTGATGTGTCCTAGGTGAGTTGTCTAAAGTGATGTCATTAATCTAAAATAAGAAGTTTATTTTAAATTAATGAAGTGTGGGTTAAGACCAAGGGGAGTCAACACAATTTAGGTGTTTACATTTGCCCCTTTTTGTCTTGTTGGTTGTTCTTGATGAACTGTAAGACAAAAATAAGATGTTAATTACCCCAAGTATGGGATATGGCTTTTTTTGTCCTGTTGGTTGTTCTAATGAACTGCAAGACCAAAAATAGGAGTAAGTTGCCCCATGTGTGGGATGAGTCCCATCGGGCGTGCCAGAATGTTTTTAACTCTTTTTTTCTATTTAATATTCAGAAGAAATAAGAAACTAAAGATAAATGGTCAGGGATTTGTATGTACTCGAATTAAGTTGTGCACCGTTATCCAGACATTGTAAGAGCTCCTTTTTGGCTGTAGAGGACGACACTTGTAGATAAGAATAAGAAACTCAAACAAAGAGATTGTTAGAGACAGATATGGTGGACTGCCAAGCAAAGCTCGGTCCCAGAAGTGCAAAGACTTCTTTGAGGGATGACAGTCCACTTATTGACAAAAAGATTGATGCAAGAAAAGAAATGGTGAAAGACTAAACAAAAGAAACAAAGATAATGCGTACCTATATTTTGTTGTCGGCCTGTCACAGTTGCCAACGTCGATTAGTCAGTTGCCGACATCTGTTGGTAAAGTTGCCGACGTCGGTTATACTGTCGGCGTCGGTAGGGGTAATGGTCGATGTCGATCGGGGCAATAGCCTTGAACAGGTTTTGGACGAGTTTGTGGTCGATAGAGGGGTCTGGAAGGAGTCTGGGTCTGTGCAAGGTTGCAGGGAGACAAATAAGGTCCGCAGAAAGACAAAGGTAGATGATAGGTTGTCAAAAAGGGTCAAGATAAAAGGAAGGCTTTATAGCCTCTCTAGGGAGAAAGTCGGGTCTGGTTGAAGGTCGGGTCTGGTCTGGTAGTATTTAGATATAGCAAATTGACTAAGTACTAATGTGTTCTAAATACTGAAATAAAATGCAGAAGAAATACTTAGCTCTGGTGAGATGAAGAACCAAGTTGTTGAACGCTTGTCCCTGTTACGGCTGATGTCAAGGTCCCTGTGCAATCTTTCGATCCAATGTCCGGAGTCACTTGTGCAGAGTCTGTGGCTAGGTGAGCGTTAGTCGAAGTGCCGTTGATGTCCCAGAATTCGAGAGCCAGAGAGAGTCCTAGAGGAAGTCAATTCCAGAGTCCAAGAGCTCGTAACTCGACGTTAGACGTTGGTTTATGTAACCGACGTCAGCGATCCTGCCGGCGTCGGCCGACAGTTGACTGACGTCGGCGGGTGCAGAACGGGTGAAAGGGCTAAAAAGCTCGTTCTCCATCCGCCAAGTGCATAGTCCATTGGTGAACGGTCAAATGACGAAGTTAATAAGCATGAGGGTTAGTTAGAAGGTTAGAATGGTTCTTAGGTAGTTATGATATGAAGGACTTAGTCATAGGGTGAGTCATGGGGTAGGAAATGGTCTTAGTGGTGAAGTGTCCAAGGCGAGGTGTCCTAGGTGATGTGTCCTAGGTGCATTGTCTAGGGTGATGTCATTAATCTAAAATAAGAAGTTTATTTTAAATTAATGAAGTGTGGGTTAGGACCAAGGGGAGTCGACACAATTTAGGTGTTTACAGTTCCCTATCTTGAAAAATCCTTCCACAAATTTTCTATAGTATCCAATTAAACCCATGAAACTATAGACTTTGTGGACACTCTTGGGAGATGGCCAATTCATAATGGCTTGATTCTTTGAAGGGTCAATAGAAATACTTTCAACTGAAAGATATGTCACAAATAATGCACCCTCTTTTGAAATAAATCACACTTGGATAACTTGCCATAAAGCTTGTGTTATCTCAGCGTATGCATCACTAACCCCGATTGTTAAACATGTTCCTCTTCTGACTTTGATTATATCAAAATATCATCCAAAAAGACTAACATAATGTTATTCAAATAATCTTTGAGTATGTTGTTCATTAGGTTCATAAATGTTGTTGGAGCATTCATGAGTCCAAAGGAAAGGACTGTAAACTCATAATGTCCATAATGATTTCTAAAAGTAATTTTTGGAATGTTTGCTCCTTGAATCCTCAAATAATGATACCCTAATCGTAAGTCAATTTTGGAAAATATTGTTGCCTCTCACATTTTATCAAAGAGATTGTCAATGCATGACAAGGGATATATGTTCTTTATTGTTACTTTGTTAATCATCATGTAATCAATGCATAACCGAAGAGTGTCATATTTATTTTTAACAAAGTAATAGTGCACCCCAAGGCGATATACTTAGTCAAATAAGACCTTTGGCTAAGAGTTCTTGCAACTAGGCCTTCAACTCAAACAACTCATTTGTTGTCATCTGATAGGGTGATTTTGACTTAGGCTCAGATCTTGGCATGATATCAATAGATAAATCAAATTCTCTTTTGGGTGGTAGTCATGGTAGTTCATCAAGAAAAACATCACTAAAATCATGTAGAAAGAGGTAATCTTCTATCGTAGGTTCTTTTTCTTCTTTCACTTCATCAAGTTGTATTGAAAATAGAATACACCCTTTCCTCGACCTTTTTCAACTGCATTACAGAGATTTGTCTTAGAGTAATATCTTGATTAACTACCTGCACAATTCTAGACTAACCTTCACGATCTATGCATAACATTGTTTTGGCAAAGCAATCCACTTTAGCTTGATGATTCCAGGCCCAGTTTACACCAAGTATCAGATCATATGATCCTACAGGGGCTACATACAGGTCTACAATTGTAGTGAACCCTGAAAGCTCTAACTCAGATTCAAACAGACATTGCTCTACCTTTTTCACTACTCCATTCCCATACTAGACTGACCAAGAAATTGACATGAAACTAGCATTTTTATGAATTTTATTAAGAATTTCAGGAGCAATAAAACATTTAGACGTTCTTGTATCAATAAGTACAGTAATTGGACAGCCAAAGAGTTTACCTATTGCCTCAACTAGTGTAACTTGAAAATCAGCGTAGCAATTATCTACCGTTGTCTAAATTCTCTGATGGAAGACTTGCTCTTGGCTTGGTAGGGGTGCTCAAGACTAACCATTACTTAGGTTACGTGGACAATTATTAGCATAGTGGTCACTACCGCAAATAAAACATCCTCCTACCGGGGCTTTTTTCTCTTGGGATTTGCCCGCATTGTTAAACTTCCCATTCTTGTTATTATTATGGTTCCTGTTTCAACCTTTCGATCTATTTTTGAATTTACTAGAATTTCTAGATTTGAAATTTTTCTGTGATCCAAAATTCTTATCTCCACCATTTATGTTCCCTTTCCAAAATTTCTTTCTAAGGTATAGAAATTGTCTTCATTGAGGTCCTTTCTCCTAGTTATTGAATCCTCTTTTTACCAATGTCAAGGTCTTCAACTTTTGTTCTTGTTTCATTGTCTTTTCAAACACTTCATCCATCGTTGAGGGTCCATGGAAATCTACATTTGTGTCAATCTTAGGGTTCGGGCCCAAAATAACTTAATTATGAACCTTTCATCTCTTTGATACTGTGGCACCTATTTCAGGTGTCAAGTGAACTTTTTTCAATAACTAGTCACAAACATATCTCTATATCAAATATTTTGGAACTCTATCATCTTGTTATCAAAGTATAGTTGTGGCAACAATCATTTCTTGAAGTAGAACACATACTATTCCCAAGAGGTATTTTTAGCTAACAACATTTTCTCATCTTTCACATTTTCCCAACAAGTTGATGTTTCACCAGAGAGCTAGTAGTATCCCCAGACAGAGTTAGTTTTCTCAAAGAAGTTTCAAAGTTCGAAGTACTTCATTTCTATCACCCAGTTTTCTACTCCATCACCAAGTACTACTCCATTCTACTTCAATTGGGCTATCCATTTTAGGTCTCTAACCAGCTCAATTTCAAAATGAGTTCATTTCAATGGAAGTTCATTGACGAGGTTTTGATCAAGATCATCTTCATTTAGGTTGGAAAAATTAGGATTATCTTCAACAACATCTGGATTCCCCAAGTCATCTTCATGATCTTCTCCCTGAGAAAGGTCATGCACTTGTTCTAGGATACCTATTCTTTCATGGGTGATGGTTACCATGGCTAAGATTTGATCAAGCTTAGCATGTAGTTTGTCCTCGTTTTGCTCACCTTCCCCATCATCATGTGTATGAGTCATCGTAACCTAGTGAGAACAAAAGAGTTGCAACTTAGAAATAGTAGCAAGCTCATTAGGCTCTAGCATTAAAGTTGGGATCTGATACCATAATGTGAGATAACTTTTGGTAGTGTACTAAAAAAGAAAAGAAAATACTTTAGTCATACTGTGAAGGGGTTCTTATATTGTGGTATCAGACCTAGATAACAGTTTGAATATAACAACCATCTCACTTCCTTAAACTCAATAAGGTTTTAAATCTTGACCATGGTAGTGAGAGGAAAAGTAGGAGGTAGGCATAGAGATAAATTGGATTTCGTACTACTGAAACATTTTCATTGACAGTGAAAAATATCAACTACTAGGATTTGTTTTAAAAGCTGCAAGGAGTTAGAAGGAAATGACAATCCTATACAAGGTATTGCACCCAAATCTATGGGTAACCAGTACATGATTAGAGTTTTCTCTTTTTTTTTCTATTAACCAATTTTTTTATTATATGTTTATGCCGAAGTTTAAAAACATGAAAAACATTTTATTTTGTCCTAAAAAAGTTTCTAAGTAATTTTGCAGGTTTAACACAAAAATATCAAGAATACCTGGGGAGATCCAAATAATCAGGCAAGAAGGAAATCAATTTAGTTCACTCTTTGATTGGAATGAATATGATGATGCATAGGAATGAAGAAAATCTTTTTCACATGTAATAAAACCTTGAGGGAAGAGTAATATCTCCATGCTGAAATAGATTTGCCTAAACTAAAAGCTACAGGTAAAAGTCATTAACCATAAAATATATATCTTTACCAAAAGCGTTGACCTTTTAACAGATAATAGCTTTAAAATCAGATTATATTATTATCAAACTTAATCATATCATTTCATTAACAATTTAAGATATTTATTAGGTTATGGCACATTTATGAGGGGATTATACACAACCAAAGAAAAAGTCATTCAAGAGAATACCATTCACACATAAGCTATTGAAATTAATTCATAGTTGGCTACTCAAAAATGGAAAAGAGGTTGCAATAAGTGTAAACCTATAAGCCATTTGCTACTGCTTATAAATCAAGGGGATTATATCTTATAATGATCTTAATCTCATTAATAAAGACAAAAAAAAGGAAAAATGTTCTTGTACAGATACAACCATATATGAGGATTTGATACATATTCACATATCGTAGATGTTATATGCTTTCATATCAAATCATCATTCACTGGTTTTACAATTAAGGTAAACTAGATTTAGACGCATTACAATGGTATCCAACTTATTCAAGATTTTGAGTTCTTCAGAAAGATCTAATCTACAATTCAAACTTTGTGTTATACAAAAATCCCTGATATTGATGCTAAAAATGAAAGCAATCCCTCCTTTGAAGTCTCTACCTTTTCCTTTCTTCTACAAGTTCGTTCTCTCGCAAGAATGTACCCTTGCATTTCTTCATCCAAGGAGTTTATATTAATGTCCTCCATTATGCAGAATTCATCCTCCAAAGCAAGCACTTGATTGCAAAATTATAAAATATTATCTTTCAGTAGCCTTCACGTGGCACTCCACTGTAGTTGGATTAAACTATTTATCCCATTGTGTCCATCGTGTCTATAAGGATAATTATGCATTATTATCAGTTGGCCACTTCGAGGCATTAAAAATGTTTTATAAAAAGTAATGGAATAATAGAGAAACTCTTTAATATAGATAATCTTATTGTCTTTCCAGGTCCATTTAAATTTTAATATTCTAATTTTATTTTTCAATTCATTTAAACTTATTACACTAAATCTAGTTATTAGGACTGATGATTCGCTAACAAATTCTATTCATCGAGTAAGTTATCTATTACGCATACTAAGCGATCTATCAAACCCTAAGAGTTACTCAGTTCACTATCTGCATTGATCTCTTTCTCACTTTATGACCACTTATCTAGTCTGCCTCTCCTTGATGATACTCTATCTCACTGCAAGGCTCAGACAACCTGTGTTACAATCGCACACTCAGACAAGCCCTGTTAATCCATTAAGCAAATCCACATTCATATGCATATAAATAGCCTTTAAAAACACATTAATAGCATATTAAATATGTTCCACAATAATCATGTCAAACAAATGTCATTAAGTCTCACATACTCTGCCCAGACTAGTCTACATGGCACATCACGTTAGTATCAAGAACATTTATTACACAGATAAAAACAAAATGTGACACCCTTCTTCATTTCAATATCTCTACATGTTATGCATGGGGATCTCTTTTGGTTTTCTCAGAGCAGTTACTCACTTGACATCAAGGCTAATTTTCCATCCCTTTTCCCCATTGTAGGATTGGTTGCCCAACCTCATCCAAAAGTTGCATGATTGGATATATCCCTCAATACATCAACTTTTCCATCCCGTCTCACACTTTCCAATCCATCAACATAATCCCTCACCCATGTTTGTTATGTTATCCCTCATTATTGCATATCCAAGAAAACCCAGTGCTAGTGGTTTGTGTTAGTATCATCTATGAGTTAATCACATTTATTCATCGATTATTAGAGACAGCCCTATCCTAGCTATTTGAGTTAGTATCATCTATGGGTTAACATTCTTTCATTGTCAAATGTTGAAGCACCCATGCTCACTATTTTTATTAGCTTCAGCTTTGGGTTAATCTTCTCTTTTCATTCATTACATTTCTTCATCCTACCTCTTCCATACCTATTCATCTTCATTTCTTCATATCACATTGCCTTCCCATTCTTGGAGAACTACATCAACTTGAGGTTCATTTGGATTATGTAGACAATGTTTGGAGACATGGGGTCTCTAGAGTTAGTTCAGTTGTCTTTCTTCTTCACCATCATTCTTTTTACCCACTCTTATCCTTTCCACCATGTGAGCACTTATCTTCCTTCTTCTCCCTCATCCATGCTCTCATCGTTTTGTGAGCTAAATTTTTATCCCTTGGCCTCTTTGAAAGCTACCTCTCTCTGTATTCTAGCCGCTTTTGAGCTACCATTTTTCTCCACTCCCGCTTCAACTTTGTTCTCACCATTGTGTGAGATAACACTTTCACACTCTTGTCATTTTGCGAGTTTAATTTCATCATGCTCTCATTGTCATGCAAGATCCTTTCTTACACTCTTGTCATTTTTCAAGTTTGTCCCCATTCAACAGTCTTAATAGTTATTTTAACCCCTACCCAAGGTGGATTTCCCATTTTACTAGATGGTTCCTTGTACATTCTTTATTCCATAAAAATATAAAAACATTTAAACAATCTCAAAAACCCAAACACACTTACAAAGTTTTAAAAAATAAATTAAAAACAAAATAATCAAAAAAAGGCCCAAATCTTCCAAAGTGATGTAAAGCCACAAAATATTTAAATGGACTTCCCTCTTGAATCTATTCTAACAAGCACTATTAGAGTAAGTTATGGATCTAATCCATGTTCTTTTATGTTGATGTAGTTCATGGCTAAGAAACAACTTATCCACTCATTGTCCTTATTTTCATCATCCTTCTGCATTTAATACATGCTCGCACCGTTTTGCGTTATTCCATGCTCTCGTCGTTCTGCGAGTTAATCAATGCTATTGTTATTTTGAGATTCATTCCCTTCAATTTTCTCGTCATTGTGCAAGCCCATCCGATTTCTTCTATCAATTTTATCTTAATCATAGTCATCAATTTTCTCCTTTCTCATTTCTAGGAGAACTACAGTTTGCTTGAAGTCCATAGTAGATTATGTAGGCAATATTTAAATACATGGGGCATCTAGGGTCAGTTAGCTATATCCTTCTTCTTCTATTCCCCCTTGTCAAGTTTATCTCATCCAACATCATATAAGAGTAACGTATGTTTACCATTTACATGCTAATTTACTCACTAATTGTTTCTTAATTGTTTGATTGTGTGTTTGTGTGCTTGTTTGTTTACTTGCTTATTGGTGTTTTTTTTTGGTTACTCGAGTGTCTTTGTTTAGTGCAATATGTTTTATGTTTAGCTCTTGATTATTCATATCAGGATGTTAAGTTGTTAACATTTGTATCTATACTTATGTTGGTTTAAGTGCATTGTGTTTTACAATTAAGTCTTGATCTTCCATATCTTGATTGTAAATTGTATACATTTGCATTTGAATTACCTCTGACATATTTTAGAAATAATGTTATCATGTTTGATTTATAACTATGGTGTATGATTTTAAATGCAAAATTAAAAATCAAGTCTTGGGAGTCTAGAAGGAAATGTTGCTCAAAAATCCTCTTCCCAGATTATCTATTTTCAAATCAACTCATCCTCATGTGTGCCGACCATAATTTGCCACAACCCTTATTCTTCCATAATTTATCCAATTATCTTTCAATCCCATCACATATTATTCAACCATTATTCTATCCTTCATATATTCATTTACTTCAATCATTGAACATATTTGTGTGCTTGTTTTTTTGTGACTTACTCATTCTTTGATAAGTCATTATACCATTCGAACACACAATTGCATCAACCTATCCTCTATCATTCTTCCATCCAAGTCATTCATTCTATCACCATTAATATGAGCAATAAGATATTTACATGATCTATTATTGTCAATCGATCAATCCAATCCGCCTTGCTTGTGGCAACTCAATGTAATCTACCTTGTTTGGGGCAACTCAATCCAATTCACCCTGTTTGGGGCAAATAATCATTTCAACTCATAATTTTCATTTTGTTTAGGGCAAATCAAAGTGTGCAACTTATTTTGGGATGTATCCTTCCCAATTTTGCCCTATTTGGGGCAAACCATTCCTTATTCATTCTCAGAAATCAATATGTGCAAGTGTTAGCTCACTTGGCTTAATTTTTTCTACGATTTGATCTCATTTTCTTCCACTCTATAACTTACTCCTCACTTTTTTTGAGATCCCAATTGTGTCTTTTATCCATTACATGATTGTCTACTTTTTTATACACCTCTCTCCGGCATCTTTATTTATTTCAAAAGTTGTCTCATCTATGTCTTGCAACAACCTTTCAAACAGTAGCAAAATATAAAACTTCATTTTCATCACTTTTGTGTTGAAATTACAACTAGAACGATTGTTCAATAGTAACATGCAAATCAACATAAAACATACCAATTCCTCCACACATTTTACATGCACAATCTGCGATACATTGATGTATCGCTAATTAGGGTAATACACCGTGTCAAGTCACATATTCATTGTCATCATTATAAAATAGATGATTTTAATCATTATCATTATTCCTTATTCACTATTCAAAATCCGCATCTTATTTTATTAATTAATTAATCTAAATTAATTAATTAATCCTTCTCTAATCAAAATTTATATGTATTTTAAATATTCACAATTTTTATAAATTAAATAATATTTGCATCATAACATCATTTTCCACTTCATTCCACATTTTAAATTTTAAAGATGTCATAAGTTCCACATGTCCCCCATCATTTGACTTTTATAATGTAAAGATTCTATTTTTTAATTTAATAACTCATCTCAATCCCACTAAATTCTACTAACCAAATTTACAATATTATCTTCTTTACAAATAAAATTTATATTCATTCATAATCCTTGCATGCTCTCTTTTTTGTAGTTTCTTATTCAAGATTCTCACTTTGAATTAATAATTATTTTTTATGAAGATCAATTCTCAACTCTTCATCTTGAGATTAGATAGACGGTCTATAATTATCTAAAAACTTTATAAATGAAGAGATAATTCCTCTCTTTCAACAAGCCTTGAACTCACAACGACGTGTTATCAATTTGTGTAACATTATAACATCAAATTTTCAGTTCAACCAATCTATTTTTTTAAATCCAAACAAAGTAGATAAGAGCAATGTCTATCTGAAAAGTGACATTATAAAAACCTTATAACTCTACAATCCAAGACACATTCCACTTATCTACTTGATAAAGTAAAGAATCCACAAATGGATGTATATTTTATATTTTTTTATCTTCACATTTAGGTTTTCTTCATCATTCTCTTAGCTCAATCAAGGTCATAGATTAAAATTTTTAGTTCATTATTTTATTTTAGATTTCTTTCACTATGAATAAACTAAGTTCTTCTATAATTCTTAGGTACATAAGACACATCCGATGGGACTTGCATCTCACTATTAATTTGAAAGACTTATTACTTCCGTTCTAGATGAGCAAGTGTTTTCATTATTTCTCAGTGTGATAACATGTGATCTGAACTATGATTTTGTGGGCGAATTTTTTAAGGCTCATTTTTCTTCATCTAAATTCTATTTCAAATTATTTTTTTTAAACTATGTATTTTTTCATAAATTTTATACATTTATAATTAATTATATTGTGTTTTACAGACTATTCATAAGACAGAAAATATAAGAATACTAATATATTTGTTTTCAAGTTGTCCAGGAAAAAATATATTAGCATTTTAACTTGTTTGTCATAGGTTTTGTTTGTCAAAGATCACGATAAAATGGATTAAAATTTATGATAGTTTTTTGAAACATTTCATTCAATACTTAAAATAAATTCATTTTTTTATTTAGATTTAAAACTTGTTTACTTTCAAGTTATTTATTTTGTTATTTTTTGTTAAATGTTATTTTTTGAATTGTATATTTTTGTGAAGTCTCATATGCGTATATGTTCTACTTGTGTTTTTAAGAGTAAAGTTGACCTAAAAATGTGAAATTAGTCACTTGTATTTATCCTAAAAAATTCACCAAAATATGATTTTCTCTTGTTCTTATTAAAATTTATGAGAATCGAAAAACAATGTTATCTTTCATTTTTTTTTCAACTATGCAAAAAAAAATTCATCATCTTCTCACAGAGTTTTAGAATGTGTTGACTAAGTTTAATATTTTAACATCCGTGTCAATCATATTTATTTAATGAAATATACAAATTGAGAAGTGTATCATAGTAAAATTTGAGCGATTGTGTTTTACACACATCATAGTGTGAAAGCTTTCATGTTTCAATACTTTATGTTGTTTGCGATCCCTCGAATAATCCAAGAATCTAATAATGAGATCATTGAAAAGTGATGGCTGACATGGTTACAGTGGGACTATTCAGGTTATTTGTGGCAGGGTTTAGTTCCATCGCAATCATGTTAATCATCAAATTCTTAGTAATCACATTCCCAAATGCTTATATTCTTCAAGGGACTACAAACAACCCTACATATTGAAACATGACAATCTTTTACAACACAATATGTGTAAAACATACAACCGTTTAGATTTTGCTACGGTACACTTCTCAATTTATATAGTCTATCGAATAGATGAAGTTGACATGAGTGTTGAGATATAAATCCCCAATCATTATGTCTTAAAGACATGCAAGAATGTAATGAAATCTCAATCACGTAGCTCAAAATTAAAAAAAAATGATAACATTTTCATTTCTCATAAATTCAACTGGGGGCAAAAGAAAATCATATTTTGGTGAATCTTTCAAAAAAAAACAAGCAATTACTTTCACATTTCTGTGTCATCTAAACTTTTAAAAATAAAGGGAGAACATACGTGCATAGAAGATCTCATAAAAACATATAACTCAAAAAACAATATTTAACAAAAAAATATGGAACAAATAATTTGAAAGTAAACAAGTTTTAAACCCAGAATGAAAGATAAGTTCATGTTAACAACAAATAAAATATTTGTAAAAAAAATTGTCTTAAGTTTTATCAATTTTATTTGATCAAGAACCTACCAAAAAATTCTTAAAAAAATTGTTAGTGATCTTTAACAAAAGAAATTTGTGACAAACAAATTAAAATGATAATATATTTTTATGGACAATATGCAAACAAACATATTAATGCTTATGTTTTTTATTTTTGAACAGTTTGTATAAAATACAATAGAACTAATTAAATTTTCAAAAGAAGTTAGGAGAAAATATACAATTTTAAAAAATCACCTAAAATGGAGTTCGGATGAAAAAGAATGAACCTTCCGAAGTCGGGCTATGGAATTGCAATCCAGATCATTGGTTATCACTCTGTAAGAAGAATGTAAACCCCTACAAATTTAAGAGAGTAAGAGGTCTTCCAAGCTAATAGTGAGGTGTGAGTCCCACGAGCGTGCCATACGTATCCAAGTATTACAAAAAAGATTAATTTTTTTCGTTAGTGAAATAAATCTAAAACAAAACAATGAACTAAATACCTTAAACATAACTTCAATTGAACCAAGACAAGGATGAAAAAAGCTCAAATATGAAGACCAATGCATGTAAAGTATATCTCACTTTGTAGATTCTTCACCTTATCAAATAAATAAACGAAATGTGGCTCGAATTGTAGAACTATGAGTTTTTTACGATGTCTTCTTTCAAATGAGAAACATCTCCTCTTGTCTACTTTGCTTATATTTTAAAAAAATAGATCAATTAAACTAAAAAGTTGATGATAGAATGCTACACAAACTGACAACATTTCATTATGAGTTCAAGACTTGTTGAATGAGAAAAATTGCCCCTTCATTTATAAATTTTTTGCATAATTGTAGACCGTTCATCTCATCTTAAAATGAAAAGATGAAAATTGGTCCTTCTAAAAAAATAATTTTTAATTTAAAATGAGAATCTTGAATTAAAAATTAAAATAGAGAACATGTGATGAACAGAAATAATATAAAATTTATTTGTGACAAAGATAGTATTATAAAATTGATTGGTGCGATTTAGTGGGATTTGGAGTAGATTATTAAATTGAAAAGTGGAATCTTTAAATTATAAAATTTAAATGATAAGTGACTGGACTCTGACATCTTTTAAATACAAAAAGTGAAATGAAATGGAGAATGATGTCACGATGTAAAGATTATTTGATTTTTAAGTTTTTTAGAAATTGTGAATACTCAATATCTATGAAATGTTTTATTAGGGAATGATTAGTTAATTAGTTTGGATTAACTAATTAATGAAATAAGATGTAAATTTTGAATAGTGAATAGTGAAATAAATCATACATTATGTAATTGTGATAGTGGCTATATGACTTTTCATGGTGCAATCTCTCAATTGGGGATAGACCAATGTGTCACAAAATGTGCATAAAAATTTAGATGTTTTAAGTTGATTTGTGCATTATTGTTGAATAGTCATTATAATCACAATTTTGACACGAAAGTGATGAAAATGAAATGTTGACACTGCTACATGTAAAAGGGTGACAAATTTATGGTGGGATGTGCATGAGAATTATTGAATTTTAGAATGAAAAGGGCATCGCATTTCAGAGAGAGGTCAAAATCAGAGAGCATGATATGGTCGTCTTCTCTTACAATCATGTTTTTGGACTTTAGGGTTCATGAGAGAAGGTCTGGGAGTCAAACCCCCTTCCTATCCTAAGGTAATCCTTCGAAAATATACATCTTTGAAAAGAATTTTTTTTGGGAAGAACTTTTTTCAAAAAAAACTTACAAGAAAGAGGGAAATCATTTATTTTAAAAAGGTAGATTTTATTAAAGTCATGATAGTTTATAAGGTGAAGTATGCTTATTGAAGGAATTTATACGCATGACAATTATTTTAGGTATTTTTTCATTTCCAATCATTTTTTCTAAGACCAAAGGGTATGGTCCAGTCTAGTCGAAAGTCAGACCCCCTATAGGTAAACACAAATATGTTTTTTGTTTTCACTTTCATTTTTGAAGGTCATTATTTATTAGAATTATACCTCTTAGCCCACATTATTGTACTTCTCATTGCACTTATGGACTCATTTTTGGTTGAGTCCGACATTTCATTTTACATGTGCATTATATTTTTGTGTCAATTGTACTGACATATTTTTGGTGATAACCAGCATCTATTTTGGGATCTCTCTTTTGTTCTGATTTGGCTATTTTTCATCATTATTATTTTTTCATGATTCTAGATATGGAGCCCCGAAAATGTGAACCCCTATAGTCATCTAACTACACCACATGGAAAACCAAGATGATGATGCACTTATAAATGAAAAGTTTATGGAGAGTTGTGTTTGACAACTTCTTAAACTTTATAGATGAGGAAGATAGTGTGGTTTGCATTCATGCAAGATGGGACATTTTGTTTCATTTGCCTCAATGTTTCGATCAATTTACAATATCACATTATACATGCCACATCATTTAAGGAACATTTGGATGTTATTATAACATTAATTGGAAAAGTCTCTTCACCTTCAACTGTTTTTCTTTCTTCTCCCTCTATTAGTGAAAAAAAAATTCGTGGTGACTTTGTTGATGTTCCTTCATCATCTTCTCCAATTTATGAGAATGTGATTATTGACAGTGGTTTGCATGAGGAACATTTGACATCTCGTGATACTATGATTGTTTCACCTAGTATGTCTTCTGTAAATGCCTCATTTCTAACACTAAAGAAAGTGAATAGGTAATTGGTGAAGCGAAATTTCTTTCGTCGCTCTCTCACTCATAGCAAAGGCTCCCTCATTCACTCCCTGTAGAACCAAATTTATAGCATGCAACATCACACTAATATGTTGAACATTCAAACCTCTAGTTCTAGTATCATATAATACTAAATTTGGAACACATCCTCTTGATGCACTTTTGCAACGTGACCTTACTCATATTAGTGCAATTGATATTTTTGTGTCTACTGTTATTACACACTCTTCACATCCCACTCTTGTTCAACTTACATATAATTCTACCTCCTTTGAGAGGCATACCATTGTTTTTGGATCCTACATGTTTTGTTTCATCAGTCACACTATTAAACTTGTGAGAATTGGTAAGCATTTCTAGGGAATCGTTACCCCTATCTAACGTGTTATGTAGATTACTAGGCATGGCATTGAATATTTTGTAGGTATTTCATATTATATGGAATCATTTGATAACAAAGCTTCATTTTTGTTCGCTCCACTCTTTGTGGAGATATTGGGGTTCACATGAGCTTTGTAGCACTTTCACTCAAGTATGAGAAACCTGAGATTATAGTTATACATGATCAAATTGACACATTCAAATGTTACCTCACATTCTTCTGTTGTGAAATTTACACCCATTCATATGCAAGTAGTTTCATCTACCACTTGAATTTATTTGGGATGGATCTTTTGTTGTTCTTGGTGACATCGGAAGCATTCTTATCAAGGATGCTACATAGTTCCTCCAATATCCAGCTTCTTTGACTACAAATTGTTCTGCATGCCTCTTGATGTTCTTTATTTTTGAGCTTCTTATTAGGTAGATGTATTTTTTGAGCATACATCTTATTTATTGGTGCAAATGTACTTTCTTGTTTTACACCATTTTAAGTTTTTTGGATTCATCTATTATACATGGGTAAATTATCAAGTACCTTGCTTTCCAAAATCTATATGAGGATCATTCTTTGTCTTATTTCATTAGCATTTTTTCAACTACTCTAAGATAATGTCATAGGTTTCAATATTTCCCTGCTATCTTATGCATGTATGTTCTCGTCTTAGAATATTTTTTTCTGATTCAATCTTTTCTATTCAATTGTATCGTCAACATATTTAAGATCTATTGACAGTGTCTAGCAGTTTATAGTGGAATTGTGGTAGATTTCAGTGTTAGCGGGGTGATGATCACATACAATTCTTACATTAGTATATTTTTTTGTAGTTTTGGTGACTTTTGTTTCATGACACCAGTGTAGAGTTCCCACCACTATTTGTGATCATTTTTTTCCACTTCAACCAATTTTTTTATTAAAGACATACATTGTCATCTTCTCTCAATTCAACATTGAGGGGGTGTTTAGACAATGCTTCCTCAAATTTTTCTTCTACCAAATTTTTTGGAGATCAATATTTTTTCTAATTGATCCTTGTATTAGCACAAATTTTTGTTTTGACTTGACAGCGACTAGGATTCATGTATTTCAATGGGATGGATTGGCATTCATATGGATACTTAAGTTCACATTGCATTCTCTTCTCTTGTACATCAATGCCGAACATCGCCTAGTTTCTATGACTTGTAGAAGAATCTAATATTTTTCTGTTTTTAACTACTCCCTAAATTAAACTTAAAGAAGTGTTGGTACAATTCGTTGTTATACAATTTTAATTACACTTAAGTAGTTTAATTATGTGTAAAGAATGCATATGGGCCACCATCCATAATAGACTTGTTAGTGGAGGATGATGACCTCTCTACTTACCATAATGAGATGGTCATTTTAGTGAGATGTCTACTTACACTAAATAATCATTTTATTATCATTAAACAACTATTTTATCTCTTCTATTTATCGAAGCTCTTCATAATGGAGATTATGCATTAATTTTGTATATGTGGATAATATTGATGTAGTTATTGTTAGAAAAAATAGATCTTACAGTGCAAATAGATAATGCAAAATAAAAATAGGTTATAAAAATATAAGACAAGAGAAAATACATTACACAAGATATATGTGAAAGCTTTACTATATGCAATGAAAAAACAATAAGGCAAATGACAGCTTCCAAACTTTAGTTATCATTAGCAAATCCTCTTTTCTACAACAACTCCTTTCAGTGCTAAAAAACAAATCACTCAATGCTTACAATGAAAGCATTCAAGTGAGCCAAGCTTATATAGCCTTTAGACTCTAACCTCCAAACATGCAAGTCCAAACTTGCATGGATCCTCAACAAAAAACATAAAGATAAAATAGTTAGAAAAAAATATTGAGACCATTGTTCCCCTATGTATGCATGGTCAAAAGATGCTCCCACTTTTGACCTGAAGATCCCATCTCACATGTGACTTCAAAATGCTACATCTCACTTCACATGGGCCTCTAATATAGAATAATAACAATGTCCATACTATCTCATGTGCACACACATACTTCCAAAATATTTTTTCAAATGTCAAATCATGACTCCAACTAAGAGATGCACTCCATCTCTTTATTGTCTCATTATTACTAAAAAGCAACATCATATAAATAATTAAAGACCAACAAAATTATTCTTTAATGGAGTGTTACGTCCTACTTAATTCATATGCACATGATCACATGAGAGATCCTCTTGTGGATCATGCCACATCACCAATAAGCCACATCACTTTTTTTATTATTATTTGCATCACTTGTCATATCTCTTACACAGTCATTATCAACTCACCATAGTGAATAATAACTATCACCTCATCGCATGAATAGTGACCATGAATAGTGACTTGTGAATAATGACTTCACATCCTAACATACTCTCACTTGAAGTCAATATACACAAGTCATTATTCACGAGTCAAAATTGACTTCAAATGAGAGTATGTTAGGATGTGAAGTCACTATTTACAAGTCCCTATTCATGGCCACTATTCATGTGATGGAGTGATAATTAATATTCACTATAATGAGTTAACAATAACTATATAAAAAATATGGCAGATGATGCAGAAGGTGATGTGATTTGTTGATGATATGGCATGGCCCACAAGAGGATCTCACATATAATAATATGCATGTAAATGAAGTGGGGCGTAGTACTCCACTAAAGGATAGTTTCTTGGTCTTTGATTATTCACATGATGTCTTTTGGTAATAATGAGACAAAAAAATAGGATGTATCTCTTAGTTGGAGTCATAATTTGACATGTGAGAAAAGTCAAAAGGTAGTGTGAAATTTTTTGAAAGGATGTGTGTGTACATAAGATAGTAGAAACATTGTTACTATTTTAAATTTGAGATCTATGTGAAGTGGAATGTAGCATTTTGGAGTCGCATATAAAATAGGATATTCAAGTCAAAAGTGAAAGCATCTTTTGGCCATGCACGTGAGGGGACAATGGTCCATATTTATCAATAGTGCAGTCATTAGGAGTATGACGCATTTTTTGGGCTCTTCAGAAAGTTTCTCTTTACCTTTCTTTTCTTTTTGTATTTTCTATAAAGGCATATTAATTCTTTTTGTAATGTGGGTGTGGAAAAGCTTAGAATTCGCAAGCACTTACGCTTGGAGTTGAATCATTGGAAGCTTATATATAAGCATTGCTTTGTAACTAGTTTGATAGTTTGTAAGCGTTGTATTCTTTGTATGAAAGCATTGTAAAGGCATTACTATTCATAGTATTTGAAAAGTATGTTAGGTGTAGAATCACTATTCATAGTCATTATTCACGAACTAATATTCACAATCACTATTCATCATGATGTGGCATTTAAGGGATGTGGTTGGTTGGTGATGTAGCAGGGCCCATTAAAGGTCTCTCACATGTGATCAAGGTGATGTGATGGGAGTGGGGCATAGTACTCCATCAAGACACATGGGTTTTGTCCTTGGTAGTCACATGGGGTTTGTCTTGTGGCATAATTGGTCAAGGGTTAGGTATGGGTCAAATTTTTAAGGGACCCAATGGTTCACATGTGTGGAGAAAGTCAAAAGGTGATTGTAACACTTTTTAGACTTTGATGTACACAGAAAAAAAAGACAAGAGTTTACTGTTACTAATTGTCCTTACATATGGAGCGGGGGGCAATGTTTATAGTTACACAAAAGTGGCTTGGATCTTGTCTAAAATGGATGGTCCACTTTGTTGACCCTTACACATTAAGACATACATTTTACTATTGATCACTAGTGCCCACAAAGAATGTGGTGAATTTTTTGGGCCGCCATGAAGATTATCTCTCCCTTTCTCTTCTATGTTGTAAATGTTATATAAACATGCATTCTCCTTTGTAATTTGTATCTATGTTTCCTCTTAAGGATCCATGCAAGCTTGGACTTTCATGTATAGAGGTTAGAGCCTAGAGACTGGTCAGTTTAGTTCACTTGAATGCTTTGGTTGTAAGCATCAAGTGTTTTGTTTGTTAGCACCGAAAGGAGTTGTTGGAGCTGTTATAAAAAAAATGATTTACTAATAATAATGAAAATCTGAAAGTTGTCATTTGCCCCATGGTTTTTTCCTTGCACATTGCAAAGTTCTCACATACATTTTGTGTAATGTGTTCCCTCTTATCTCATATTTGTATAGCTTATTTTTATTTTGCATTATTTATTTGCACTGTGAGATCTATTTTTCTTAAAAAAATTGGCACGTTGGAGAGATCTGGATGAGTGTTTTTACAACCTCCACTCAACACTAAACAATTATTTTATCTCTCATATTTATTAGGACTCTCTCTAGTAAAACATATGAAGAACATAAAGTACATTAACACATTAATATAGTTATTGTGAGATTGTGCATTAGCTTTGTATATATGTGAGCAATATGGTTGTGGTAATGGCATGCTGGAGAGACCCTAGGTGAATGTTTATTACTGAAATCAAAAAAATTCACTTAAGATCTCTCCAACATATCAGTATCACGGTCATATTATCCACATACACATAGCTCATGAAAAATCTCACAACCAATATTGATGTGTATTAATTGTCTAATATTCTTCATATCTCCACTATGAAGAGCTCATATAAATAGGAGAAATAAAATATTTTTTAATTTTGAATGAAAGAGTATTTAACATAAATAGTCATCCCACTTGAACAAGTGGAGAAACCATTATTCTCAATAACAAGTCAACCATGGATGGTGACCCATATTTGTAGACACCAAAATCATGTCTACTCCTTGGTCGACTCCCCCCTTGGTCCTCTTGGTCCACTTCTACACATTCCTAACCCACACTTATTAATTTAAAATAAATTAACTATTTTAAATTAATAACCCCCCTTGACACATCACCCATGCCACCTCACCCCACCTTGGATACCTTTTCTTGGATGCCTCCCTCACCCCATGCCAAATCTTAATTACTTAAACCCCATTTCATCCCTCCCACTAACCTCTCGCGCTCATTTAATCCGTCTTGAACTGTTTTCCAACGACAGTTAGACCTGGCAGTTGGAAGAACAGGGAAAAAGACTAAAAATAGCCTCTTTTTCCATTCTTCAGCCACCAACGTCGGTCATTATTCGGCCGACGTCGGCGGTTTTGCCGGCGTCGGTTCCTTTAAGACTACATTTTTGCTTCCGTTGCTCCCCCTCTGCGAACGTGAATTCTCTTGCTCCAGACTTCAAGCTCTTTCGCTCTTCGACTTCTTGCAGGTATCAGTGTTTCAACAGCACTCTCCAGGCTCAGAGGTTCTGCTCCAGTCATTCTGCACCAAATTAAAGGTTGCACGACACCTCCAGCATCAGCCACAACGAAAACAAGCCTCCTGCACCTCTGCCTCTCCACCCACAGCTAAGTATTTGTATTGGTCTTATTTTACTGTCTTTTTAAATACATTAGCAATCAGACTACTGCCCATTTCCAAGCATTCTTGACACAACCCAGTCTGTTCTTCCCAGAGAGGCTGAAAAGCATTCTCTCACCCTTATCTCTCTTTTTGCCCATGTCATCCATTCGGTCCCTTTTTAGCCACACTCTATACTGTTGACCCAGAACCGGCCACTAAAACTCTCACAGACACCCCAAACCACTTTGCTGACCACAAACAGCTCTGAAACTCGTCCAAAGCCTTATTGCCCAGACCGACGCCGGCCACCAGGCCCATTTTCCCTACCGACGTCGGCAGACTAACCGACGCTGGAGACCTTAACCAACCGACGCCGGTAGAACCACCGACGCCGGCGACTGTGGAAAACAAATTGCCACATACAGGTACGCATTTGTTTCTATTTCTTTTGTTCAGTCCTTTATCATTTTTTTTCTAACAACATTCTATTTTTTTCATCAATTAGTGGACTGTCACCCTTCTAAGAAGTCTTTGCACTTCTGGGATCAAGCATTGCTTGGCAGTCCACTACCTACCTATCTAACAGTTTTCTTGTTTAAGTCTTTTTCTTCTACAGGAGTCGTCCTCCACAGCTAAAGAGGAGTCCCTACAACGTCTGGATAACGGTGCACAAACCTCATCCAGGTATCATCTAACCCTTGACCATTATCTTAGTTTCTTTCATCCTTTGAATGTGGAAAAGCAAAAACTTGTTAGAAACATTCTGGCATGCCCGGTGGGACCCTAGGACTTTTCTTTGGGTTCATACTTTTTCTTCTAAAAGCAAACTTTTCATATAGGTGCATTAGGTCTCTTCTTGCATCTTTTTCTTCTATCTCTTCCGAAAAACACCATCAGCAAAGTTAAAAAGAATCTTTCTTTTTTTTTTCCTTTCTGCATCTTAGAGTAGTAAAGTTCATGCTCTTAACCTTTTCTCAACTTGTTTGCATCCGAACACACATTTCAATTTGGGCTTAAAATCTATTGCATCTCATTTCTGATTGAATGCATAATTAGTCCACACATCTAGTAATTAAAAACCGCATTATGAATAAATCTTAGTGCACTTATGTTACACGACCACACCACTATCACAATCTAAACATCTAAACATACTTGAGACAAGGCTCGACTAGGATTTCATCACCTAGCGGATACCTTACCCTTCTTGGTAATTCCATTTGGACTTCACTACCAAGGGGAGAGCCCACTCTGTTCTCTGGCAGAGTATAAACTCTAGGGGAAGTATATACTGGCTAAGCGACCCAGCTTATCTCTGGGCTCGTGAAGTGATGGGAGCTTGCTCCTTAGCACCAAGCCTCGTACAAAACCTAATACAGACTTTTGAGCATCAAAACTAACCTGAAACCAACCTTAGACTGCTTCTTCTAAGACCCGTTCTAAAAGCCAACTTCTTAAACACACTCTAAGGCATAAGCCAACATGATTCTAAAAATTTGTTCTTAGGATTTAACGTTTAGGGTCTGTTTGTCTTCATCTGTTTTTCTGTTTTTATCTAGTTTTTTGAGCTAGTAAAGACGTTTTCTTCTTTTTTTCAAAAAAATTTAAATTTTTTGAGTTTCTGGAATAACACAGTCACCGACATCGATTTTTCCACTGACGTCGGTAACTACCTTCACCGACATCGGTTATCTGACCAACATCGGCCCCTTTATTCACCGGCATCAGTTTTTATACCGACGTCAGTCACTGTCAAAATCTTTTTTCCAAAATAGCAGGCTTAAAACCCGACTTTTTTGCTGTTAGACACACATTTTGAGTTTCTGAAACTGAAAAAAAACACAGTTTCTGAAACCTGACCCTTTTTGCCTTGAGTGGTTTTGACACGTAGTCAAACCAAAACTCTTGTTGACCACGCAAAGCAACAACCACTCCCGTCTTTGCCTTCCATAATCAGTCCTCTAATGGAGTATCATTCAGAGACCGAACGAACTCCTACCCAACCGACCCCGACTCAGCCTCCCATTGTCCTTGAGGGGGACCAAGACTTCGAAAGGTTCCTTGACCTCAATGTCAAGGTCCTTCAACATTATCTCGCGCGAAGTCGAACGCGAGACTCTTTAGGCAACCCAATTTATGGGATGCCAACCTCTTTAGTTGAGACAGCAGTCATATCAACGGCGTCTGTAATCCATCCCATAGACACCCAAGCCGTCGCCTCGACTAATAACCAGACCATGACTAATCTTCTAAGTGTGGCTTCTCCTTCTATCTCTTGGCCTACTTCCATTGGGGTTTTGACCCCCCATCAACCACAGACTATTCAACAAATCTCTACCCATTTCCAAAATCTAGTTGTCTCCATCCCGCCTACTCTCGCCCCCATCAACACCAGGGTGGCCACTCATCCTTTGGCTAGTGCTGCCACTATCCAACCACCTCTTGCAACATCAAGCCTAGTCGTGCCTTCTACCTTCACGACGCAACCACCCTTGGCCTCCACTTCTGTCCCAATGACTAGTTATCAGTTAGTTGCGCCTATACAAGCGCAACTGACTACGTCATACGCCCCTTCTAGCACCTTTCAAGCGCCTTACAACCTAGGGGGCGCCCCACTCGCAAATCCGTCAGCTGATCTAATCTAAATGCTGATGGACAAAATGTCTAATATTGAGACATCCATTTCATGTTCAAGCAATGTTCTTTCATATGACCAAATTTGCAATGAACCCATCCATCCCTCCGTCCCAATCCGACCGTACCCCAGTCAGTGGGAACTTCCTAAGTTTACTCGCTTCTAGAGTAAGGAAGACCCACAGCAACATCTACGAGCATTCATACATGCTTGTTATTTTATAGTGCATGATGATGCGTTGTTGCTACGCACATTCCCCATGTCGCTTTCTAGCCCTGCCCTCGATTGGTACAACTCTCTCACTAGACACTCTCTTTTCACATTCACCCAACTGGCCCAACTTTTCCTTGACCACTTCTCGATCAATATCACCAAAAAGGTCTCTATCACAGATCTATACTCTATCACACAGTTTGACGACGAATCCATAACCGATTTTGTTGCCCGTTTGAGAGGCTTAATCAACCAGCTCTCATTTTATTTGCCTCAACCCGAGCTCATCGAACTCTTTTTCCAGGCGTGTGCCAAACATATTTCATCTACTCTGCGGGTCCAAACATTCTGCACCTTTGACGAAGTTTTCATGATGGCTAAGAAGCTTGAACTACGTGCCGTCGAGGAAAACAAAGTCAAATTGCGAAGTAAAAACCCCAACACCAAGTCAAATGACCATTCTTCCCAACCTTCATCTTCCAACATCAAGTCCAAGGGATCGACAAACGCTGTGGTCCTTAGACCATCATCTTCAACAACAAACAACCAATCTCAGCCTTCTACATCAGACTACATCACAAAACAATTTCAACAGCGGTATATATAGCGTCAGTATACTCCTATAAGAGAATCATATGTTTCCGTTTTGGATAAACTCGTCAAACAGGGGGTCCTCAATCTCCCTCAAATTCGACCGCCTCAATTTGACCCTTCAAAACTTATCCCTGCATGGTACAGAGAAAATGACTTCTACAATTATCACCGTGTCAAAGGCAATGACACAGCCAACTGTAAGACTCTCAAGAACATCATTCAGGACATGCTTGATAAAAGTGACCTTGTCTTAGACAACCCGAATGCGCCACCTAACCAAAACATCGACATCTTTAGACAACTTTTTCTTAACCATCCCCCTAACCAAAACAACATGCAAACCATGGCCGATGACTCCCAAGAGCGTAATATACACACAGTCAACACGATCTCGCCTCTTATGCCTAACCTTTCTCACAGTCTGAAGAGGTTAGCCCACCCATCGATCCATCGCAGGAAGAGGAGCCTTCTTCTCCCATTCATCTTCCACAAGTGGACGAACCTTCTTCTCCTATTAGTTCTCCATCGACCTCTCTTATATTGGAGGACGCTTTGACCATACCGACGCCACTTGCATCGCCCTCATCCTTCCTATCATCAATGGGGGATCATACTTTTTCCGCGCCCCGACCACACGCCGAAGCCATCACCATCCCTACGCTCTGCCCTCTCGAAGAGCCAAACTCTTCAATCCCTTCTCCGCCGAGAGAAGAACTCGCCGCCTCACCTACTTCGATCAAAGAAAATCCGGTGAGGTTAGACTTGAACCTGACTCCACGCAATAGTAGCCCTCAGACCAAACCAAAGAAGACCACTAAACCACATCGGAGAACTCCTCTCCCACCATCATCATTGCCCTCCATTTTGGGCCCCCATCCAACCACCTTAAAAGGAGTGCTTCCTGCTCCAACACCTATCAAAAACAAACTACCTCCATTACGACCAACACCTAACAAAAACATACCTCCTTCAAAGCATCCAACGTCTCCTACCATGAAAGTGTCATCTACGCGTCTGGCCACACCGCCAAACAAAAGGATGGTACGAAACAGTCCCTACAACGTCTAGATAACGGTGCGCAAACCTCATCCGAGTATCATCTAACCCCTGACCATTATCTTAGTTTCTTTCATCCTTTTGAATGTGGAAAAGCAAAAACTTGTTGAAAACATTCTGGCACACCCGGTCTCTATCACAGATCTATACTCTATCAGACAGTTTGACGACGAATCCATAGCCAATTTTGTTGTCCGTTGGAGAGGCTTAATCAACCAGCTCTCTTTTTCTTTGCCTCAACCCGAGCTCATCGAACTCTTTTTCCAGGCGTGTGCCAAACATATTTCATCTACTCTCCGAGTCCAGACATTCCGTACCTTTGACGAAGCTTTCACGATGGCTAGGAAGCTTGAACTACGTGTCATCGAGGAAAACAAAGTCAAATTGCGGAGTAAAAACCCCAACACCAAGACAAATGACTCTTCCTCTAAACCTTCTTCTAATTCTAAATCTAAGGCATCAGCAAATGTTGTAGTCGTTAGACCATCGTCTTCAACAACAACCAACCAATCTCAGCCTTCCACATCAAACTTCATCACAAAACAATTCCAACAACGGTATATACAGCGTCAGTATACTCCTATAAGAGAATCATACGCTTCCGTTTTGGATAAACTCGTCAAACAGGGGGTCCTCAATCTCCCCCAAATTCGATCGCCCCCTCAATTCGATCCCTCACGTGCCATCCCTGGGTGGTATAGGGAGAACGACTTCTGCAATTATCACCGTGTCAAAGGCCATGATACAACCAACTGTAAGACTCTCAAGAACATCATTCAGGACATGCTAGATAAAGGTGACCTTGTTTTGGACAACCCAAACGCGCCACTCAATCAAAGCATAGACATCTTTAAACAACTTTTTCCTAACCATCCCCCTAGCCAAAACAACGTGCAGACCATCGCTGATGACTCCCAAGAGCTTAATATACACACAGTCAACACGGTCTCGCCTCTTATGCCTAACCAACCTCTCTCACAGGCTGAAGAGGTTAGCCCACCCATCGGTCCATCGCAGGTAGAAGAGTCTTCTTCTCCTATTAGTCCATCACAGGGAGACGAACCTTCTACTCCCATTAGTTCTCCATCGACCTCTCTTATATTGGAGGACGCCTTGACCATACCAGCACCGGTAGCCTCGCCCTCATCCTTCCTATCAACAATAGGGGATCATATTTTTTCCACGCCTCAACCACACGCCGAAGCCATGACCATCCCTACGCTCTGCCCTCTCGAAGAGCCACAATCTCCAATCCCTTCTCCGTTGATAGAGAAACTCGCCACCTCACCTACTTCGGTCGAAGAAGATTCGGTGAGGGTAGACTTGAACCTTCCCCCCCACAATAATGGCCCTCAAACCAAAATAAAGAAGGCCACTAAACCACATCGGAGAACTTTTCTCCCACCATCATCATTGCCCTCCATTTTGGGCCCCCATCCATCCACCTTAAAAGGAGTGCTCCTACTCCAACACCTATCAAAAACAAACTACCTCCATTACGACCAACACCTAACAAAAACATACCTCCTTCAAAGTATCCAACGTCTCCTACCACGAAAGTGTCATCTACGCGTCTGGCCACACCGCCAAACAAAAGGATGGTACGAAACACTCCCTCGACAACGTCTAAACAAAAGTTGTCAACTTTTACTGCAACACAACGTGCAGACCCATTAGCAGGTTCTTACACCTTGCTGTTATGCCGACTTTTGCAATCCTCTAACATCACTCTTCCCCCTATCAAACCATTTCAACCTCTCGGACCAAAGTCGTCTTGGTTCGATGACACCAAAATTTGTCAATATCATCGCACACCTAGGCATGACACCAAAAATTGTTGTGCCCTTAAGGTTGCCATCCTCCAATTCATGGAGAAACACACCCCTCTTAATGAGGGTACTGTCAACAAATCTCCAACACCGTCTCATGTCTCCCAAACATTTTCACCTTCACACTCATCAACTCTCAGACCAAAACTGTCTTGGTTCGATGACACTAAATTTTGTGCATATCATCGCACACTTGGACATGGCACTGAGCGTTGTTGCGCTCTTAAAGCTATCATTCGTCAACACTTCAAACTGGACACCCTTCTCACCAAGGATCCTCTTGACCACCCTTTAACCAAACCATCGACACCATCCCATGCCTCTCAAACCTCATCACCTAAATTGGGAGCCCATCATCAGACTGTGGTTCCTCTATCGCCTTCAACCCCATTATTTGAAATCAACACCATCAATGTGGCCAACAGGGCACAAACCATACAAGATAAAGGGAAAGAGAAGGTTTCTCTCCCTCGAACATATCCATTCGTCAAGCCTTCTCAACCATCAAAACCCAAGATTTCACTTTTGGGCACATCTCGACCAACTTTCTCAAAACCAATTCATGACTCCAAGGTGAAACAACTTCACCCGACTTCTGTGAAGACATCTTTGTATGACCTCATTCAAAGCTCTCTACAACATCATCAAGCCTTAATCAAAACCTTAAAGGTAGTGGAGGTTCAATCTAAAAACCCCCAACCACTAGTTGTCTTAGTCCAACCATTTCTCAAGCATTCTCCTCATCACCAAAATAACTAGGAGAATTTGACTCTATATTGACTATCACGATCTCGACCAAGCCTCGACCAAGCATCGACCAAGTCTCAACCAAGCCTCGACCAAACATCGACCAAATATCAACCAAACATCGACCAAACATCAACCAACTTTCTGTCCAACATCAACCAACACGTGACCAATTTGGAAAGAAGCAAATGAGGCAAGTTTGCTCCTAATTAGCTTGGACCTTACATCATGACGCACAAGCATAGATTAGGGATTTATCGTCTGTCTTCTTTCGAAGACCGACGAGAAATTGAGCCCCTTAATGCCTTGCAGCTACGACCGTTCTATTGTTATTCGAGTACTCGTTCACTTGACATTTAACTTGAGCTCGTCCCTTGAACAATCCTTTCCTCTTAATCCTCATTCCTTTCAACCCTATTCCCCTAAATAATCCCTCTGTAACCCTTTTATAAAGTATGAATGCTTTGTCCTAATAAAAGAGAGCCCTCGAACTTCTATAGTCTTGTCCATGACTACAAATTCTGTCAAATATAAATTGAGATGTCAAAATATCAAAAGGTCATAAATTTTAAATGCAGACTGCTCCCTCGAAAGACATTTGTACTATCATTGTTGTAGCTAATAGACTGCTCCCTCGAAAGACAGCTATTCAAAGCCCTAAATATATATAAAACAAAAATATAGACCACTCCCTCGAAAGATAGCTATGCCTAAAATCTTGCTACAAACAGCACTTTCTCATAAGCTTCTCGCATCGATCAGCTTCACAAATGACCACAACAACAAAATGACATCTCTATGTAGACTTCTCGCATTGATCAGTCTGCCAAAAAAAAATGGTCATGGACTTGACTTGTAGTCGTTCTCAGGGTCTCCTATATAAAAGGGGCAAAGTTATCCCTACTAAAAAGAGCTACCCTCTCCTCCCATTTAACATCACCTACTCAAGGGATTTCGAGCTCATTTTAATGTCAAAGTGATTCGATTACCTCTCTAACACAACCAATGGTCAAAGACGTAATGCATGAACGGGGCTTTTGTTTTTAAAAACCCCCTACCTATGCTATCATTATGGTCATTGTCAATGAAAGGGCAAATATGTCTTTCACTTCCTCCATACCTTGGTCACATTCAACCAAATCATTTTCTCAACCAAAACAAACCAACCCAAACATTTTCAGACCACTCGCATGACATAGTCCATTTCACATAGTTTCTATGGACAACAATACACATGGAAACTATCGACCACACAATTTATGTTAAGCATAAATCATTACTGGCTGAAGCATAAATCGACTCATTTCATTTTTAGCATACACCCATCACCGATATTGACACTTGCTAGGGATGAAAAACCACTTAATCGATGTTACAGAATACACCATCACATAATATGAAAAAGACTGTAACATCATCATATCCTCATCATTTATCATGACCAAACCAACCTATCAACCACTTTGACTCCTAGTCTAAACTACATTGGTCTGAGGCCCTTCCAACAAGGGCTATGTAGGCAGCACTAAGATTACATGACGTCTTCTGGGGTTAGCTCGGCCACATCCGTTTGTTCGTTTATCTGATGGACAAACTATTTCGACCTCTAACCATGACTTAACCTAATCATCAACCAACTATCAACCACTTTGACTCTTAGTCTGAACTACATTGGTCTGAGGCCCTTCTAACAAGGGCTATGTAGGCAGCACTCAGATTACATGACGTTTTCTGGGGTTAGCTCGGCCACATCAATTTGTTCGTCTACCTGATGGACAAACCATTTCGACCTCTAACCATGACTTAATCTAGTCTAAATCAATCATCAACTATTTTGCCTCTTAGCCTGAACTACATTAGTCTGAAGCCCTTCTAATAGGGGCTATGTAGGCAGCACTCAGATTACATGACGTCTTCTGGGGTTAGCTCGGCCACATCCGTTTGTTCGTCTATCTGATGGACAAACCATTTCGACATTTAACCTGACCAAACCAATCATCAACCACTTTGACTCTTAGTCTGAACTACATTGGTCTAAGGCCCTTCACACAGGGGCTATGTAGGGAGCACTCAGATGACATGATGTTTTCTGGGGTTAGCTCGGCCACATCTGTTTGTTCGTCTATCTGATGGACAAATCATATTACCTTTAACCACGACTTAACATGATCCAGACCCAATCCATAACCGACCCTCTTCCTCCCTTTTAGGGAGAACTACATCGGCCTGAGGCCCTAACGACCAAAGGCTATGTAGGCAACACTCAGATGACATGACGTCTTCTGAAGTTAGCTCGGCCATTCCTTCGTCTGTCCATCTAATGGACCAATTATCTCCTCAGACCGCGACCACTTCCAAGACAACTTTGCCTTGGTTGTTTTTGCATGTATGCTACCTCACGAATGGTTAGCAAAATTGTCTGCAACCCACATTTTGATGCTCACAAGTATTGGATCGCGCTCTAGTTGATTCCCACTACTTGTGGCTTTTTTTCGTGTTTTCCAAGAGCACTTCTTGAGCCCAGGATACTTGGCACACGACGACCATTGGAGCTATAGCTTGGATCGAATAACCCAATCAGCGACGACTAAATGCTGGGGCTCGGTTATTTCGATTTTAGCACTCCTCGATCTTTGACCATGACAATTTGACCTACCTATCGCGTGGTGTGGCATACGCACAATCCCACCCTTTGCAGCGTTCACACCCTACCCTTCACCCTTTCCATCCACTCTCTGTCAAATCGACACCCGATCTCAGGTTCCCTTCCCTCGACTCTCGCTTTGAGGGGGGAACACCTCATCCCATACCTGGGGCAACCAACTCCTGTTTTTGTCTTGCAGTTCGTCAAGAACAACCAACAAGACAAAAAAGGGCAAATGTAGACACCAAAATCGTGTCTACTCCTTGGTCGACTCCCCCCTTGGTCCTCTTGGTCCACTTCTACACATTCCTAACCCACACTTATTAATTTAAAATAAATTAATTATTTTAAATTAATAACCCTCCTTGACACATCACCCATGCCACCTCACCCCACCTTGGATACCTTTCCTTGGATGCTTCCCTCACCCCATGCCAAATCTTAATTACTTAAACCCCATTTCATCCATCCCACTAACCTCTCGCGCTCATTTAATTCGCCTTAGACCGTTTTCCAACGACAGTTAGACCTGGCAGTTGAAAGAATGGGGAAAAAGGCTAAAAGTAGCTTCTTTTCCCATTCTTCAGCCGCTGATGTTAGTCATTATTCGATCGACGTCGACGGTTTTGCCGGCATCGATTCTTTTAAGACTACATTTCTGCTTCCGTTGCTCCCCCTCCACGAACGTGAATTCTCTTGCTCCAGACTTCAAGCTCTCTCGCTCTTCGACTTCTTGCAGGTATCAATGTTTCAACAGCACTCTCCAGGCTCAGAGGTTCTGCTCTAGTCATTCTGCACCAGATTGAAGGTTGCACGACACCTCCAGCATCAGCAACAACGAAAACAAGCCTCATGCACCTCTACCTCTCCACCCACAGCTAAGTATTTGTATTGATCTTATTTTACAGTCTTTTTAAATACATTAGCAATCAGAGTACTGCTCATTTTCAAGCATTCTTGACACAACCCAGTCTGTTCTTCCCGGAGAGGCTGAAAAGCCTTCTCTCACCCTTATCTCTCTTTTTGCCCCTGTCATCCATTCGGTCCCTTTTTAGCCACACTCTCTGTCCTGTTGACCCAGAACCGGCCACTAAAACTCCCACAGACACCCCAAACCACTTTGCTGACCACAAACAGCGTTGAAACTCGTCCAAAGCCTTATTGCCCCGACCGACGCCGGCCACCAGGCCCATTTCCCCTACCGACGTCGGCAGACTAACCGACGCCGGAGACCTTAACCAACTGACGCCGGTGACTGTGGAAGACAGATTGCCACATACAGGTACGCATTTGTTTCTATTTTTTTTGTTCAGTCCTTTATCATTTCCTTTTCTAGCAACATTCTATTTTTTTCATCAATCAGTGGACTGTCACCCTTCTAAGAAGTCTTTGCACTTCTGGGATCAAGCATTGCTTGGCAGTCCACTACCTACTTATCTAACAATTTTTTTGTTTAAGTCTCTTTCTTTTACAAGTGTCGTCTTCCACAGCCAAAGAGAAGTCCCTACAACGTCTGGATAACGGTGCGCAAACCTCATCCGGGTATCATCTAACCCTTGACCATTATCTTAGTTTCTTTCATCATTTGAATGTGGAAAAGCAAAAACTTGTTAGAAACAATATTCACTCACTAAAGTACACATACTTAACCTATTTAAATAAATTTAATTAAATATGCATAATAATGAATTGCATCAACACCTCCCTTAAGTGCAACTTAGGAAGCAATAAAAATATATCAGACTCTTCAGAAGATAACTCCCAATAACTAAGATGTGTTAGGTATTTATATGAGAGAATACAATGCAGTGTGAAGTCAAGTATCCATATGGACGTCAATCCATTTTGCCAAAATACATAGATATCGAGTCACTGTAACTATCAAATCAAAGCAAGAATTGGAATTGAATGCGAGATTTACTTAGAAGAAATATTGATCTCGAAAACATTAAATAAAAGAAAGATCCTGATAAAACATTGCCTAAATATCCCCTCAATGTTAGATTGGGAAAATGTCAATAAATATATTTATTGAAGAAACTGACTAAAATAATAAAAAATGATCACAAATATTAATGGGAACTCCACACTAATGTCACTAAATAAATGTTATCAAAGTTGTGAATAAGTATACTACTCTAAAAATTATATTAGTCGAAATAACTACTCAATCATCATAATACCAACACTAGAATCCACCAAAATAGCTCTATTGCAAACTACAGGTGACTGTCAACAAGGCAAAAGAATGTCGAAGATGCAATCGAAGAGAAAATACTAAAACAATGAAAAGTGCACCAAGAAGAGAACACATATATATAAAATAATAAATAAATTTCAAAGCCCATAGCACTATCTTAGAGTAACTAAAAAAATGTCAATAAAATGTGAAAAATAACAATTCTCAGATGGGTTCCAGTAAATTAAGTCGCTGATAAAATATCCATGTACAATATAGGAATCCAAAAACTTAAAATGATGTGAAGCAAGAAAGCACATGCACAACAATGAAAAAGATGGCCAAGGTGGTGAAGGAAGAATCAAGCCACAGATAATGAAAATGATGCAAAGAAAAGGCACCCGTGCATAAGAGAATAAAATGTAGTAAAACACAATCATCCTATTAATATTAGAATCCACCAGAATAGCTCCACTGTAAATTGCCAAAGATTGTCAACAAGTCAAAATAATGGATGCCCAAAAAATACAAATGGCACAAAAAAACATACTAAAAAATGAGGGATGTCATGATCTACTGAAAAAGTGTCTGCAAGTGTACAAGTACAAGGTACAATGAACATGACTACAAACAAGTTTGTTTTGTTTGTGAGGGTGTCTGAGCTCCTATCAGACCAGACCTCACCCTCTATCTTCAACAAACAATCTAATGGAGTGTATGTGTGAAAAACAACCTTTAAAAAATAATTTCCCGTCAAAGTTATTTAAAAAGAATTGGCCTCAAAAGCAATATGACAACTCTTTTATAAATGTCCTCCCTTTTTTTTAACAAAGGGCCATATTTAGTGGGTTGGGGGGCTTGACCCCCTTACCACCACTATTGTTTTAACAAAATTATTGTGTAGCCAATTCAGTTATCAAACATTTATAGATAAATGTGGCACAAAATTATATTTAGATTGGATTTTGGCCTTTGTAATGTTACCCACCTTTATAGGAAAGGTCGCATGAGTTGATTGAAGGTGGTGGCCAATAAGATAGAGCCACGTGGTTGACAACCATGAGGGATATTAGGCAGGAAAGAGCCATTTAATAGCAAGAAACCTTTGGTGGAGGGTTTGAACCAAGTCGATAATGGCATGTATCTGTGGAAAGCTTGCCAATGGAGGATGACTATGAGTATCATAATAGTTGTGCTACACATAACCCGCTCAAGTCCAGTTGAAGGTAAATGATGTCGTTGAAGTAGTGGTAGTGGAGGTTGGTTTCGTGGCCATGATTGTGGTCGTGGTCATGGGTGCATAAAATCCAAATGCAAGTTGTGGAATGAGCAAGACTTTTGTTGTGTTCCAGGTAGGAAAAAATATCAATATAGTTGTTATTCCTCTTGTTTGTTGTTAAAATATCATCTACTCCGCCATTATTTAATAGTGATGAAGAAACATAACCCATATCTTTCTCTTTTTCTCCATTCGCAAACTTTGAAGTGTTGTTATCCTTTAGCCTCATAATGGCTATAACCTTCAGCTGATAACCTCTAGGTTCATCACTCTGTTATGGTATCAGAGTAGATGATTTTTTAGATGGTATCAGTGTCACAACGTTGTTTAAAGCACCTATACTATTGGTTTTTAAATTAACCTTATCTCATTTTAGGTAAGATTATTTAATATTTAATACAATTGATTGATATTTGTGTTATATTTGAGAGGTCAGTTCATTTCATTCGGTACAAAAAATTATGAAAAAATTCACTAGGTCGTACAACCTTCAACCATTTTCACCACCTATTGGCATCAATTTGCATTGATTCTTAGCATTATACGGATTCAGTGAATCAATTGATGGATATCATGATGGCCATGGGTAAAGTTGTCTACTATGGCCTCTTCCACCAACAATATGTTCTTCTATTTTTAGACAAAATGTTGCCCTCAAATCACTTCATTATGGCGGCTTGAAGCGACACCACTAATCCTTAGAGGTATGTTTCCAATATTGAATAAATTTGCATTGGGTGCCTCCCGAGCAACCTGACACCACTTCAGCCACTCCAAATTGCCCAAGGTTTTTGCATCAAACAACCCACACTTTTATAAAATAAAAGGTGTAGTTTTTTTTTTCAAAGCCAAAAGTTTTGTAATAGATTAATTAACAATTTGTGTGTTATTGTTAATTAATTAGTTCATAGCCAAGTTGGCCACATAATATTTTACTAAAAATGGTCAAAGGATCGAGCTCCAACCACTACAAAGTGGTAAAAATTGTAAAGGGGGCCTTTAATAGATTAATGTGGTGACGTTTAAGGGGAGAATTTTTTTTTTAAAATAGGGTGATAAATATTATATATAGAAATAATTATTAGTGGCTTATCTTTTTAAAAAGTGAGGGCATATTTTGATGAGAACCCCTTTAAGGTTACATCTTCCTTCACACTATTGTGTGAAATATTCCAAGTTGTATTAAGGGGCACTTTTATTATTTTTTGGCACATGCTCTTTTATTTGTCGAAGAGGAAGAGTGAGGTCTGGTCTGGTAGGAGGTTTGAGTCTCTCGTAGGAAAAACAAACATGTTTTTTCTTCTTTCTCATTGTTCTTGGCCCACATTGTCATCACAATTTGAAAACTCACGGACACATTTTTTGTGGAGTTTGGCATTCCATTTTTTAGTGTACATTGTATTTTTATGTCACTTGTACTCGTAGACATCTTTTCGATGATAACTAACATCCATTGTAGGGGCTCATTTTGTCGATTTTTCATCATTCTTAATTTTCATGTATCTGGGTATGGATTTCCATCTTTTTTCACCCCTCAACACCTTCAACTACACATGGAAAACTAAAATGCAGATGCATTACAAATGAAAGGCTTATGGAAAGATGTGCTTGGCAACTTTCTAAACTTTACATATGAGAAAGATATTGTGTGGATTGCATCATTACATATTGAGGCACTTTGTTTCATTTTGACTTCACATTTCATATAGTTCTCAATATCTCATTGTACATGCCACGTCACCTAAGGAAGTTTGGGATGTTTATACAACATTGTTTGGAGAGGTCATTTCACCTCCACTTGTTCCTCTCCCTTCTCCTCCCTCTATTAGTGAGAATTTTTTTATTAATGACATTGTTAATGTTCCTAAATCGTCTTCTCCTATTTATAAGGATGTCATTTTTGATATTGATCTGCATGATAAACATTTGACATCTTCTCCTCTTACTGTTGGTTCTAGCCTTCTATCATTTTTTTGTGATGACACATTTCTAGAGAATGAGGCATTTCCACCACCTCTTCGTACTACTTATATTATGAATTTGTTATTGGTGGTCACTTGGATGAGGTATCTTCACCTCCTCTACCTGTTGTAATCCTGGATGAGGCACACATCCTCTTGATGTGCTCTTACAATGTGACCTGTCATAACCCAAACAATCCATTGTTCTTATTGCTCTTATTATTGCAGTTGGTGCTTCAATGTTGATTGTCATTGCACAATCTGCACATCCCACCTCTGGCCCCACCTACATATTTGTCTACCTCTTTTTAAAAATATGCCACTACTTTTGGCTCTCGCATTCTTCATTCCATAGGTCACACTACTAGACTTGTGGGAATTGGTAAGAAACTACAAGGAATTGATACCCCTATTTAACCTGTTATGTCAATTGCTAGACATGACATTGGTTATTCCATTGGTGTTTCCTCTTCTATGACAAAATTTGATGATAGAGCCCCATCTTTTATTTACTCCACTCTTCGTGAGGATATTAAGGTTCATACGAGCTGTGTTACTCCTTCACTCAAGGCTGAGAACCCTGACAATTGTGAGACACAATCAACCTAGCAAACATTCAGATGTTACTACACATTCTTTTATGGTGGACTTTACATCCACTCATATGCAAGAATCTTCATCCACCATTTGTGTTTATTTAGGGTGGATTTCTTACAATTCCTCTACTAATCAACTTCTTTGTTTGCACATTGTTCCTCTTCCCTTTTTTAAGCTTCTTAGTTTTTGAACTCCTTGTTAGGCAAATGTGTTTTTGCAGCATACATTTTTTCTTTATTGGTTCGCATGTACTTTCTTGCTTCACACTATTTTGAGTTTTTTAATATTTTTTCTCACATAAAAAATATTCCTCTGTTCTAAATAAGTATCTTATCAGGGATTTTGCATAACCCATATAGGGATTATTCTTCTCTCATTTCATTGGCATTTTTTCAATTGCTCTGAGATAATAATATATGATCTGGGATTCAAATGTTATCTTATGCATGTGTGCTCTCTTCTTAACATATTTTTCACTATTTTAGTATTTTTTCATCAATTGCATCTTCAACATCCTTTTGGTCTATTGATAGTCATCGACAGTTTGAAATGAAGCTATTCTAGTAGATTTCAATGTTTGCAAGATGATGATCGAGCAGTGGTTTCAACCACTCTTACAATTCTTAAAGTAGTATACTTATTCATAGTTTTGGTGACTTTTATTTAATTGCACCAGTATTTGTGATTACTTGTCACTATTTTCAATCAGTTTCTTCAACAAAGACATACCTTGTCAGCATCTCTCAGTTCAACAATGTTTCATTGGGCTCAATCTTCTATCCAGTATTTTGGATATCAGTGTTTATTAAGTGATCCCCATATTCAACACTAGTTCCTATATTGACTTGGTGGTTCTAACGACTCGACATCCATGTATTTCGACGAGGTGGATTGACATTCATATGGACACTTGACTTCACATTGTATTCTCTTTTCTCTACATAAATACCTTAACAGCCCTGTAACTAAGACTTATTTTTATTGTGTTTTATCTCTCTAACCATCCTTTAAAGGAGGGTGTTAAAGTAAATCAGTTAAGCTATGTTAAAAGCTTAATTATGTGCATATGTTAATTAGTGTGTACACACTTCATAGGCCACCATCTTTTAGTGGATGATAATAGTCTCTCCACTTACTTTAGTCAAATACCCACTTACATTAAATAATTTTACATTCAACACTAAACAATGTTTTCTCTCTCATATTTATAGGGGTTCTCACTAGTAATGCAAGATGTAGGAAAAATATTAGATGATTAATACACATCAATATTGGTTGTGAGATTCTTCATGAGTTTTGTGCGCATGTAGACAACATGGCTATGGTAATGACATGCTAGAGAGACCATAAATGAGTGTTTTTCACTCAGTTATGGTATCATAACAGCTCTATGCAGCCATTACTCTTTTATTATATGTCTATTTTTGTCGATTTATGACTTCATCTTATGATTGTGTGAAAAATCATCACATCTAATTGTACCCCAACCTTTAATTTTTCATCGCCCACCCCATCTTTTAACCCTTGATTCTTGTCTTAACCTTGTCTATTCATTTTGGGATACCCTCCTTGTTTTTCATTCTCGCATGCCCTTTCAAGGTGTAATACCTCTCTCAGGTTCACTAAAGTGCTCTCGACAATGTGTCGTCATGTGGATGACTGATGGGTCGAGTGTGTCATTGAGCTCGACATGTGAAAAAGATATATTATATCAAGTGGTTGGTGTTGTTTCGGCCACCTTGTTATGTTGCTTAGAATCAAGTTCATTACTTCTCTTATAGGACCGTCTTGGGCTATGCATGTTGACTCTTGCAATAATTCATATTTCGCGTATTAATAGCTTGTCTTATAGGGGTTTTTGGGTCGATAAGTCACTTTGGTCAAGTCTATCCATTGGATTGGATTGTGTTAACTTAAACAACGTGCTTGAACCCCTCAAGCAATCTTGTTATGTCAAGCCAATCCCAAATATTTAATTTGTATCTTTTGGATGTGTTAACAATAAGATCTTGTTTTAAAATGAGAATAATAATATTGTTTCGTTTATAATTAAATCCAAGTAACATTTATTAATAAACGTGAATGAGTTTGTATACAATTATCTAACAACATTAAACTAGTCTTTTGTAGATAAGCAAATTTAAAAAATAAACACATTTATTATTCATAATTTTAAATAAATATATAATTGGTCTTAAGTATTATCTTTTTCGTCAATCTATGTATTAAGAGATTAATAATAATTAAAATAGCATAATTGTTTGGAATATATTTAATGCATTCAATTATTTGATTGTCTCAATGTAAAACTTACCCTGTCAAAGTAAAAAAATTAAAATCATACTAAACTCATTTGTGAATAATAATAATAATAATAATAATAATAATAATAATAATAATAATAATAAAAGAGTGAAACCCTAACCCTAAATGAAAATAATAAAATAATAGAAATCTCATGTTTAAAAAGCCAATTAAAAGAGAAGAAAGTCATTTTACAAGAGTGGCCAAGGGAAAAGAGGAAGAGAGATGGAAGAAAAAGAAGAAGAGAGATTGGAGGAAGAATGGAGGATGGAGCTTCACCTACAGGGAAGGAATTCTCCTCTCGAAATCTTTGTTATTTTTTCAAATAAATGAACAAATAGAAATAAGGAATGTGTTTTGAAATATTTTGTTATATTTACATATATAAACATTAGTGTATGTCTATCAAAACTCCATGATTTACTTTATTTTACCATCTATCAACTACAAAAAGAGTTCTTATTTTTTTTCAAATGATACAAAAAAATATACAATAATACAAATCGAGGTTTCTATATTTGTAAACCCTTTTATTTTTTTAAAAAACATATATGTATATATATATATATATATATATATATATATATATATATATAGGCCCATGTTTACCTCAATTTATATAAACGAATATTTTTATGAAAAAAAATGAATATATGTATTAAATTTTATATTTGAATGTTTTATTTTTATTATAATGGGAGGCGAGGGGGTGGCCAGGCGACCATTTCTCCAGCTTTATGTGAACCAAGTCAACGGCCATGGCCACGGTCGGGAGCCCTTGGCTTAACCACCGGCCATGGACCATCGACCATACCCTAAGATGGGGTTTGGAGCCCTTGGGCTTAACCGCCGACCATGGACCATCGACCATACCCTAAAATAGGGTTTGGATATTAAAAAAAAATAGGGGGTGGCCAGCCGACCATTTCTAGCTCTATGTGAACCATGTCGACGGCCATGGCCATAGTCGCGAGCCCTTGGGCTTTTTAAAATATACCGATGCATCAAACCAAAAAAAAAGATTATATTTATATTAAAATATATACCTCTATATTTATAGATCGGTGCTTTTGAAAAAGGTTTATATTTATTTTATTTTTATTTTTTAAATATGGGGTTTATGAAATGTAATAAAATATTATAATATATAAATTTAAAAATATATATATTAAATATTTATATAAAAATAATATTTGATTCTCATTTTTTGTTAGTATTATATATAATATTGATTATGAATAAATTATTAGATAGTGAATATATATATATATATATATATTAGTGACATTCGATAATATGGTTACGTTGCTAATTTTATGTCATTAATATTGTCAAAATTTAAATTTGTAAGTGTATATAAACATATAATTAAAATAGTTAAAATCTTTTTATGAGAAGTGGGACTTACATAGAAAGGCATAATTGATATATACAATGGTGGATTTTTATTTCTTTTTGAGGTTATATTATAATACTGATATGTCTTGCCACTTGTGTAAAGACTACGAGATTGTTTCTTTCCTTATTACCGTTGAGAACGGATTTAACCCGCGGGGAAATTTATAAGCTTTATTTTAATTACTATCTATATAATTCTGTAAATTTTAGTAATGGTATTGAGTTGAGGTTCGATGGATGAATTCACTTGTGTGTACCTTCGAGACAATAATAAAAGGGTATCTCACTTATTTAGCAATATGATGAGTTAACTCCTGTCTTATATTTAGAGAATATTGGCAAATTAAAACAAATGAAGAAATCCATATGTTCTTGTATATACTTAGAGAGGAGCTTAGAAGTTTAACGTTCTTGAAATGTTGTACTAATTAGACCTTGTCTTAGTAAAAAAAATCACTCGTTTAGTACATAGGTTATCATTTTATTTTATATCTTGTTGCCTAAATCTTTATTTAAAATTGTTTATTAATTTAGAAAAATAAAGTCGTTTAGAGAGTAGTAATTCCTTGCTCGACGTACACTGATCTCTTCTATTTAAATATTTTCATAATACAGGTTGAAAAGACCAAGTTCAGTTATTCACAAAAGATTTACATGTCATAGTTGATAATAAAAATATTTGTAAAAGAACCCATTGTATGATACTAGTTTATCTTGTGAATAAACTAGTTTGCCCTCATTTTCGTATGGGAAAAAATGTAAACCTTGGATTGTATTGCAATTATTGGTTCTTCTCTTGAAGTTGTGTATATAATTTTGTAAGTGAATAGATAAATTGTTTAACCTAGAAATACCATTGTTCTACCATTGAAATAAAGAAGGGTCTACTGTATTAAGACATAAAAAATCTTTGTTTAATGTCTATTCCATTTTGATGGTTTAATGAATACCACAATTCATGATCTTATATTGAAATTTGTAAGATGAAAATTTAAACACTCGAGATGATTTGAATAAGCCTTATAAATGCAACTAAATAATAATTTTAAGTCAAGCCTTTGTAACCTAAAAAAACATATCTTTGATGAGTGAAATTGATTTGGTATTATTTTAGATTTATAGTGAATTTATATTTGACAAGATAAACTTTGTATTCAAGAATGCAACTTCAATAAATGAAACTAGGTTAATTCATAACTTATAAAACAAGTCCATCTTAAACGTAAATCAAGTGATGAGTCAATATTGCCCTAAAACATTGATAAAAAATTAGTCTTACACACTAAAACATTTATTGGCTTCATTGATATGAGAAATTGTAATTATTAAACTAAGCTAATTAAATTTAGAAACAAGCCTAAGTCACTTGGGTTTTGATTCGAATAAACAATTGTGCTTGATAAGTTGCTTAAATGGAGTCTTTAAACCGCTTCCCCTATATTAAATTAATTTAACCTTTGAACTTGAATCATCTTGTTTCACTCGATTTAATTTTAGTGAACACATTTCTAGAGGCATTTGTCGAAATCCATCAGTTGATGGCTTCCTTTAATTTCCAAAGTGCCTTCGAAATCACTCTTCATTAAAATAAAAAAATTTAAGACGATATTATCTCAGTTTTGAAGGTTGATAGAGAGTTATTTTATATTAAAATTGTCATTGGTAACTCTAAATATCTAATAAAAGATCGTTTGGTATTTTTAATAACTAAATTTCGAATGTAATTTATTCAAAAAAATTATGTTGATTATGTTTTATGTTTGTACGATAATTCAAGAAAGAGTGTTTAATTTATAACCCAGTTAAGTGTTTTAAGCAACCGAAAGTTTACCATGTAGTTTTGAGTTTTATATTTGTGTAGCAACATTTATATTTTATTTTCAGTGTCTTTTTATATTTTTAACCTTGTTCGACGCTGATTTTTTCCAGTTTTTTGAGTTAGGTTCTGCATAGTCACTTCGGAAGTGAGGTTGTTTAATTTACTTGATTTGATATTTATAGAATATGAAACATATATACCTTCATATCAATATAGAAAACTTGTTATTTCATTTATATTGTAGTCATTGTAAATTTTAAGTTTGCATTTTTAAAAAAATAGTATTTACATCCTAATATTAAACAAATTTGTTTTCTAAGATTAAACAAATTTGTTTGCTCTAAAATATTATGAAATTGTAACTAAAATATAATAATCAAGCCTCTAAAATATTTTGGTATTGCCCCTGAAATACGATAATCAAGACTACATGTCACATTAAGTATCGTTAATTTACTACTTCGATTTATTATTAACAATACCACTAACATTAACTAATTAATCTTCACATAGTAATTTTATTTAATCTCACATCAATTAATTCTATGATTAATTAGTTTTAATTATAATATTTTTTTCTATTTAAATCTCACTAACATTACTTCATGTTTAATTAATTAATTAATCTCTATTGATTAGTTAATTAACTATAAATCAAATGTTGCACCCACTATTCACATAATAATTTAACAATTTCTCTAAAATCTCATCTCATTATTTTTTGTCTCATCTTCAAACTCAAATCTCACTTAGTCTTCCATGATCCCAATTGTTTTACTAACCTCTATTATTAAAATAAAATAATCTCATTTTTTTTTATTTTTAAGATTTACCACTATCTCTACTAAATCTTCTAAATTTTTTATCAATTTTCATTATCAAAATAAAGTAATCCAAATTATCTCTATCAACTTTCGTTTTTAATAATGTAATAATTCTTCATGATTCTAAGATCTTCACTAACCTCTATTTTCAAAGTAAAACAATTTTCACTATTTTCATCAATCTCCACTTTTGACAATTTAATAATCGACCTCAAATCTTAGTATTTCATCAAAATTTTATAAATTGTCATTCATTCATTTAACATAAAAGACTATCCCAATACATAGATTGGAGGAGAGATTACTACTCGAAAAAAATTAACTAAATTACATAATCATTGTTGAAATTATTTTGCATAAATTTTTTATTTAAATCACCATATTAAAAATAACAAAGAACACATACACAGTAATGAAGAGAAAACATCTTCATTGTTGGTATGTAAAAGTACATTTAGTTTATTTATTTTTAATATTTTATTTGAAGTTTATGTTGAATTTATAATATAAATTAAGAATTATTATTAATTTTTAATTTGTATTATAATTTTGTAATGTTTACATTTTGATATTGAGTAAAATTAGTCGTTTGTTCTAAAATATTTTGGTATTGTTTTTAAAAAACGATAATCGAAACTCAATTATCATATTTTATGTGTAATACCAAAATATTTCAGAACAAGAAATTAATTTTGCTCAATATCAAAATGTAAACACTAAAAAATTAAAATACAAACTAAAAATTAACAATGATTATTAATTTATATTATAAACTCAACATAAATCTCAAATAAAATATTTAAAAAAATTGATATACTTTTACTTACCAACAATGAAGATGTTTCTCTTTCATTGTTTTACATGTATTCTTTATTACTTCTGATACGATGGTTCATATGAAAAATCTATGCAAGATAATTTCAACAATGATTATGTTATTTAGTTGATAAATTTTTCTTTCAGATAATAATAATTTTTTCTCCAACCCATCAACGAGATAGTCATCTATGTTAAATGAATGACAAACAATTTATAATTTTTTTGATGAAATACTAAGATTTGAGATGGATTATTAAATTGTCAAAATATAGAGATTGATAGAAATAGTGAAGATCATTTTATTTTGATAATGAAAGTTAGTGAATACCTTAGAATCATGAAGAATAATTAAATTGTTAAAAATGAAAGTTGACAAAGATAATTCGGATTACTTTATTTTGATAATAAAAATTGATAGTAAATTTAACGAATTTGATATAAATAGTGATAAATCTTTAAAAACAGATAAAAATAAAATTATTTTATTTTAATAATGAAGGTTAATAAAAATTTTGAAATCATAGAGAACTACTTAAAATTTGACTTTGAAAATAAGACATAAAATAATGAGATGAAATTTCAAGAGAATTGTTAAATTACTATGTGAATAGTGAGTGCAACATTTGATTTAGAATCAATTAACTAATTAATAGAGATTAACTAATTAAATAGACATAAGGTAATGTTAATAAAATTTAAATGAAATAAACAATATAATTAAAATTAATTAATCATAAAATTAATTTATATGAGATTGAATAAGGTTACTATGTTAATATTAATTAATTAATGTTGATGGTATTGCTAGTATTAATTCGAAATAGTAAAATAACAATACATAATGTAACATATTTTAAGTGTCTACACTCTACATCCTTGATTGATGCTACCACATATAGACGACTAGTTGGTAGTATTGTTTACTTGTCTCGTAATCACATTTATATCTCTTTTGCCATTTGCTTAATTTATTGCTTCATGTAAAAACCCACAAGCTTCATTAGAAAGTTGCCAAGCAAATTCTTCGTTATACTAGAGGCACTCATATTTATTGCATTTGTTATTTAGCAAGTTCTTCTACATAATTAGTAGGTACACTAACTCTAATTGGGCAAGTGACCTTGATGAGCACAAATCTACTTCAGGTTATGTATTTGTTCTTGGCTCAAGCTTCTTATTTCGCCGATTAAGAAGCAACATGTTATAGTCATTTCTTCCACTGAGTCAAGAGTATTGTGGAGTTGTCGATGCTATCACATAGTCTATATGAATCCATCAAAATTTGTCAAAATTTGAGATCAAACAGTATCAGTCTACTATCATTTGGTTCAAAAACCAAAATGTTATTCACATCTCCAAAAATTTTGTGGAGCATCAACACAACAAACACATTAAAGTTGACATGCACTATATTCACAAAATAATTCATGAACACATCATTAATCTTCAATTATGTCGCATTGGCTTGCAGGCGGCCAACATCTTCACTAAGCCCAAGTATGTTCATTTATTAGCAATGTTAAGGGTAAAGTAAGTTGTCCTAAGAGGGTATTCTGAGTCTTTCTTCCTTCTTGAAAATATTGTACATGCATACCTCACTAGCACTTGTTTACAAAGCCCACATCAGAGATTTAGCGTCAAGGTTTTTGTAGCCTCGCTAAGTTGCTCTTAAAGGGGTTGTTGAGGTAATTTATTAATTGCTTAACTAAGACTTAGTTTAATTATGGTAAGAATTTGTTTTAAGATTTCTTATTTTCTTATTTAGTAAATAATATATTTGGAAAATGTTATTTAGTCGAAGTTTCACAACCACATTTTAAAATACATTAAAATTCAATTGACACATTAAAGTGGACTTTTGGCTTCCACTATTAATGCAAACACATGTATTTATAAGGCTCTTCATATTCTATATAAACAAACAACTCACCTATTTTTGTAAGTAGAAGTATTAAGTATATCTTTAATGAGATTTAATATAAAAAATAGTGAAATCATTTTATTTTGATAATGGAAGTTAGTGAAGACTTTAAAATCATGGAGAATTACTAAATTGTTAAAAGTGGAGGTTGACAGAGATAATTCGGATTACTTTATTTTGATAATGAAAATTGGTAGCAAATTTAAAGGATTTGGTATAGATAGTGATAGATATAAAAAAATAGAAAAAAAAATGAGTTTATTTTATTTTAATAATGGAGGTTAGTAAAAAATTTGGGATCATAAAAAACTAAATGAAATTTGAGTTTAAAGATGAGACAATTGAAATAATGAGATGAAATTTCAGGAGAATTGTTAAATTATTATGTGAATAGTGGATGCAACATTTGATTTAGAATCAATTAACTAATTAATAGAGATTAACTAATTAATTAGACATAAGGTAATGTTAGTGAGATTTAAGATAAACAATATAATTAGAATTATTAAAATTAATTAATCATAAAATTAATTGATGTGGGATTGAATAAGATTACTATGTTAAGATTAATTAGTTAATGTTTGTGGTATTGCTAGTAATAAACCAAAATAGTAAAATAACAATATTTAATGTGACATATTTTAAGTGTCTACACTCTACATCCTTGGTTGGTGCTACCATATATAGACGACTAGTTGGTAGTATTGTTTACTTGTCTCGTAATCACATTTATATCTATTTTGCCATTTGCTTAATTTATTGCTTCATGTAAAAACCCACAAGCTTCATTAGAACGCTGCCAAGCAGATTCTTCGCTATATTAGAGGCACTCATATATATGGCATTTGTTATTTAGCAAGGTCTTCTACATAATTAGTAGGTACACTAACTCTGATTGGGCAGGTGATCTTGATGAGCACAAATATACTTCAAGTTATGTATTTGTTCTTGGCTCAAGCTTCTTATTTGGTCAATTAAGAAGCAACATGTTATAGTCATTTCTTCCACTGAGTCAAGAGAATTATGGAGTTGTCAATGTTATCACATAGACTATATGGATCCATCAAAATTTGTTAAAATTTGAGATCAAACAATATCAGCCTACTATCATTTGGTGCAACAACCAAAGTGTTATTCACATCTCCAAAATTTTGTGGAGCATCAATACAACAAAAACATTAAAGTCGACATGCACTATATTCACAAAATAATTCATGAACACATCATTAGTCTTCAATTATGTCGCATTGGCTTGCAGGTGGCCAACATCTTCACTAAGCCCAAGTATGTTCATTTTTTAGCAATGTTAAGGATAAAGTACGTTGTCCTAGGAGGGTATTATGAGTCTTTCTTCTTTCTTGAACATATTGTACATGCATACCTCACTAGCATTGGTTTACAAGGCCTACATCAAAGATTTAGCGTCAAGGTTTTTTAGCCTCGCTAAGTTGCACTTAAAGGGGGTGTTGAGGTAAATTACTAATTACTTAACTAGGACTTAGTTTACTTATATTAAGAATTTGTTTTAAGATTTCTTATTTTCTTATTTAGTAAATAATATATTTGGAAAATGCTAATTAGTTGAAGTCACACAACCACATGTTAAAATACATTAAAATTCAATTGACACATTAAAGTGGACTTTTGGCTTCCACTATTAATGCAAACACGTGTATTTATAAGGCTCTTCAGATTCTATATAAACAAACAACTCACCTATTTTTGCAAGAGGAAGTACTAGGTATATCTTTAATGAGATTTAATATAAAAAATAGTAGTTATTTTGTCGAATTTGTTTTGAAGAATATTGTGTTGCTTATAAACATGTGGTAATGAAGTGTAGAAGGGTTAAAACAACATACGTACTATCAATGTCTTCTCTTCTCTAACACACCCAAGGCAGAATCAATGAGATCAACAATCCCATCTCAGATGAAAGTTTAGTGCAAGGTTTGTGCAATAACATAGTGATGTGCAATTAAGCTCGAGAATGAGAACTGATAAATTTAGCGAAGCATTAAATGCATTTAAAGGCTGAAGACCAAATTAGTGATATTTTGGTGTAGGAAAAGTTTTAAAAACAAGCAATAATACACAACTGCGACAAAATGACAAAACATGACAAACAATATAAAAAAAAGTCTTATATTTGTCACGATGCTTATCATGCATATTATTTTACTATGTTTGGTGCCATACTTTATATCATGCACATAAATCATGGAATATTCATTTAGTGTCTCTATTGCCATGGTAGTTACCATGCATCTATGGGGATCTACTACTTGTTTGTGTTTTTCGTTGTTATATCTCGACTTAATAGGAGCATAGTTTGTTACATTGGGGCATGTTGGTGGTCGTTATCTTGTTATGCCATAAGGGATGGTGCATTTTTTTGTATTGAGCACTACATGATTTTGTCTAACTTCTATGACACGACACTTGTGTCCTCATTAGTTGCTTATCTAAGCTTACTACGGAGCTTTATATGTAATATTTAACGATGTTTACATGTATTTTATGCAATTTTCAAAATGGTATCAACTAAATAAAGTCTTATTACACATGGTGCTTCTAAAAAAAATGATGAGTGTCTACAACCAAAGGTTATTCAATCCCTCACCTCAAAAGGGGGGCATTTGAAAGTCATGCATTAGCCTTTTTTTAGAGAACTTTTAAACAAAAGTTAGGCATGAGCATTTTTTGAATTACTTTCAAACAAAAGTCAGTTAAGGCATTTCTCAAAGTACTTTCAAATGAAAGTCAATGATGCACATTTTTTAGAGTATTTTCAAGTGAAATCCAAGTAGGTCTTCTTAAGGTAAAATATTATCCACTTCTTTGATCAAGAAGTGGGAGGAGAGTTCTAAAAACTCCTGGAATGGTAAAGCTATGTCCAATATTTGTCAAAAAAGCTTTCAAAATAAGTGGAATAGGGCACATTGTTTATTTCATTAAAACATCATTTGGTTTGATATAGGGCAAGTGTATTCGTTCTTATGCTCTTTCATTTCAGTTTCAATTTCAATTTTCAATTCCAATATCAATTGCAATGCAACATTATTATTAAATTGACTACTTTTTGCAAATCGATCATTGTCTTCACAAATGTCAGCATACAACAACTCAAGTGTAAATGGATTCCATCTCAAGCATCATTCAAATCCATCCACCCTTCCGTAGACAAGCTAAGGTATGTGCAATAATTTATGTTTAAACTTTGATGCACACATGCATTCACAAAGACATGCACATCAAAGTAGGGACATTATGTAAATACCTAATTTTGGTAGAAGCATTGTTTTCTACAATGTTTTTTCCTATTTTATCACACTTGATCCATGCATGCACATTTTTTAATTTTTAGTACACCTTCCCCCTCTGTTGACCCCGTTATCATCCTCTAACATAAGTCTCCCTGATATCTCAACTTTCTTTTCACTTTTAACCAATAATAAACTATCCATCTCATGGAGAATGTTCGTTAACCTAGAAATCAACTATTCATGTGCCTTCACATAATCCTGAATTCTCCTAGAATGTCCCAAATACTATTTTTGGCCAATGGATAGGTGTTCCTAAGAGGAGTTTATATATACAAAAATATCTTTAGTTGTTTATTATCTAGCATTCACAATCAAGCCTCTTAAAAGCCAAATCTCTCAAGCCTATTTTTACAGCTTCATCAAGAGGACATTAACATTGTTTGTCATAGATCTTACACATTGACCTAAACATTTGAGTCTACATTTTTCTAAAGTCTTGCATCATTAAAAACTTGTACCAAACAAGGGTTTAGACAAATATTCATGTAATTACATCTTCACATCTAGGGAAGAGGAGGTCCAAAACCCTTGCTCGATATTCTATTTAAACTACACAAAACTATGTTGAATTTGATTCCAACATGCAAGATACAAAGTTAAAATCCTTTAAAGTTGCCCAACTTATAATTTGATTTTGTTGTTTTCATTGTACATTTGTGATAAGGTAAGTTAAAAATCAAAGAAGAGAAATAACAAAAGATTGTCCAAAAAATCAAAATTGCACAAAGACCGCTAATCAACAACACAAAAAACATACCTATTCCTAAAATTTTGATGTTTGCCTATATAAGGGACAGGGGCATTGGTCAACAAAAGTCAACACCAATCCTACCTCGGGTAGGGTCAAATATCTAGTCAATTATATCTCATTTTTAAAAGTTTTTTGATTGTGAAATGGTTTCTATGTTTTGTTTGTTTGGCTATTTAAATCACTTTTCATAATTGTGACATCTTCTGAAGATATACATAACAACAATTCAGTTTTTTTGTTTCATCCCTCTTAATCGAATTTTGACAACTCTGATATCTATTTTAGCACATTTTAGATCTATTCAAATAATTTTATTTACTATTTTTAAATAAATTTGCATTGTGCAGTGGTTTTAATGTATGCGCAAAGTTTACATCTTTATGTACTAAATTGGTAAAACCGTTTTCCAACTCGTATGAAGTGTGTCAAACTATAAATGCTCCTAGTTGTCCTTCCAAATTTTAATAGTAAGTTCCACCTTCTACCTTGTTTATCATTCTTTGTTTTGGTACTCTTCATGACCAGTGTTGGGAGTCTTTGGCTCAAACATGCCTAGGACAAACACTTAGTGAAAGCAATAAGATGGGAGGTGATCATTTCCTTGCCTTGGCATATGAGATCCACTTAGGAGCTTGCATAAAATTGTAATATTTTATTTTTGGCTAATTGTAGCCTTAAAAAAATTTAAATTACAGTTGGAAAGAAATTTTAATTTGTATAAATTGATAAGGTTTAATGGTGTGAGTCCATACTCCCTGTCTTGTAACCACTGTGAAAGTTGATTTTTGAAATAAATTGGAAAAAAAAGTCTTTAGGTTATTTCATAAATGTTTTGAAAAATATAAATATGATTACTTAAAAAATAAGCATCCAAGTTTTGGTATACTCCTTTGCATCTTTAAGGGCCCTGTTATACTAACTAAATTTTAAGAGTAATTTGTTTTCACTTAAATCTCCATAAACTATTTGTATTGCATTTTACGCTCCTCAAGGTACTCTTAGCAAATTACAGTTCAATTTTTGGAGCTATAAAATCTTGGTTATGACATTTAAATAATGAGGCCATGAATTAGGCTAGTTTCCTCTGCAACGTAAGTCATTTTTATAATAATTAATCCATGACATTTGTAAGTAATAATTACATGAAACAAATTTGCAGTTGTCTTCTAGGTCTCAATAACCCTTGGTTTTTGTTTGGAATCTTTAGCAGGGCCTTGGGTTATTTTTATTGATTTTGAGACAAACATTGTTTTGTGTTCAAATTGCTTGAGGGGCAGGGCCTTGTTTTTTAGGGGTCGTCGCTTGTCAAATGGCAAGGCCTAAAAAGATATGGCTTAAGTTTTATGAGTTATTCATATGAAGAAGGTCAAGGAGGCCGAGCAATGGGTGACTCCCCAAGGGAGCCACAAGCAATTTAAAGGTTGTAGGGTTAAGTCCATGTGATGAGCTCGATCCAAGAGAAACACTTCATGTCAACCCTGTTTTGGCGCCAAGTAGTCTAAGTGTGGCTCAACCAAGACCGAGTTGTCATCTACATTTACCATAAAAGTTTTAAGGGCCGCAACAAAAGTTGACAATCACAAAGTTGGGTAACACCAATGTTGCCCAATGCTTCACAATCAGAAGGAGCTTCCAACCCATATATGGCTTACCCCTTTTCAACAATACACTATGAGCTCCAATCATGGCTTTAGTGCCAAAGGTGGCGTAGACTTGGTATTGATGGGGATTAACTGAACTTAGTCCACTAACAAACTTGGAAGTGTTTAAAATTATTAGTGTTCACACGTACGTTGTGAGTGCAAATGTTAGTGGGTAAATAATAATATAATTATAAAAATAAAAATTGTATATTCGGGAGATAAAAGTCACATATAGCTTTAGTAGGAGAAAAATAGGTTTATTGAGATTGTGAGAGAGATATTTGGGTTGAGTGATTTAGGGGATAATTTGGTTATTTCGGATAAGATTTGACTCATCTTCTACCGAGGTAAAAAAATGTATAAATATCCCTCTCTTGTTTGATATATTTATTGATTATTTATTTCATTTGGTATTAGAGCACAATTGTTATATGCTTGTGTGATGGAGGAATAATAAGTTTTGGGGGCAATAATATCATTTTTGTTTATATTGCCCCCATTAGGAAAAAATTTCATATAGTGTTTAAGATTAATTTGTATAATGTTTACGTTTAGAGGTAGATCAAATATTAATTTAGCATCTATAAAATGATAGTGATACCTGGAGGAAGGCGGTTATCTAAAATATAAAATCATCTTTGAAAAGCAAAGGATGAAGGTGTAGGGTTATTGGAAAAGTGCAACTTTTAAAGCAAAGTGTGGTACTACAAACAAAAAAAGTACATCATTGTGCAATCTTCATGTTCATGGGTGTGTCTTTTATGCTCTTGTTCACATTTGCAACTCTTGAACATCCCCTGATCTGACTGAGCGTGAAATAGCAATTGATTCTTGTCAACGTTTAATACTCACATGGTAATATGATACGAGTTCTTCAAAATTTTACAAGTGTACGAAGACTAAATGAATCTTGCTCTACAACCAACATCATTGAAAATCAAATTTGCATGTTTGGCATCCATTCCTTATCAGTGGTTAGTGCTCATCATCTTGTATCAAACCATAGTGTTAGTTGTCTGCAATTTCAAGCAACCTACTCCAATCATGTGCATCACCTTTCATGGGCACGCTCGTTCGTGATCTATGCGTTATTTTCGTCCTCACGTCGTGCTCTTGAAATAGTTTTTAGTCATATTTAACTTTTTATCTTTTTTCTTTGAAAATAAAATTTGTCGCCTTGTTTTATAATCTTTAGTTTTTTAGTTTCACTTTATTCAAAAATGTAGATGTCAAGTTATTAGACATTCTATTTAGATTATTAAGTTTATAAAAAAATTATGTTTCATTACAAGTGGACTAGTTTATAGCCATTAGGTTTAGAGTGTACTTGTATAAAATTAGGTGTTTTTCCAATGCAAACTCAGTAATGTGGTTTATTTGTTACAAATCAGGGCTAGAGCCCGTTGGTTCAAAATAAAAAAGGATCTTGTCATCAAAACAACATGCACTTGAACCTCAACTCTTTATCAATTAAGTATGCAACAAAATATTGGAGGTTGGAGGTCTAATAGCGACCTCTCATTATCCACTAGCAATGGGATCACAATGTGATGTAGTGGCATTTATGTTTGCATTTTGTTCTATGTGGTGTGCCAAAATAAATCCTCTGTCGTGGAGCATTCATTTGAAAGATGCATATCGTAAAAGAATCTCATTTTTTTAAGGTTGGAAATGATATCAAGGTAAACTAAATATATATTTTTGTCCAGTTAATTTAAAAGTTTGTGATTCTTAGAAATTCAGAATTTGAGAGTTCAAGGAAGGGTATGAGAACTCAAAAATTCACCTTGTAAGCTAAACCTTTAAGGAAGTTACGAGACAACATGGTGGAGATGTACCTAGTTTAAGAAATATTTTTAACAAGAAAATATTGAAGAATGTGTTTTTATTATCTCATGTTCCAAAAAAGAGGGGAATGATATGAATTATTAGCGTTCACATGTAAGTTGCGAGTGCAAATGTTAGTAGATAAATAATAATATAATTATATAAGTGAAAATAGTATATTCCTGGGATAAGTGAGTTGTTGAGAACAACTCACATATAGATTTAATAGGAGAAAAAATAGTTTTGTTGAGAGAGATTTAGATGATAATTTGGTTATTCCAGATAATATTTGACTCCACTTATATAGGAGTAAAATGATGTATAAATATCCCTCCCTTGTTTAATAAATGTATTGATTATTTATTTCAGGGATTTGTCTCAACTATTGAAAGCCATGAAGATTATTTTTGCAAGGCATATGGTCTTCCTCCAACACTCCACTCAACAACTGTGGTGTAGTGGCAAGTAAACATTGAGCAATTTAGGTCCAACAACCTTTTGTAGTAAGGGTTGATCTTCTCCAACGAGGTCGGCTATAGTGCATTAAAGTCAAGTTAGGGCCTTAGGCACTTTTTAAGTTTTGAAGTCTCGTTTCTAGGCGAGGAGCAAGGATTATTATGGAACCCCCCACTATATCATAAAAAATTAAAAATAAATAAACATAAAAAGGGAATAGATCAATCGGGTGTCTATCTATATCTTGGACGTCCCTCCCCTCTGGAGAATGAAGCAACATCAATTTCACTTTGTTACGTCGACATCAGATTCCATTTTCTCGATCGATTTTTTGTAGTTTTCTCGATGGCTACGATTCTCCAACCAGCTAGTAGACTTCTATCTATCTGATAATGAGCAATCAGATCAAAGTGGGAATTGAATTGAATGAATACTAGAGAACCGAGAATTTGCATCTCTTCTTGCATCTATATACTGTGCCAAAAAGATATATATTGTGCCACCATAGACATAGTGAGTAGAATGTATATATATGGGGTACCAAAAAATATATACCAATGAAACTATATATTGTGGGGGGTGTGGTTCGCTATCGCCCTCTCATGTTGCCATATCTATCTATATAAGGTGTCAGCATCCACACTCCATATATAGATAGATCATTATCCCATCTCTAGCCATATCCCATATAGTTAGAGGCCAAAAAAACAAATCAATAGATAGGGCTTGGTGGAGGGAGGGGCCTAGACTAGATGGAGATTGGACAAACCCCCTCCCCCCCGCTAGACACCCCAAGTCCCCTACTTTTTTTATAGAGTAAAGGAAAGCCCAGGCCCCCTACGTCGTTATAAATACGACCGGCGCCCTTCTTCTAGATATTATATAACTGCCCTAACTAGACTATAGAGTCCCCTCCCCCCTCGGGCACTAACAAGGATTTCTGCTCTCGAACGACTCTGATCGATGGTTGATCTATCTTACCCGATATCGAGCTTTGCTTCACCCTATCAAGGGAAAAGATATAGATATCGGCTTCTCGATAGATAGGCTTTGCATCTAGATTAATCTTGGGAAGCGGGGAGGACCAAGTAGACTTAGAGATAGGTAAGGGTGGTTTGGGAACACCTTCAATTTTTATGCCATGGCTTTGCCCCCCATATGTGGATAGGGCGAGGGATGTAGGTATAAGATTGGGTCTCCCCCTCTAGCAAGATCGAAAGGGGTCAATAATGCATTGAGTGGTTCGCACTGAGGAGCTAAGTGATATTTCATGTGGAGATCAATATAAGAAAACAAAGGATATGGGTTTGTATAAGTAGAAATAACAAAATCCATGTTATACTTTTATTGTTGGCTATGGGCTTCAATTTCAAAGAGATTTTGGACGATACTCGCTATAGGAATCTCAAGCATTTCCCCTTTCTGAGAATGGAACGAAAGAGTATGACCAATGTTGCAAGTGGAGCAATTTAGGGAAGAAAGATGTCAATGGGGCCATCTAGATAGATAAGGCCCAAATAGATAGAGGGGGGTCGTGACCAAGACCCTATGGTCGGTGGGGCCATATAAATAGGGCTATCTCAAGCCCACCCAAAGGGTTGGATCGGTGGGTTTGAATACAGTATGACACCACCCATGATCGGAGGGGTGCAGTCTATAGTTTCATTTTATTCACCCATATATGGATAGGGATAAGATCTATATATGGGGTAGGGACCGCCCAGATCTCTAACTCCATCATTGTGGGACAACTTGTTTCCTGTTGATCGATTCGGAGATTCTTTGATTATTCTTGTGATTGGAGATTCATTCATACAATTCACCCTGGGTGGTAAAAATAATAAAACAAAAATTAAAGATACCTTGGCCTTGGAGGCCATGGACAACCATTAATGGTTGTCAGGAGCTCAAAGCTCTTAAAAGCCTTTTGTTCATCTTGGGAAGGCAAATATTCTTGGATGCATCTTGGAGGGGCGGGGAAGCCTCTCCACTTCCACAAATGAGAATAAGAATGTGATTTCTCCATCTCAAGTAGAATGTATGAGCCATGATGAACTAATCTCTTTCATTGAGGAGCGTTTGAATGCCATTAACAATGACAAGGTGTGTATGTTTCCTCTATCACTTTGTCAATAGATTAATTTTAAATAGTTTTTCATTATAAGAATACGTCCCTCACAAATCAATTTGTTGCAAATTGAAGACAACATGTTTGGAGTATAGATTACTACTACTTATGTTGGATTGGGTTCTTCAAGCATGGCATTTCTTACTCGATAAACACTCTTTTAAGGAATTAAACAACCTTAAATGTTTCAATCATAATGGATTAGACTCCATTTGACACTATGGTTATGTGGAATGTCTAACTTGGCATAAAGTCGTTTAGACTAATAGTCTAAATTCAATATTTGATGTTTCCAAATACTTAACCCAAACACATAGATGGCAGTTATTGATATACTCAAAGAAACAACACAAATTTGTTCAATGATTGTCGGTATGGGTGTTGGGACCAATGTGTTAGAGCAAATAGATTAAGTTTCAACCAACAAAATTGAAAGTGTTTATTTTTTCATGTCACATGATATGTTGACAAAACACATCAAAAAACTACTCACCCATAAGTTACTCTAAGAAAAGGTGAATGACAAGGTTGTATTCGTTGTAAAGTGGTCATTCTTCTATGTTTCGCAAATGCAATCTAACAATCTCTTCAAGTAATATTTCAAAAAGGTTTTTCTGTTTATTCTAGCTATAATATAGACTTGTCACGAATATAAATAAAAAAATTATCAATATTGTCAATACAATTCTTTGTATCAGTGAAAGTGCATTAAATAAGGAGCCTAAAATCTCAATTAACCCCCACTTATCCAGAACTGAAATTGGATGTCATAGTCAGAATATTGAATCTGATTGACTTCTCTTCCTCTCCCATAGGGAGAATATCTCGATGTGATTCTTCATTCACTTTTCTCATAGATAATTATAATATAGCTAGGTGTCATGTTTTTGTACACAATAAAGAGATAAAAGAGCATTGTATTTACAATTAAGTTTTGCAATTTATTCTACATAACTTTAACAACTTGTGTTAGAATTTGTTTTAGTTTCTAACAATTGGCATCGACAATACACAAAATGAAGTTACGATGTTGAATCACCTACAGTCATGATGTTTTATAGTGTAGGTGGGATAAGGAAGAAACCTAGAAACTATTGGTGTATGTTGCATGTCTCTCTAATCCTACCGAGTGTGTAAAATTGATACCAATCAGAAATACAAAAAATACAATTTTATGCGATTGCCATAACAAATTATATACATTATTTGGAAAAAAAAATGAGTTGAACAATTGTTGCAAGATCAAGCACAATTTTTAATTATTTTTTTAAAATTTACTACCCAGCATTTGTTCTTTATCGACATTTTTGTCATGTTCTTCCCAATCATCTATCAAATCTTCCAAAACATAACAAGTTCCCCCTAATCACTAAAAAGCTTGATGAGACAAACTTGTGTCTATAATCACAAATTGAACGTCATGTATATATGGATAAATTTATTTCAGGCATTGAAGCAAATAAACTTTTATGTAAGCAAGTTTTTGTTAGTACCAACTTTATTTTTTAAAATAGTTTAAATATAACCATAGTCGTAGGGACGTGTAGTTCTTTTAATATTAAAAATGGTTTGATCAAAATTGAATAAAATTGGTAACAATGTTTCAATATGTAATAACATAATTGAATTTTAGAAGAGTCTCTACATAAAGGAGACATATATTTGAATGAAAAAATAATTGATATGATATATAATACTTTACAATAGTATCTTTATAAAGATAAATTTCTAAATAAAATAACATTTTTTAATAATGAGGAGCAACATTTCGTCATTTATGTTGTTGGAGAGGTATCACATCAAACATTGGAAGAAACAACACTCGTAAAAGTCCCAAATGAAAGAAAAGTGAAGATTCATAACATAGTTAGAACGAGAGGAAAAGAAATGTCGAAGTCGTATAGCGTAACAAACATGAATTCAACCTTGAAATATTTTATTATTATATTTCAATTTTCGGATTTCTAATACATTCCAGGGGTTTCACATTGATTACTTGCTCTGATATTACCAAAAAATTTCCTCGTATTCTAACAATTTCATAAACCATCATTATGTCTTCAATCAATGTATGTATTCATGTTAAAAGTGATAAATCTCTTAAAACATACATGATAATATGTTGTTTTTCAATATTAAAAACGTATTATATCTAAAAATGTATCATATAAAGACCCTTCTACAAAATAATGTATACCTCATGAACTACTTTTTCACTCAAATCTTTATTTCCTGTCACAATGAGTTGTACAAGTAGATACATTATTACCAAGTTTACACAATTTTGATCCAACCATCTCCGAAGACATAGGCACTCCACTACACATTCCCAAAAATAAGTTTATATTTATATTACTCTAAAAAGTATTCCTATTACCAAAAGTTTGCTTATGCAGAAGTTCCTTTGCATCTTCGTATAAGAAAATTTACGATATATGCATAGCGTTGGAAAATTGGTTGTTGAAACATGTTGACGCATCCATCTTTCTAGTTATTGCCAGGATCCTGCTACATTTTTTAAGATACAAGTCTCTAGAAAGAAGCTTGGTAAAATCACTTCCTCTTAAAGCCTTGGGGATAAAGAGGAGCACGGTTTGGGTTATCAATTCTCTAAAAGCCATTGAAAATTGTTACCAACCTTCCATACAACCATTTAATTCATTGATAAACACAAAAAACGTGGGCAAAATCCAATGTTTGTAGGCTTGGAGAGGCAAGCAACTAAAGACAACAATTGTTGAAGTTGGTTTCTCTATCCTACCAATAGCAAAAACCATCACAAGTATTGGTGATTCATCTTTCAAGGCCAACAACTCAAATCCCTTATGTCGTGCATCAAGAATGCTAATTATCATCAATCAAAACAAAATTTAACATAAATTGATGCAGTTGCATAAAATCGATTGTAGCATGGGATTGTAAATAGAATATATAATTATCGGCCACCAAAAGTCGATATTACGATAAAATGAATACATGCATCAAAATCTTGTCCTTGTGAAGGAGGGAAATGAGTAGGCATCATATTCAATATCAGAACACAACATTCAATGCCAACTCCGGATAGGTTTAAGTTAATTTGGATTTACGCTTCTTTCACTTATCTACATCCACTAGCACAGAGAAAAATATGTACCAGTACAATTTTATCAATATTCAATCCAATCCAAATTGTAGTTAATTTAAACTATTTGTCTAATTTCATAAAATTTTAATTAAAAAGATTGTTTAGAGAGCATTCGTGAAATATGAAAATGATTTCTTAACAATTAATATAATCACATGATTCAACTTTTCTTGAGATGGTTGAGAGGTTCCATGACATATTTAGCCAAAGCACACATGTACTGGAAAAACTCAACACATTCGTTTATGTTTGTTGAAATTTTATCTAATCAATCTAACACGTAGACCACAAAACCAAGTCTATTGGGACCCAATGGATCTGTGTTATTTCTTTAAATATATTAATAACTATTTTTCCTTCCTCATGCTCTAACTTTATCATAAGCCTTCAGTTTGAACACTTTGAATACATCTATGAGAATACTAAAGCCAAATACATGAGGTCACAATCCAAGGTTGAGACATACACAATGGGACAACTATGTCTACAACATATGTTGTCGCATGGATTGGCATAGATAAGGGGGGTCATTCCATTGCTCAAGATACATGACTTATATGGGCCATGTGCACCCTAATGTGATTTTGTAACCTATCGTTGACTAATGTTCTTCGTCTTTGCATTTTTTATATTTTTTGTATGTGTGTACAATCAAATGTGAAAACAATCATTTTGCAAGCATTTAAAAATAAAAAAGACATCATGGCCTAACAATATACATGAAATATACATATACATTGCACATAATGAACACATAATACAATCAAAGAGCAAGTAACATAAGCACTAATAATCCATCTACATAATATTGTGAATAATCAAAGCAATGTAATAAATCTTACAAAGAGAGAGCACTCAAGTGGCATTATAATTGATTGGTTAGAAAAACTATACGATAATTATAAGAGGTCCATGATAAGCGTCATAAGATATAATACATGAAGCACTGGTATCGTTAGCAAGATAGCTCAGGTTCTTGTGATACCCATGAACCTAAGACTAGAAAATCATCCTTGATATAATATTTGTCACGTAAGGCTAGTAAACCCTGCTCTGTTACCATATAACATTAAATCATAAGTCTACATATTACATTGAACTACCCTGTATTTATAATTACGAATATAGTACACCATGAGTTCCTTCTCATAGTTGTTGGATTTTATACTTCGCATGATTTACACCCCTTATTGCTATATAGCCCGAGATGTATTAAAGATGGAGTTTGGAGCATCACCTCGTGTGTGGTAGGGGGGGCAGTGTCAGTCTCCCCATGTGGGTTCAATGATAGGAACCCCCAAAAAAAAAAAATTATAACGCCAACATTTAAGTCAACACATGGGTATGTTTAACCTATAGTAATGTATGGGTGGTTTCATAACCCATTATTTTAAACCCATTGTATTGTAATACTACTTGGACAACTTCATATTGATGTGCCTACAAATATTAGCACATGCATTAGAGTAATGTAGAACTTTAAAGTATGTTATTGTATTGTAGATAGTTGAGTTAATGCAATTAAGAAGAAAGTTTTCTATTAGTTTTTTTCCAAAAAAAATCCCCAAGTGAAAATCTTATATTTAGTATTTGTGTGTTATCTTTCCTTTTTATTATAGCTTTAGATTGTGTTAACATTGTGATGCAGAACATCACCAAGTAACAAAGAGTATTAGTATGTTTGAAAGTTCAGAATGACCATTTTTGGTTTGATATGGGTATGAGAGATCTTATAGGGTCCTCAAGGATGTTTTGAAGTCATTAGGAGCCTCTGGTTGGTGTGTTCTTGGTCCTTTTGGAGTTTCCCGCCAAAAGGGAAATTTTGAATTTTGAAATTAGGCTTAAAGTGGAATTTTGAGATTTGGGTGAAATGTAACTGTTGGTAAATGTTGTGAAGGGTCTTATTTGGTCCTAGGTGTGGTGTAAATGTGTCTTAACGTGCCATTCATGGTCAAGAGCAATATAAGCCAAGAAATTGGAGTTGTCATTGCTACCCTACATGGAGTTGGCAAGAAAAGAGAGTTATTTTGCATGTTTAGTGTGATAAGAGGTTAGATTTGCATGTAGTTGTGTAATGAGAGTTGTAGGTGAGTAGTAGTAGGTTAGTGACGGAGGAAAACTTCGAAGGACAAAGGAGGAGAGTTTGAAAAAGGGCAAGAAAATATCAAGAAAGAAAGAGAACTATGCTTGCCTTGTCAATTATGTGTTTGAATGTTGTAAGAAAAATGTGATCAAGGAATAAAAGAATGTTTTAAGAGAGTATTTAAGAGTTTCCCCAGGGTTCCCGATATGTGATCATCCATTCATTATTGTTATTCTTTGAATAGAATAGGCTTTTGTGTTGATCTACAGGTTGGTGGCAATATACAAGCTTTGAGACAATTTTGTTTTTGTCACAATCAAGTATAAAGAGCAAAGAGATATTTGTCAAGTGTCATTTACTTGTTTTGGGTGATAGAAATGTGGTAAGAAGTCTTGTATTGATGATGATAATCTGTTTGGGTTCTCAAAAATTTGTTTGGAGAGCAAAATTCCATTAAAACCTTTCATTATAGTGCACATTGTGCTGCAAGTGTTCCCAGAATCCTGTAAAACTACTTGTTAGAGCCTTATTGTGATTGTTCAAGACTAAAGAATCATTGGAGAGGCTGAGATAGGGTAGCACAAATCCTAAACAGGGATTAGAGCCCTTTAGAGACTCAAATTCCAATTAGAAGTGTAACAGACAATTGAAACCTTCACACGGTCCAGTAAAACGTACCCAGAATTCTCCAAATTTGCTTGTTGGGGACATTTAATGATTGCTTATGAGCAAAGAACCATTGGAGAAGGTAAAGAGAGTTGGGGCAGACTTCACACAGGTTTTAGAACTGTTTGAAAGTGTTTGAAACTCAAAATACTACCTTTTTTTAGCTTTCAACCTCATACAAGGCTATCAAAAACAAGCTAGGGTTCTAAAACTTGAGACTCAAATAACTTTTAAATCCACCCTTTAAATTTCTTGGAACTTTGGATTCCTATGTGTTTGGACATGCTCTAAAGGATTTTGGTGTTTTTAAGTTGGTACAGTGCCGTACATTATGGTCACCAAGACTGTGCAAGTGAGTTAGGCCTGAAGAGCCCTAATTGATAATGAGGTGTGTTGAGTTAGTAGGTTTCTACTAAGAATTGGGTCTTGAAAATTTGTATGAAGCTAAAAGGGGATGAAGGGTATACAAAAGTATCTTTAGTGTGTCTGGAAGCTTGTGAGACTGTCCAAACTTACTGGATTTATGCTAAAAGAGGGCTACAAGGACTAGGCCTTAAAGAGAGAAAGGGTGGATGGTTGGAGAGTTCTTGCTTGGAGATTGTGTCATTTTATTGGGGATGTGTTTGGGAGTTGTAATAGACAGGGGAATGACCATATGAGACCTAGTTGTGGAGTCAGGAACAATGGGATCATGCATGAAGCTTTTAAGCCTATGAGTCTACATGAGAGTGAGCTCAATGGAAAGTGCAGTTTTGGAATTGGTGTATGAGAAGATGAAGTTGGTTTTCAGGAGGGAAGAGTGCAGAGAGGTATAAAAGATGATAGTTCTTCAAGATAACAAATAGGCCTATGCATGTAAAGGAGGCTTATGAGCCTAGTGAAGACGAGTGAGAAAGGGTGTCAAGACAAGCAGAGTACCTGTGACAAGGAATCAAATCAGAGTTCAAAGAAGGATAAAAGACAAATTTCAAAGCTAGGGAGATACATGAGGAGAGCTATGGATGCAGCGCTACATCACATTGCTTGTTCGGCATAAGTTTATCGATCTATTTCTCTTCAATATCACAAGAACAAACCAAATCCTAAAATAACCTAGTTTTAACAAATTGACAAGCAGTTAACAATATTCTAATAATATTGAACAATATCGAATATATCTAACAAAGACAAACCTATTGTCAAACGCTTACAAGCATAAATACTAAATATAAGCCTACATGGAAAAATAAATATAAAAAAACCTTTAGGCCTTCTTACTTCTATTTATATAAATAAGAGTAGATGGAGTGAAGAGTTGGTTGAGCTTCCAAATTAGTGAGCCACAATAAAAGAACATCAAAGTGTGGCCATCTATAAACATTGTTTGGTGATGGTCACTCTCCATCTATGCCTCTAATCTTCCTGTCCTTAAAATTAATAATCACCCTCGCGTGATATGTGTTTGATGTGTGCGTAGGTATAGACAAGGCAATTTGCAACAATGAAAGTAATGTTGGTAAGGCTTTGTCATTTTATCCTTTATTTGTGAAAATAATATGTTATCATCTTTTATCCATAGTAACTATGACTTTTGTCTCCAAATTCGCTCTTAGGCAAAATGTCATTCCATTACAACAAAAGTGAATATGTTCCTATGTTTTGCATTCTACTATGGCAATGACCCATGTGAATATGCTCCTCCTGGGTTTAAGAAGGATAAGTTGGATTCCTTTTTTTTGCTAAAACATACTAGCTATGTGATATTTATTCAAATTGCTAAGTTGTTGCTTTACATTTTCAGCTTTGTGCAACTTTGTACTCTGAAATCCTTGGATATTCTCAACTTTATCCCACCATTTCTTCATCAAGGAGAGAATTTGAAAGCCTTGTATCCACATGTACTCAAATTTATAAGATTTTGTTGGTAGGTTGTTTACGTAGAATATAATAATAATTGGTGATTGATTAGATAGATACATTCTAAAGAGCTTTCGCCAGATTGTAAATGTAGTTTATAGAGATGTTTGTGCTTTTGTAATTAAACATTGATCTATCCTTCCAATAATATGAAAATGAGTAGTTTGACATCTATTGCACCAAGAATATCTCCTTGTTGAAACGTTACATCAATGAGCTTGTTATATTTTTTTAACTCAACAAAACATCAAGTCATTTTTTATTGTCGTGAAGTCCATACTTTTCCTCAACAAATAGTGTTGTGTTGAAATCTACCATCAAATTTTTAATTAGGTTTCACAGTGTATATTTTCATGAAATGTGCCCAACTTTGTACTAACCAGTGGTACACAGGGATGTGTCCCCCAAATTCTGGGACGTCCTAAATGTTTTAGGGACCTTGGGACTTGAAGCGCATACTTCCCCAATCTTTAAAAAAAACGATGCTTTTACATTAAAAATTAAAAAACTACCCCAAAAAAAGTTGTTATTTTCACAAAAACATTAAACACGAATCGTGAACATACCTTTAAAAATATTAAATAAAGTTTAGACCCCTAAATTTCATTGAATAATGTTAAAATATTTAAAAATAAATTCTATATATTATTTTAATATGTCTCCTATCATCCCCAAAATATAACAATTTTTTTTTGGTATCCCACAAACACCATCCTCGAAACTTAGGTAACTAAGGTAACTATGGTACTTTCTGAGAAGGGAAGGGGGATATATACATGCAAAAAAACATTTTAAAACTAAACTCATTTGCTTGGACAAACCTTCTAACCACAGCGTGTATGCATGTCTTATTTATGGCTATCGACAGACCTCCAGCCCAACTTTTGATACTCTGAGACAAAGCCCATATTTACCAAAGAACCTTTTTTCGCTTTGCTATGTTGATCTGAATAAATTTTCATTTCTTGCAGTAGCAAACTGTTAATCTTATTTTGTCGAGAAACAAGAAAAGACTATGGATGCGGTCAACTCCATCATGCTCACAGAAAATGCAAAGCACAAAACATGGGAGACTATCTAAGAAATCGTTCAGTGTTTTCAACCAGCAAAAAGACAAGCAACCTATGCAGAGACACATGCTGATGCAAAACAGAAGGAAGTTGCATGGAACAACACTACTTTGCATCCTCCAACAGAGCTTGAACTACTTGCTCTTTAAACAAGGAAAGTCGCTTGCTTAATCTTACACATGACAACTAATGAAAACATGTTGGCTAGAAAGTAACCCTTTTTTTTTGTCAAATTTCTTCACTTAAATCTAAAGGACTTTGTTGCAATATCTGTCTTCATTAGTGTGTTCCACTGCTCTTATACTCCTCTTTGAAATGACTTGGATGGCCTAATATTCTTGAAGGCTTCCTTCGATGTAATTTTCTATCTTTTGTAGTATTTATACTTTACCCTTTTTTCCAAAGAAAAGGCACCTAAAAGCAAATTACACATCATCCTTGATCACTGGAATTTTTCTTTCAACTCTCAAAAGGATAGAGAAATGTATATGCTCAAACATAGATTTTATTTCAAAAAATGTGGACATAGAAGCAACAAGGATCACTTGGACCTAGAAAGTCTTCTAGTGGCATACTTCCATGCCAAATACCTATCCACAATGAACATCTATTGTTCACAACCACCTCTAGGGACATTCTCACACACATAGGGGCATCTGCATGAAAGGCCCAAACTAACACATACTGAAGAATCTACAAGAAGTAAACAATAGAGACACATGAGAATCTTGAGGGTCTGTCATTCTATTTGAAATGCAATGGACTCTATATGCATCACGGATGCAAAAACAAAAAATAATTCAGGAATTTTTGGTACAAAACAACACTGTCATTTTAACCCAATGCTGAGAATTTCCAGCACAAAATTAGCTTTAAGAATTTCTATCAAGCACAATGGTTGATTACATAACCGTAAAATAAAAAAGTTTTACGGCAAATATAAACTGGTAGGCTTGAAATCAAATTATATTACCCTGGACTCTTCTCATCACTTTTTCTTTTAATAAAAACTTAATTCCTCGATGGGTTGCATCTATATCAATTTCCTCAACACGCTGTGTTAAGTACTTTAGTTCCTTCTGTACATCTGAAACATTTAGAAATGAGTCAAAATGTGTAGATTTACTTCCTGACGTAAAAAAATAGTACTGCTTGCTTTCTGATGCGTTCAACCCTAAACAGAACTCATCATCCCTTTAATCATACAGGCAGGCATCCTCAGACAAATCTGAAACCAAATCTTACCGCCATACCCCACAGAAGCAATGTACAAATAACAGACACAACAAACCAAATTTGACTCAAGCCCAGTATATAACAAATTAACAGCTTATCCACAAAGAAAAGAATATAAAATAAATTTCTCCTTGTCTATTACATCTCAAGTGGTATGGGTTTTATACAGCTCTACAGATATATAAACATGTTTCACTGGAAAAAATATATATATTTGTAAACAATTTTTTTCAGAAATCTCCTTCAACATATTAGGGACTGTGGAAGCTTGAAGTCTTTAATATGTCAACATGTTTGCCAGCCAGGAAAAAAGATAACCATGTCTATATTGTACAGAAAACACATTCAGTGCAGTACACTCCGAAAAGTCTATGATAAAAATCCGAAAAGAAAAAAGCAGATAAAAAACATAGAACAGATATTTAGGGAAAACAAACAACAGAATAGTTGGGATATTCAGAAATCGGCATTCAATAACTCAATAGAAATAGCTACCATAAAAATGAAATATTCTCGATGGGTGATTGAGTGTCAGTACAGTATCGCTCCAACAACATTTCCAATCTAAAACACAGGGAAATGTGTCTTGACACTATAGAAAAGAATACAGCAGATAAAAAACATAGAACAGATATTTAGGGAAAACAAACAACAGAACAGTTGGGATATTTAGAAATTGGCATTCAATAACTCAATAGAAATAGCTACCATAAAAATGAAATATTCTCGATGGGTGATTGAGTATCGGTACAGTATCGCTCCAACAACATTTCCAATCTAAAACACAGGGAAATGTGTCTTGACACTATAGAAAAGGAAAGATCGAGCATGAGGGAAATCTGAAATGATTTCACCAAATGATCTCGGTTATTTTTATCCTCAAGTATCAACACATGTTAGTAATTCAATATGATCAATGTTTATCAATCAAGAGGAAATAAAGCTTCAGTTTTCGGCATCTTTGTGCACACAAGGGCAGTATGATAACAGATGCAAACAACTAAACAAATCTCAAGGTTAACACTCAACTTTAAAACTTCACCCAGCTGGTTGTCTTATTTAACTGGAAACATATAAACACATCTCTAGGAATGCATCAAAATAAGACTGCTGAGATTGCTCTCTAGATTTTTTTCATTTTTCTTTACATTTGTAAATTCAGCAACTGGCAAGTTGCCTCATTTATCCAATTTCCAAATATGAATCTTGTTGCACTTGGTCATTTGTACAACATAATTCCACTATGCCCAATTGTATGTAAACATGCTTAAGACACTTATGCAAGACACCTCATGCTCAAGACTTCAATTCAGGAACAAAAAACAGTTTGGGGATGATTCGGACACCCTCACATTGATCAGAAAGGCAGTGAGTTGTTTGGAAATTGGATTCGCATCGTGATGACAAGTTTGAGTCTTGGTTTCAGTTTACTCATTGTTGTTAGCTGTTTTTAGTTGGTTCAGGTGTATGGGAGTTCTGAGTAGTGTCTTGTAAGTACAAAGCATGATTCGTATATGGGTTTGGAAAGAGTTGTATGGTGCTTTCTATCCATATAAGCCATCGGCAGTACCTTGTATACATTTGCAAAACATAATGGAAAGGGGAGTGTGTTTTGCTCACCCACTGGGGTTTTTCCCACTTTGGATTTGTCCAGGATAGATCCTTGTGTCAATGTGTTCTGCTTATCTTCTTGTTCTTTGCTTCTGTTTTGAGATTGGTCATCTCTTTCCCAAGCATGTGTTCAATTCTGTTTTGCATATAAAAGTCTTCGAATCAATTAGTAGCAAGCTAAGTTCATAGGATCCATGTTGACAACGCTGAGAGTGGAATCTCCACCTAGTTTACAAATCAGATTGCCAATGAGTGGATCACAGTCTCCTTCCCAAAGATATAATACTTTCAATGCTTACATATTTGAACAATAGCATAAAGCTCGCAATAACAAATTGGGAGTTTCTTACCAATGCGGTGAAAGTTTCGTTGTGGTAGGCAACTGGATGACTATATTGAGTAAGGACTGCCCCAAGTGCATAATCTGATGTATCAGTGTTAACATCAAATCATTGTTGAAGATCTATACTGGTGCAGAACAAACTTTGCATTTCAATTCCTTGAAACCAGATGAACTTTGCCTTAACGCGACCTTTGGTAATTTGATTCATAGGCCAAGTCACATGATATAAACCAAGTACAAATGTCTTGCATAAATTCGCTAATCCCAAGAAGTTGCGAAGCTCTGTGAGATTCTTTGGTTGTGACCATTCTTGCATGACTTGAATCTTGATTGGATCCACATGCACTCCTTGTGTGTCTACTATGTATCCTCGATATTGTATCTCCTGCACGGCAAATGAACCCTTTTCCATGTTTGTGTACAAATCATGCTTCCACAAAGTGTCAAGAACTTGTTCTACATGTTGCAAGCATCCATCCCATGTTTTATTGAAACTTTGGATGTCATCAATATAGACTACAAAAAAATGAAACAATGAATGGCCTTAAAAAGTCATTCATCATCCACATGAATGTCAGTGGAGCGTTGATTAAGACGAAGGATGTGACCAACCACTCAAAAAAACCTTCTTTGGCCATGAAAGCTATCTTCCAGATGTTTGTGGGTTCCATAGGGATCTGATAATATCCACTACTTCAAGTTGTGCAGATAGAGTCTTCCTAGCACAGCACTCCTCATTGGAATGACTACTAGAGTTGTGAACTGAAGACCACTTGGTAGTCTTGGACTGCTTATTCTAGTTAATTAAGGACTATTGCTTCTTTTGTGGAGGGCACTTGGAGCCATTCCCTGGTAGTATGAATTGATTAGGTTATCCCAATTATATAGGGAATTTGCACCTATTTTACCTTCAAACATAGGGATGTCTAGATTGAATTGAATCTTGTATGGCATGTGACCACCAAACAGTCAATATGAATAAGAGGTGTTGGAAGGTGTCTACTATTTGGGAAGTAGCAAGAAATTATCAACAATAATTGTTCATTCACAGCATAACATTCTTCCAAATCTTCCCATTGTCTTTGTAATGCATCCTCTATCATCCTCTGGAACATTTATGAAGTTGGTGTCATTGAAGATTTGTCTTCCATATGAGGACGTGAAGAAAGGTATGACAAAGGGTCATGAATCTCGAGCCCTAACTTCCTGTATTCATATTTCATATGAGTGGGCATACAAACAGATAAGAAGTTCAAAAACACCATTAATACTACTTGGAATTGATATTAAGTATGTATGCTCTAATACCACTAATAGTGGGCCTAAGAGGAGACTCGATAGACAACCTACTTAAGTAGATTGAAGAAGATAATATACGGAAGCAAATTATGAATGATAAAGAATTTAAAAGTGCAGTGTGCAAATGAATAAAGAAAACAAAGAAGACAATTGACAGCCTATGTAAAACTGTAATAACAAAGTTATATTATGCTAAAAATTGTACAATATCTGAGAGATCAAATGCATAGTCTATGTACTCCCTAACCTCAATATTGTCTATTTTGTCTCCTACAAAGAATAAAAGTGTACATTAATATACAAAGGACGAAGATGAAGTAGCATTAGTTGAACCATTACAAAGGTGGCTAACAACCACTTCATAATTATAACTGATAAGTGCAATGATGTCATCAACCACTATTACTAACAAACTGTGAGGTGTAATGTTGACATTGCAGTAGCTGTGCAATAACATTGAAAGTGAGTTGGATCTTGCACATTGGCATGTGGGTGTTGAACACGATGCCAAAGTTGTTGATGTATGTGTGAAGCTAGATGAGCAACAGTGGCGAACTACAGTAAGACCTAGCGCCGCAGACCCCCCTGCATCAGGGTTCAATATATGATGGGATGAAAGGCTTCCTTAGACTCCACACCTACCTAGATTTGATTTGCTCCTTTTGACCCTCCAAATTCTTCCCTTTATAGGAATGCTTTGACGGCTTCTTGGGTGGGTTTTCTTCTTATATTTGGCAAGTTTTTTGGACAAAAATATGAAGGTTTCCACTTTTTGTTCCGTCTTGTTCTTACCTTTGATGCCAATAAACACACACACACACACACACACGCTAGTTTAAAGGACTCTGCTAATGAGGTGGAAAGTCCCTGATATGTTATGGAATTTTGATAGATTCCTTGATTTTCACTCTTTCTCCAATGCTTGTGTTTTAAGTTGACTTTGAATGGCTTCTTCAACTCCCTTTGGCTGGTTTATGGTGAAGTCTTCCACCTCCTTATCCACCTATAACCCAGGGCTTGGAGAGGATTTGTCATTTGTTCCTGGCTGCTTTGTATACCTTCCATTTCATCCATCTCAAGATGATTTGAGTTCTTCAAAGGGATTTGAAGTGCTGACCTAACAAAATTCAACAATGAATTTATTAAAACATTGATGGCTCATATTAGACGAAGATTATCCATCAACAATGGCCATTACAAAACAATAGTCCCTAAAGTCTGAGAAAACAAAACAAAAGTATTGGCTATAGAAATATATCTAATAAAACAGATAGAACTATCAAAAAGATCTGATATCTGCATTACCATGCCGTGGGTTGTGGAATCAACCTGTGATGGGATAAAGGGCTTCCTCAAACTATACACATACCTAGATTTATTTTGCTCCTTTTGACCCTCCAATTTCTTCCCTTGATAGGAATGCTTTGATGGCTTCCTGGGTAGGTTCTCTTCTTTTATTTGTCAAGTTTTTTGGACAGAAATATGAAGGTTTGCTCTTTTTGTTCGGTTTTGTTCTTACTTTTGGTGGCCCTATATTTATATGATAGTTTAGAGGGGGTCTGCTAATGATTTGAAAAATGTGCCTAATATATTAAGAAAATTTGACAGATTACCTGAGTTTCACTCTTTCCCCAATGCTTGTCTTTCAGGTTGAATTTAAGTGGCTTCTTCAATTCCCTTTTGGCTAGTCTATGGTGAAGTCTTCCACCTCCTTATCCTCCTGTAAACCAAGGCTTGAAGAGGGTTTGTCATTTGTTCCTAGCTGCTTCTATACCTTCCATTTCATCCATCTCAGGATGGTTTAACTCTTCAAAGGGAATTTAAGTGCTGACCTGTTTGGTTGGCTGAGTTGCTGGCTTGCCTTTTCTTGTGTAACCTCTTTGGAATTCATCTCTCCCTAAGCTTCTGTTGTAGTTGGGTGGTTTTTCTGTGGATCAATACTTGATTCCTTTTGATTCGTTTTCTTGAGTTTTCTTATGTTGTTCTGCTCCTGACCTGTTGGTTCTTTTGTTCTTGGTCTTGCATGGTGGAGCAAATGTGAGCCAAATGGCCATGTTGATGGTAGATCCGGCATCTAATGGGGATATTCTAATAGTCCTTTGGTTGTTCCCACTCAATTCCTCCCATGTCTAGCACTATATTGTTTGGTGATGGCTTCTCCAAATCAATGTTCACACAAATTCCGGCACAATTGAGAACTCTCGGCTGCTTTGTGAAGTCAGATGCTATGTTGTATTCTCCAATAGCACTGCTTATTTTTCCTAAGATAGTACCCTATCTAATATTCCCATGGGAGAAGTAGAAGTATAACCCAAACTAGTATTGTACTCGTAGATCTTCATTTGAGTTGAATGCAGGGAGCCATGGTTTCATAAAGAGCCCTGATGTTTTCATGAACCACAGTCTACCTTGGCAGGCCTGATGTTTTGAGGAGAAGATGGAAAGGAAATAATGTTTAGGCATTATGAGGATGTCCATAGAACCAACAAGCTTCCCATTTTCTTGTACCTACAACTTAAGTGTTTTGGTTCCAAGGAAATCTCCCATGAATTGATATATTAGAGCCTTCTCTATGAGTAGTCGTAGCCTATTTTCCATTTCATCCATTGAAAATTTGACTTGGGTGGGATTTCATCCTTAGGTAGCAACCATAATTTTTTTGGGTGGGAAATATGGACAGGTTATGATTCTATGAGCATGGTGGTTGATAAACTAGAGTAAGTCTTCTTTGCAGATCTAAGTTTTCTCATTAGAAACAACACATCTGAAATTAAAGCTTGATCAGGGATCTTAGGATACTAGACACTTCGCAACAACAAAAAATCGGTAATGTCAATAACAGAATACAAGTTTGCAATAACAGAGATAATTCAAATAGACTAAATACTAAACATGCATGAGACAAAACACCAGATTTATGGGGTAAAACCTTAGTAGAGCTAAGGAAACATCCACAGTGCAAAATATCATGCTTTTATTAACTCGAGATGAACATATTACATGCGAATTCATTATGAGCTACTTTGGCTCTCCAAAAAGATATACCTAATTGGCAAAGTACCGTTAAGATTCCTCCTAAAAAATAGTGTGGAAAAATGCCATTAGGATTTTCCTTCCTAAAAATAGAATTTGGTGGAATTAGTCTTTCTATAAACAGGGGTTTGACTCTTTGATGAAGTGGTGAGGGGTTGTCGCCCGCCTACCCACACCCCCCTATCGGGAAGTGGGCTACAAACCGCGCCACAAAGGGATGCAACATTTAACTTTGTTATCGCATATCTAAGAACCTCCACTATGACAAGAATTTATGTTTAATATCTTGCCGACCAACTCATCACCTTTTCTGCAAGCCAAGAGAAGCCAAAAACCATTTTAGCTTCTCTAATAATATTGGTTTTGTGAACATATCAGCACTATTTTCTTGTGTGTGAACCTTTTCAAATGCTACTTTTCCTTCATCAATCCCCTATCTGACAAAACGGTGCTTTACTGAAATATGCTTTGTCCTATTGTGAAACACTGCATTCTTGGCCAAATAAATTGCACTCAAACTATCACAGAATACCTTCTTTTTGTATTACTCTCTTCCAAACTCACCCAATAGGCCCTTTAGCCAAATTGCCCCCTGACAAGCATGTTAGGCTGCCACATATTCTACCTCAAGAGCTGATGCAGCAATAGTCTTTTGAAGCTTTGACATCCAACTAATCCTGCAAGTGTAAAAATGTACCAGATGTTGATCTTCTTTTGACCAAATCAACATATCCACAAATAGAAGCACCAAATCTATTGTAGGTGATGCAATAGTCACTTGTGCATCGCAAGTAAAGAAACGCCCACTTCACTGCTGCCCAATGTTCTTTACCTGGATTTGCAATATATCCACTGACAACTCCAACTACATGTGAAATGTTCGGCCTTGTACATACCATAACATACATTAAACTTCCTACTGCACTAACATATGGTACATGAGACATATAATCCTTTTCTTCATCGCTACCAGGACAAACTTGAAAAAAATTTGAAATGGAAAGCAAAAGGGATACTAATTGGTTTCACATACTTCATACCAAATACGGTTTGTATCTTTTCCAAATACCTCTGTTGTGATAATCAAAGCTTACCATTTTTCCTGTCTCTACGTATCTCCATGCCTGAGATTTGTTTTGCAGCTCCTAGATCCTTCATATCACATATCCTAGCTAAATGACCCTTTAAACTGTTGATTTCTACCATGCTTTTGCTTGCTAGAAGCATATCATCAACATACAATGCCAATATAATGAACAAACCATTGTCCAAAAACTTGAAGGAAACACAATGGTATACTCACTCTTCAGAAAATTTTGGCTCGTCATGAAAGAATCAAACTTCTTATATCATTGCCTGGGTGACTGTTTCAAGGCATACAATGATTTCATGAGCTTGCAAACAAATCCCTTTTTGTTATTTTGTACAAAACCCTTGGGTTGTTCCATATATATATCCTCTTTTAAATCTCCATGCAAAAATGTTGTTTTAACATCTGACTACTCCAACTCCAAATCAAGTAAAGCCACTAATGCTAAGACAACTCAAATTGAAACAAGTTTAACAATTAGTGAAAAGATTTCATGATAATCAATACCTTCTTTCTATGCAAATCCTTTTGCGATCAGTCTAGCCATGTACTTTTCAACTTTTTCATCAGCACCTATCTTTCCTTTGTAAACCCAGTTGCAGCCAACAGGTTTTCTACCTTTCAGAAGTTCTACTAAGGTCCCATGACTTGTTCTTATCCAAGGCATCCATTTCCTCTTGCATTGCCCTTTTCCATTGGGCACTATTCGCATCTTCCAATGCTTCTTGATAATAACTAGGTTCCCTATCATTGGAAATCAAAGCAATTGTAATATTTGGACTATACTTACTAGGAGGATGCCTAACCCATATAGATCTCCATGCTAGTTGTGGAAGTGTTTCCTCGTGTTTTGACCTCCATACTAACTACTGAGGTGTTTCCTCAAGTTGTTGTGAATCTTCAACATTGAAAAATAGCTAAATTTCCTCCTTTTTAGAATCTAAAGATGGCTTGATTTCAACCTTGACATGTTGATGTTCAGGTTCATGTTCTTTCATTCTAGCATCTAATTTTAGGCAATGTGATTCATCAGACTGTACATCTCTGTTGATGATGATTTTGTGGTCAATAAGATCTCACACTCTGTATCCCTTAACACCATCTCCTTCACCATACCCAAAAAAGATGTAATTCTTGGATCTTGGGTCTAACTTTGAACATTGATTCTTATTAGTAATAGCATAAGTATTACAACCAAAAAAAATTAAACTTGAATAATCACATGGATGGCTTGTCCATACCTCTTTAAAAATCTTACAATCTATTGCAACTGATGGTGAACGATTTATCAGAGAGCAGGTTGTACAAACTATTTCTGCCCATAAACATTTATCCAAATTTGCATTGTTGAGAATGCTCCTTGCTCTCTCTAGAAGAGTCCTATTCATGCACTCAACGACCCTATTTCGTTGCAATATATAGCTAGTTGTTTTATTCCTTTCAATCCCAACTTCCTTGCAATAGTTCTAAAACTCCAAGGATGTGAATTCACCTCCATTGTGTATTCTTAAACATTTGATTGACCTACCAGTTTTCTTCTCAATTAAAGCTCTAAATTGCTTAAATACAGTGAAAACATCAGATTTTTTTTTAAGATAGTAGACCCATACTTTTCTGGAGTAATCATCTATAAACGTAACAAAATACAATATTCTTCCATATGAAACTACAGGGACTGGCCCCAAAAATCAGACTGAATATAGTCAAGAATACCTTTATTTACATGCCTTCATGTTCTAAACTCCCGTCTACATTGTTTCCCAAAAACATAGTGCTTGCAGAAATTCAAATCTAGAGATTTTAAACCAGGAAATAAATCACACTTTTTCAGTACCTTTAACCCTAACTTTGTGGCCCAAACGTAGATGCCATAGACAAGCAGGATCTTCTGTTGTTTTAGATACCACAGCGGCTTGACTGATATTTGCACTCCCTTGCAATATGTAAAGGTTCCCAACTTTTAGACCCTTCATTACAACTAAGGCACCGTGCCACACCTTTAGAGCTCCACTTTGACATGTGAACTTATAACCGCAAGAATCTAATTCACTAAAAGAAATCAATTTTTTTTTTTGGTACATGTTTGACTTCTGTTAGAGTCCTTACTATACCATCAAACATTTCTATCTTAATGCTACCAATCCCTTTAATCTTACAAGAAACATTATTACCCATAAGAACAGAACTTCCATCAAGGGTTTGGTAAGAAGAAAACAAACTGCTATGCAGTCACATGATGTGTAGCACCCGAATCCAATAACCAATCATGATGATAAGAGGAAACATTACAAACAAATAAAACTTCATCAGTCATACCTTCACTTGTTTCTACTTGATTTGCTTCCTTGGTGAAATCTTCCTTCTTTTTAGCATCTTTCCTCTTCCAGCAATCCTTAAGATGCCCTGCTTTACCGCAATGCCAGCACTTTGCCTTACTCTCCCTGGCTTGTGACTCAGATCTAAATAATGCCTCTGGAGCCTTGCCCTCTTTCTCTAGATCTTCCCCTAGCAACCATAGCTCCAAGCGTAGAGGTCTCTAGACTAGATTTTCTCCTCAGCGAATAATGTTCCCACAATAGAATCGTAGTCAATCACATTAGCAATACTGAAGCGATTGAAAGTTACTATATGATCCCAAGAATCCAACAAAGTACATAACAAGGTGACTGCCTTGTCTTCATCGTCCACTTTCACACCAATACTAGTCAACTGGTATAACACAATGTTGAAAATGATCAACAATTTTCATACCTTCTTTCATTTGCAATGCATACCGCTGCCTCTTAAAGTAAATACGATTTGTTACAGATTTCGTCATGTTCAGGGTTTATAATCAGGACCATAAGCCCGCCGCAGTGTTTTTCTCCAACTATGTTGAAAAGACCCTCATCTGCTAAACACAATCGTATTGCACCAAGAGCTTTTGTATCCAGCGCTTCCCAGTCATCGTCATCGGTTTCTTTGCCTTTCCTTCCAAGGCTTTGTGCAACCCCTGTTGCACTAGCACATCATGTGCTTTGAGTTTCCATAGCTCAAAGTTGTTCTTGTTGGTAGACTTCACCTCAAACTTTGCATTTGAAACTTTTACCATTTGATGCTACAAAAAACAACATCAAATCCAGAACACAGTTGTTGCAAAATAAGAGTAACCTTGCTCTGATACAACTTGTTAGGATACAAAACATTTCGCAACAACAAATAACCAGTGATGTCAATCGCAGAATACAAGTTTGCAATAACAGAGACAATTCAAATATACAGAGTACTAAACATGCATAAGACAGAACACCAGATTTATGTGGTAAAACCTTAGCAAAGTTAAGGAAACATCCATGGTGCAAGATATTAGGGTTTTATTAACTCAAGATGAACATATTACATGCAAATTCATTATGAGCTACTTTGACTCTCCACAAAGATAAATACACCTAATTGGCAAAGTACTATTATAATTCCTCCTAAAAAATAGAGTTGAAAAACGTCACAAGAATTTTCCTCCTAAAAATTAAATTCGGTGGAATTCATCTTTCTAGAAACAAGGGTTTCGCTCCTTGATTTTTTGTCGCCCCTGGACCCCCCACGACACTAGTGGTGGGGCATTGCCCCCTTCACACCGCTGCCACCCTCCCTATCAAGAAGTGGGCTACAAACTGCGTTGCAAAAGGATCCAACATTTTACTTTGTTGTCACATATCTAACAAGGGGTTTGGCATTATGAGGAGGCCATGAAAGTTGTTTTCAACATGAGAATACGTAGTGACCCCAAATAAGAACTCAAACAAAAATAAGTAATTTCCTTCAAACCCCAACATAAACTGAATTCTGAAATATAAATCAACAACTTCACAAGTCAAAATTTATTTGCAAATTTTCACCCTTCACACACAAATCGCCCAAACCCTAGGCAGCTAGGTTTTATGGTGAGTTCAGCGCCTAAAACACCAAAAATTATGAAACTTTGTAGGAACGTAAGGAAAAATATACTGAATTTATTTTTCCAATCAGATTTGGCAAAAATCGAATTTCTGAATTTAATATGGCGAAAATACCACTAAAACTTGTAAATTCAATATCTTGCAAAATACTTGAAATTTCTGAGCAAATAATAACTTGAACTGAAAATAAAAATATGCTCTTTCAATTGAAATTAAAATCAGAATTTTTCAACCACTGAAAGAGCCCCAAATGATGCCTTGAAGTTCTTAAAACCCTAGTTTTTTCTCTCAAAATTAAGCAAATAATTACTGAATATTTTCTAGGCATAGATTATCCCCAAAAACATGCAAACATACCTCAAAACAGCTCGCTCCACCAAGGAAAAATAGCAAAAATTATTAAAACCCTAGAAGAGGGTTTCTACCAACAACAAACCTCCAAAATGATATTTCTCAAGCCCTTAGGTGAATCGCCCAAGGAGAAATCAGCAATCTTCGATCTCTAAGCAAATCGCCAACCTTTGGTGGCCTCAAAATGCCCTCTAAGTGGTTCGCTCTAGTCCTTCTAGCCAATTCGCTACAAGCTGCAAATATAAGATAAAACTTCAAACAATTCTTCAAATGATCAAGTACGATTTCCAATCAATAGGTGGTGTTGATAAACACCATTTATAGAACAACTAGTAGAACTTGAAGGATAACATTCTTCAAGCATCTACCTTCAACAACCAAACTTGATATATTTGATTATCAAATCCAAATATCTAAATTCACATAATCTTCAAATGAAAACTCCTTTTTAAATAACCTCCTCCAAGTGAAGCGCTCCAAAATAGAAAGAGATAGTTAATTTAAAAATCAACTTATGTCTTATAAGTCAAGACCCAAAACTCCCCAACTTAAGTGAACTATCCATAAAGTACTTTTTCTTAAAACATAACTCAAAATTAAAAATATAAAATACCTTTTTCATTAGTAACTCTTCACAAGTGGTCCACCATGTCCCATAACCTTCTTCCACCCTTAGCCATCGGAAACAAGAATGGGCTAAGGGTCCCACAAGGATCTCAATCAAGAAGGGGACATTATAGAATATGAGTTGCTTTCAGCATTGCAATTATTGTAGCATGTTGTGGGCATACAATGATGTAATATGGATGTGTGACTGATTTTTCAGCATTTATGGTTGCCAACGAATTATGTTGGTATGCTCATATTGACATGACAACGAATTGTGTTATATATGTTCCCCTATAGCAATGGGTTGTAGTAGGAAGAATGAATCCAATTTGCATGACGGCTATTGTAGAATATTGTTTGACAACACAAGGTGGCTGGAGCATTTATGTTTCAGCTAACAATGTTGTTACAACAGCCCTCTCTTGGCTTACTTTCCATGGCGAGGGAAGAAGCCAAAGGAAAAAGAGTAACTCACCACTCTTTCCATTGCGAGGGAGGAAAATGCAAGCATAAGCTTCAACATCATGAGGCAAAAATTTGATACCAGGACCAACATGAGGGTGCCCATCATCATCGGACAGCCACAAAAGGGCATCGCTTGAGGAAGATCGCTTCAAGGACATGATGGGACTCCTCCAAAACCAATCATATTTATGCAAGGCAACAGTGTTTTACAGAAAACTCTAAGGAAGGCAAGCAACTTCACTCTTGATGAGGGAGAAGGCATCAATCTTTCATTGAGTACGAGGAAAAGGGACAATTTGAGCACCACTCTTTCATCGAGGAGGAGGAAGAGGGGCAACATCAACATCATAAGTGGCGCAATGATTGATTTCAAGCATGATTTCATGGAGATTGGTGAGATCCTTGCAAATCCTTACATGATATATGAGGAGGGCAAACATTACTACCTTCCATTGAAGACTTTGCCTTGGGATGAACAAGCAAAGTGAGAAAGAAACAATATTGCGCTAGAACCACTATTGCAGGAAGACCATTACAAATCTTGGTGGGTTGGGGTCAAGGCCAAAACAGCAACACACGCAGAAACTTCTAACGTGGCAAAAGGAGAGATCCTTCCACATCTCATACAGAACTAAATTTTTGTGGGACCAAAAGCCTTCTCAAAAAGGGAGGTATGATCCATTAAGGATCAATAAAAACATCGTTCTCAGCAGACCTCCCGAAGCTCCATAAAATCTAGATTAGAATAGGGTATTGTCAAGTGACAAAATCACCCAGGGATTTTGTCCCTACAAACAGTTGGTTCCATTTGTGACAACGGCAGTTACGTTATTGACAGTGGCAGTTTATACAAAGTGGTTGTTCCATTTGTGTCACCATCAGTTGTGTTTATGAAAGTGGCAATTACATTTGTGTCAATGGCTGCATTGACAAAGTCCAACATAAAAGCTATGTAACAGTCCAAAAACAGTATCTCTTCCAATTCCTGACAATTGGGGAACCTTTGGCACATGAAGGGATATCTCCAGCAATGTATGAGTAAGAAGCAAGAATTATGGGTTAAACAATAGGATAAGAGGAGCGGAGGAGTGTATGAGTGAGTCATAGGCAGCAGAGAGTTGAGAGGTGTGAACAGTAGTATAGAGTTGATTTATACTCCACATGATGCTCTTTGTAAGATGTCAACAAGCAACATAAGGAAGAGAAACACATGGCAGAGACTTGAGGGAGCAATGCTCCATAGAGCTCTTTGTAAATGGCACATTGCTTAAGGAAGAAGAGGTGGTGATCAGTTGACACTACTAAAGCATTTTTCCCCAGACCAAGGTGGAGGTTAAAATCCTTTTGTGTTATGTGTGGCTTGATTCTTTCATCTCACTTTTTGTTGTCAATTCCATTGCTCAACAGTATTTCAATTCTATTTCACTGCCATTTGAAGCTAATTCAATACCAGCAAGTAGAATTGTAGGAGAAATTAGAGATCAAAATGTAACTTGTTACTGCCATTAGTGCCTTCGTTTGCAAGCTCGTCTTCTCCAATAAGAATTTCAGAAAAATATGATAAATTATAGTATGTCACCTACCAAATTTTCAAATACAAGAGAAGATTTAAGTCAAATTGAAAGCCATAATCCTTTGTAGAACCCAAAGTAGGCTTGCAAGGGTATATTATAAGCCATTTTTCCCCAAAATCGTAAAATTATCACTTTAGATTCAGCTTCCATTTTTAAAGAGTCAACTGCTGCAGACACATATATCCAAGACCCTGCCCTTGAAGACCACACTGCTCTCTCAAACATGCGAACATGGAAGAGGAATCACTTTTTAACTCAAAGCATCTCACCCAAGAATTCACAAGAAAAGCTGAAGAGGATATCGAGAAATAGTCAATGAAATTTATAATAACAATTGTCTTTCTAAGGAAGTCACCAGAGGTGAATGCCAATATCATCGTTAAAGATTTCCCATAAGCAGCCAAGTTACTTTAATTGCCCATGGTTAATTTTCAGACCATAATTCTTTATTACAGGGAAATATAGATATATAATATATCCTCAAACAACTATTGACCAAAATTTTTAGAGTCTTTGTTTGATGTTGTTTTGGCCCTTATATAGCCTGTAAGCCTTCATTCAATGAAGATGGTGCAAACTCCGCTCATCTCTCTTTAAGCTTGATTTATTGTTTTAATATATCACGGCCTGATAAATGTGTGTTTATCACTTGTTTAATACATTTGGTTGTAGTCTCGTCAACTCTGAATAGGAACATATACTCATCTTTCTAGAGACCCAAGGGGATTCTCTATAAGCCTTGATGCATCATGGGGACAAAGACACATGGCAAGGATTTCAACCAAAATTACAGATAAATTTGTTTACTTTGTACAGAAAAACTGCTCAGAGTCTAATCCTGACAATAGAGAATTTGTAACAAGTGTCATACTACAATGAGCTTTCGCCAGAATGCTTATGAGTGATAAATTATAAGATGTTTGTGTTTTTTGTGTTGCAATAATCAATGAGTTGGACTCCGGCGAACAGAGTTAATCAGGGCCTAGAACTGTTATCTCAAATGGGCAAAGCTAATTGTAAGCAAGAGCAGAATGCTCTGTGATATAACAAGGGAAAGTCCTTTCAATCTTTTTGTATTATGAATCCATGAAAAGGGCACTACACAACGAATACATCTTTATCAGTATCTGGTTACTTTTAATGTCAGTTTGCTCTGATCTTACCTGGCTGCTTATTTCTGGTATGGCCAACAAAGCCAAATTTTCTTTAAAACATTTAATGTAAAGCTTCTGAGAGAAAAAAAAAAGGTATATATATATATATATATATATATGAAAGGATAAACTAGATAAATATCTACAGAGATAAAATGCATAAACACATACCAAGGCCTTTGTGTAGAAAGCAAACATCTTAGCACCGTACTGAGTCATATTCATATCAGCAACAAGTTCATTGAATGATTCGGCAACTGTTAATCCTTCAGGAAGTTCTGCATTGCTTGCTCGCAGAAGCACTTCATATATATCCTTTGCCATCGTCTGCACCATGCATAATGCCCTACATCCTTAGTCTTTAGTAAAAAAATAGTTAAAAATTCCCCACATTATAAACAAACCACACGTAATATAGGTATACATTTGGGGTCAAAGCTGCATATTATCAGGATCTTTAATGTTGGGAAGATGGTGCAATCTGTTCAAAACATACCGACGATGGATCTGCCATCCGCAACAGGCTTGGTCCTAATCTCCTGCTCAGACAATCTGGCACAGAAACAAAGATGAGCCATTGCATTACTCTCCAAATTCAGCAGGAAGAGAAATATATCGATCAAACGTGCAGTTTCAGTCTAATTCTTAACCACAAAAATCTGTCTTAGTATTACTTTACTTTATTTGATTTTCTGTATATATATCTGTGTGTGTGTGTGTGTGTCCTCAAGTGGCCAAGAATGGCCAATGGGACTGCAGAGAAGTATGCATCTAGAAAAATAGATAATGGGAGTGCCTATTGCATTTCCAACACAGAGAGACAAGTGCATTAGAACAAGAACAGCAAAGAACACTTTAGGTACAAAAGAATATGAAGCAACAGATGCAATGTCTGAACAGCCAAAGCTATGTCAATAAGCCAGTCTTGGTCGGGAAGCAATCAGTGATTGGTTCATATCTGCATTTGTTCAGTGCCCCTGAGATGGACGATGTCTAACTGGTCTCCTACCTATCGTTACGTTACATAATCTCTTACAACCTGGGCCATTCAGAAACAAGAATGAGCCATTGCATTACTCTCCAAATTCAGCGGGAAGAGAAATATATCGATCAAACGTGCAGTTTCAGTCTAATTCTTAACCACAAAAATCTGTCTTAGTATTACTTTACTTTATTTGATTTTCTGTATATATCTCTGTGTGTGTGTGTGTCCTCGAGTGGCCAAGAATGGCCAATGGGACTGCAGAGAAGTATGCATCTAGAAAAATACATAATGGGAGTGCCTATCGCATTTCCAACACAGAGAGACCAGTGCATTAGAACAAGAACAGCAAAGAACACTTTAGGTACAAAAGAATATGAAGCAACAGATGCCATGTCTGAACACCCAAAGCTATGTCAATAAGCCATTCTTGGTCGGGAAGCAATCAGTGATTGGTTCATATCTGCATTTGTTCAGTGCCCCTGAGATGGACGATGTCTAACTGGTCTCCTACCTATCGTTAGGTTACATAATCTCTTACAACCTGGGCCACTCACTCTGAATGTATGATTGTGGTTTTCACCAAGTCTACAACTAGTGATGTGAGAAGATATCGAGCTGACCTATCAGTTGGGCAAAGAAGTGCCCGTCTTGGTTACCTATTGCTTTATTTATTTTAAATTTGAAGAAAGAGGGTTTGATTTATGTGATCCATATTTTCCTATTCTAGATTTAGGACAAAGTGGGTTGAGCATGGCAGTTGCTAACAAATTGTTACACTTGCAGGTCTTACTGACACCCACAATATATGCCGTAGGAACAGGGTCTGTATGACATTAGGCAGCTCAATCAGCGAAATTATTACGCTTCCGTGATAAAGGGGAAAAATACATGGTGCTAGACGGAAATAAGATAAAAAGCATCCACAAACACCGGAAAAAAACCCTGTCATGTCTGAATCTCCAAATGTTAGACTTGAAATGCAGAGAAATTTTAAGTGGGTGGAACGAAATCAAAGCATTTTTCCTATTCCCCAAATGTTAAGACTTGAAATGCAGAGAAATTTTAAGTGGGTGGAACGAAATCAAAGCATTTTTCCTATTGGGTATTAATCCATTTAGCCTTCAGATAGAGAGAACTTTTATGTGGGTACAGCGAAACAAAAACATTTGTCATGTTGGGTAACATTTAATCTAGCCTTCACAGTGAAACTTTATGTCGGTGCAACGAAATCGAGCATTTTTTCTTAATGGGTATTAGTCAATGGAGGCTTCAATTACAGATATATTTTTATATGGGTACACTGAAATCAAACATTTTTTTTCTATTGGGTATCAATCAGTCTTACCACCGAGTGAGGGAGGAACACTTGTTGACGCCTTCCAGTGATTGGTCCTTCAAAATGAAGACAAAGGTCGGCAGAAATGCAAAAATGACGGGATGCCAGTTTCAGATTCATAAAGGATTCCATTGCTGGTTGAAATGGTATTGATTTCATACTAGGTGATTTGAGGACCTGCACTGTATAAAAACTCCTTCTCTGCCCATGAACCTAGACCTTATATGCCCATCTGCTGCAGCTCTAAACAGTTGTTAGAAAAATGGTCTCCTCCTATTGCTGCTACAGTATCAGATCTGGTATTGTTTTATATTGAAGAAACTGGCAATAGGAAGGAATCCAAAAATTGTTCAGGGCATAACAATGATGCTTCAATTTGCCAATTGAAAACATGATACTTCCTTCATATCATGCAAACAGAGAAGTCTAGACCTCTACTAAAATGCATCTGCACCCACTTGTTTAAGACATTTTAAGCTGAAATTGATTTAAAACAACTGCAGCAGTGCCCCGGTCTGAACATTCTGACCTGGACCGAAAGCGATGGGAATGCACGACTGCGTGGTCCAGGGCATCGACCCTGACAGGGTTTTATTCTAACATAACAAAGTCTCCAGACACTGGATGAGACTGGCCCACTTTTGACAATTGTCTGCCATTATCTCTGTTTTAATATATAAAACACGTCATTTATTAAAAGGTCAACATCAAAAATATTTCATCAATTTTTTGGTTCGAAAAATAACAGAATTTTTTCACGACACTGTTAATTTTCCTCTTCTTATGAAAAGGAATATTTGGATTTTATACAAATTAAAAATTTAATTGTAATATATTGATTAAATGAATAATTGGATAGAAGTAGTCAATGAGAGGTTCATATATTTAAATCCATAATAAATTTTTAATAAATAAAAATAAAAGATAAATAAATATGATAATATTCTCATAATTACAAATTCAAAGAGTGATGTAATATTATTTTATTTCCAATTAATATTGCATTTTGTTTTTAATTTTATGGAGTGCGTAAGTCTTACACCATATAAATATAAATAATGTATCTACTCTATATGTTAAAAAAGATAAATATATTTATATATACTCACATAAACACATGCATGTGTGCATACATATAAATATATATGTATATACATGTGTTTAGCTATTATACGAGTATGAATATGTTTACATCCATAAAGATAATATTATGAGAAATATGGTTGGGTGTTTATCAAGGGCCTCGAAAATAAGATCAGATGTATAGTTGTGTTCTTATTATACTTCCAAGATGGGTACACATATTGGACTTGAAATGTCAGAACTCATTTCTCTGAATATGATGAATCAAAAACCAACTATATTAACATAAAAATCAATTTATTGAAAGTATAATAAGAATACTATTATTATAATAGTGTTTTATCCACTTAATATAATGTTCCTTATAACGACGACACCATGCACTAAGTCCCTGTAGGTTTTTGCCATATACTCGGGAGATTTACAATTGTCAAAGGTATTCATTTGGAGATACATAACAACTAGACACGTGTTCAATTGGTATTCAATCAATCGCCATTAATCACTTAGTTTTTATTATGAATTTTGCAAATACTTTTTTTTAAGATGAAAGTTTTGTTTCCTTTACTTTTAGTCTTGCTAAATAAACTATAGTATATGCTTTGATGAAAGGCATCTTATAACAAAGATTTTGGTTTTAATCTTTAAGCACTAGACTCTTGTTCAAACAATCATTCAAAATGTCTAGTTTGCAACAATTGAATTCTAGTTCTTAGACCATTTACTTTTTTATGTTTAAATTCAAAGGTCCTACTTAAATAATTCATGTTATTTGACTTTAAATTTTATTTTTTGAATATTCACGTTAAAATTATGATTTTATTGGTCTTGATATTATTTGATTTACAATGTAATAGAATTAGTTATTTTCATAAAATTTCAATTGTGCTTTTAAATCATAACCTTTTTTCTATGGGTTAAATTGAAGAAGTAGCCATTTTAAATGAACAATTGCATGTGAGATTAGAATTAATTGGTAATTTAATCGCATTTGATTTATGACAATTATCTTTCAAAATTGCAACTTGATCATTTGTCAATGGTTAGGTCTGAGCTTTTATATGCATTACTCAAGTTGTATGCATGCCTAAATTGATTTTGAGTTTATTTGACAAACCATGGTAATGAAATGGACTCTAGCATATGTTTCACTTTAATAAAAGTATGCAGTACTTAGTCATTTTTGGGTTACATTAACAGTTCAATGTTTTGAGGACTTGTGTGCTTTTTGAGCCATCCATGTGTTGACAAATCGAGCATTGGTACTTGGTGGGTTCTAAAACAGAGTTTAAAGTCATCTGCGAGCCCAACCTTTTGAGATTACGATATGTGGTCACATCTCATGCATTCAAAGCAAGGGATGGAAGTAAACACAATTCAAAGTTTGTGTATTTCCACATTTTCACGAGTCATCCACATGGTGGGTTTTCCCATACCTAGAGACAAGTGGTAAAGACATGGCACCTGGCAAGTATTCAAAACTTTGTGAAGAATAGTGAGCAACATCTAGTATTCGAAACCTAAGCTTTCTATATTGGGACACATGGTCGCATCTTGACCTTTCAGAACTTGAGGAGGATAATACATAACAAAACATAGTTGAAGACCCCTCGAGTGTTCTGAGTCATCCATATGGTAAGCATTTAGGTATTTGGAGCTTGGGATAGCAAAGAATAGGGTTGACAGTGGAAGTTTTCTCGAACTCCTGAGATCATGGCAATTAGGACCATAGAATGTATAAATCAAAATTATGAACCCTAAAATCTACCCAAACTCAAGATTATGATAGGTGTCACAATTGCCAAACTTAGAGATATGAAGGTTGTATCTCTGCCTATTAACATGAAATTAGCATTGATGCATGAACGTCGTCCACAAGTACTTTCCTCACTTGAACATGATTGATCACGATGCTAATGAAGAGAGGTGGATCATTGGATCATGAGAGGATTTCATCATTGATCTTATCATCCATAGGAAACTCTATAGATAGTTTGTTATCTGGTTGAGGATGAAATAGGGTTTCAATGGTATGTACTTTAGTAGGTATTAGACCTTGAAACAATTGACTAGATGGTGTGTTTACTCTTGGTGATGGTTATTTTTCTATATCTTGCAATTAATGCATGAGAAATTTTTGATGATAATTTGATGCTCTCACGAGTTTCATCATAGGGTTTTTTCAAGGCAAAGTGTTAAATCTTCTTAGAAATTTCATAGTATGGATATTAGGTAAAATCCATAATGATATTTTGATTGGGACTTATATTATGTTTTGGGAGATTTGATAATAGGAGGATATTACTTCTTAACTTGAGACTTCGTTGGTAGATTAGATGAACCATTAGATGTCATATTGGTTGTAATTGTAGTTGTTGTATTGGTGAGTGTCATGCCATCTTGAGTGGGTTTATTAGGTTTTGTGATGGGATTTTTATGAGCGGGCTTATGCCAGTATTTAATGTTTGTCACATTAACATATTGAGAATTGATGAAATGTTGGTCATAATATCCTTCAATCGCACCTACAAATTTGTTTACAAGTATGGTACGAGGACTAGAAGTTTGTTGAGGTTTGTTTCTAAATTTTAAAGTTTGATGTTGTGCTTAAGATGCATTTGAGTGATGTGATTAATGTGATTGGGATTTATAAGCTTCAAGATATTCTTGATAACACTCTCAAATGATAAATGTATTGTTGAGGTTTTTGCCTAACATAAATACATAAGTTTCATAAGGTCACAAAAATTTTCATGAGAATGCCCTATATTAGCATTCTAATAACAAAACTTATTGAGATTATACCATGGTAGTAAAGCCTTGGAAGGATCAAAACTGATAGGTCAAGATGTAAGAATCCTTTGATTGAGATCTTGTAGGCTCAAGGGAGGGTAGGATGACTTTTAATTTGTTGCATTATTTGATGAAAAAGATAGTCCAAATATAGATGCTTGGGGACATTTGATTTGTGATGATTTATTATTGATAGTTTTGGTTGTTGCTTTGAAAGATTGTTTACTATATTTTTGATATGGTTCAAATAGGTTAAGGTATTCTTGGAATTTTTCTTGATCAAAGGCTTCCTACAAAGTATGAGGAGAGAAGGACATTACTTTGCACTAGAGTTGAGGTTTTTTAGCAGTAATGAAATGCTTAAAGAGTTTTTTTTTCACTAATGTTTTGATCAGATTTATACACCAAATTGTTTCATCACTTGATAAAATCATAGGGTAGTTCATGAGCTATTTTTTGGGTATTAATGAAGTCACCAAGGCTATTTTCAGGAAGATCATGATATAAGATTTGAGAGTTAGAGATTTTATTATAAGCTTGGTAGTTGCATAGTTTCTAGTTTTAATCCATTCTTTACAAAGGTTTACAAGTGCTCAAAGATGCGAGGCATGGTTAAGGGATTTGTCATATGTGATGGTTTGGAGAGATACCTCAAATGTCAATACAATCAGTGTAGGGAGCTAGAGGCTTGGTTCAAAGTGTTTGAAGCATATTGTTATGGATGGGAGGTTGAGGACTAAGAATATCATAACCATCTATGAGGGGAGGTGGTTGATACTTGTGTGTTATCTAGTGAAGGATTTTGGCTAGAGTTGTTAAGATGAAGAAGATTGTTAGATTTTTTGTTGGCAAGAGGAATATTATTCAATGGTTTGACCGCTGATTTAGAGTTGTTTAGGTTTGTTGGGTTTTGATTCTCAGGAGTATAAATAGTGTTTATATAAATATGCTTGATGTGTTTATTGGTGTTTTTTTTGCCATTCCCCAAATAAATTGAAATGACATTGTATCAAATTATCATGGTTGAGATTTCAAAAAATTGCACCATGAGGATCTAAGCATATAAAATTAAAATGCATTGAAGTTCACTAAGCGAGTTTGCAAAAATGAACTTAAAAGTGTTCACGAGCATTCATACAACCAATAGAGGATAAAAACATTGAAATTATTCATTTGATTTGACACAACATTCAATCAATCACTATTAGCCTTTATTATTAACTTTACAAATACTTTTAAAATTTAAAAATAAACAAAATTTTGATTTCCTTTGCTTTTAGTCTTGCTAAATAAACTCCAAAATATGCTTTAATGAAAAGCATCTCATAGCAAATATTTTGGTTTTAATATTTAAGCATTTGGAAAAGGAACTCATTCAACATAAACTTACAAAACAATCCGATGAATTTCCTATTTGTATTTGTAAATTTTCTTCTCCCTTTACAATAGAGACTTGTAATCATCTAAAAATGACACTTGAGTGCCAAGAGTGTTACTTGAGACCACCCATTCCTAGTTCAGCCCTAAACCTATCTTATGTCATATTTAGACACTTATCCAACTTTTGTGTGGGCTACACACCTCCCTAGACATCTCAAAATTAGTCTCAGACCCTTCCTTAGGCATCCAAGGCCCTAGTGCCTCAAGTTTTTCCACTTGGAAACTAGCGCCACAGTGTTATTGTTCTATCTGGGTGCTATTGTCTTTTTCCCTCTCTTGCTCCAACAAATATCTTTTCAATTCATAAGACACCTAGGGTCAGCCTAGACCTATTTCAAACCATGCACAAATACCATAATAGTATATATACATGACCTTTAGCCCTTTATGCATTGGATGGAAATCAGAAGCAAATACACACAAACAAGCTCAAAATAAGTTATGCACAATCAAGGTTATTAATCCCTATTATGCCCTACTTTTGCATAAAGTCATCTACAACCCTACTAAGCTCAGAATACACATATTTCCAGTCTAAAGCCTCACTCAAAGTAAACAAAATGGCATTCATACTAGCTTCACTTGCACTTACATAAGCACTTAGGTGGGAAGAACTACATCGAGCTTGATCCCTCCTCAGAGTATTGGTATGTAGGTAACTCTCATCACAATAGGGTGTTGAGGATGTCTAGGCTACCCAACTAACACCACACATTTGCTACTTGTGCCAAATAACATGACCTAATCACATGGAGGTCTAGGGTTTACATACAAAATTAGTTACAAATAAAGAATCAAGGTTTGTCTACACAAGAATAGGGTTGGCAGACTCAAACACAAGTGCTCCCAGAAGCTCAAAATAATTCCTACTCATAGGACACTAGCACCATAAGTGGACACTAAAGCCACAATGCTACTATCCAGGGAAGGTCATTATTGTCCAAGAGAGTCTTTGATACCTGGATCTTGTTTATGACACTCGGACTAGTTCTTGTACCAGTTTTCAGCCCCTAGATCCTTCATCTCAGGCAGTTTCCAACTAAGTATTCATTGTTCCCTTCATTTCTATTATTAAAAATATCAGTTTAGCTTAGTTCTTTCACAAATTAGTGGCTCTTTTTATTACATATTTTATACCCTAATTTATTGTACTCATACCCTTTAACAACCTAGGGCTTACACTCCATAACCCTAAAAAGTTAATTCATTTGGTGAACCCAACTTACTTCAAGCATATTATTTCAAACCCTAATGCATCATTAGGTTTTCCCTTCTTATTTCCAAAATATACTCAATTTTTAATTTATAGTCTATCATCATGATTATCATGACAAATGTCATTTTCTGCTTTTTGGTAAAAAGTCTTATGGTTTATCTTGCATGCCTATTACATGCCATTTGTAAAAATATGCACATGTATGTCACTCCTCTCATGGACCATGTTATACTTAGCTTATTTCACACATTGGTCCACCCTCTCTTGAGTGCCCCTTCTATGAGGATCATTGTTGCATGGATCACTTTGAGTTATTTTGATTACTACTTGATGACAAAGAGTTCAGAGGACTCCTTTTTTTCACCTCCACTTAGACTAGTTGATTATCTACGCTCACATCCCACCTCTACTACTCGCCCTTGGAAAATAGTATATCCCATGGTTCGAGTTGTTACTAGATAAAACAAGATGCCTCCTTAACCTATACAAGAACAACATAATCCCACCATCCATCCTCATCCCCAAAACACTACAATGAGACCTAGGTATCAACATAAAACATTTGATATTGTGATAAGTTGAGAAACACACTGGCTAAGATTTCCATATTGGAATTACTTTAAAAGGCAACTATTTCCAAAGATATTCTTTTTCAACACTCAATCATACATCTTTGCCTTGTGACACAGAACCAACTTACTTTGCATCTATCATGAACATTATCAAGGACATTGAGAATGTTACATATTTTTCCAATGAGGATTTACCTTCACAATTGGTTATTGATCAAAATCTATCATTCTTAATTCAAGCATAAATTAATGTCACTGCTATTAAACGAGTTCTAATTGATAGTGGTTCATGACTTGACATATGCGACCTCACATTTCTACAGACTATTGGGATTGATATAACATCTATTCAAAAGACATACAAGAACATTAGAGGTTTTGATGACATTCCTAAATAGACATTGGGTTCTATTACATTATATATTACAATTGGGCCAAAAACCCTACCTACACAATTTTAGGTGATGCCTAATCATTTGCATTATAACCTACTACTTGGGAGATCTTAGATCCATGCTATGGAGGTTGTACCCTCTACCTTGCACAGGTGCATTAAGTTTTTACATGATAGATACCTATACACTTATCCAACAGATAATCAACCATTCATATATTGCAGAGTCACCAATCCTACCACCCTAAGTACATCTTTAGATGGGACACCTCATGTTCTCATAGAGTACCCACCTTACAAGATTCTAATAGAGCAAATGCATACATATGAGGTTGGGGAATCTAGCACCACTATTCCTCACCCATTCCATATACTCCTAAAACACTGTTACCTTCATCCATGATGGAGGAGGACCCTCCTACAATATAGCTATCCCCACCCATGACGGATGATGAGATTCTCACAACATAATTACCATTACTTGTTAATTCAGAGGAAGTATATATCTAAAACTTTGATACAAATCCCCAGGCCACCACAAAGGATGATTCAACACCCATTAACATCGATGATTAATTATGTGGATTAAGATTCACACAAGTTGGCCTTAAAGAGTATAGATATGATTTTAAGGCACTCATGCCTTTTACCACATAGGCAACACCACTAGTTCAGAGTCTTAAAACTACATGCCTACCCACTTAGCTACAATTAGAGGCAAATTCCTCCATTCACTCAGTACATATGGTTACATTTATGAATATTGAACTAGTTATACAAATTCAAGTAAGTAGTTCATAGGATAGACCACATCAGATTCTATAGATATTACTTAATAGAGGATTGATGGCATTACCCATAATTCGTCACAGATCTGTGAGCAAATTGATGAAAAAAAAATAAGCCAAACTTTTGAAGGCCATAACTTTTGACCTGTAACTCCTTTTGAGTTCTTCCTCATGCTAAACGACCGTATCAAAAAGTTTGATTTTGCTCTAAGGCACTCTATCCCCTTAGATTTAATTTTGATATTTTTCAGAGGCCAAACGTGATCATTTGAGGGTCTAAAATTAACGTTTAATGATTTTTTGAGAATATCCTATTTTTAGAAATTATATAGTTTTAGAATTGAACATCAACTTCGATTGAATTTCATCTTATAGGCTAGTTTTAGCATTTAGGATATTTAGAGATATTTTTAGATCCACGTGCGCTTTCATGCAAAATTTCTAAAAAAGGCAATTTTTTTTAGATTTTAGTTTTTTCTAATAATAAGCATTTTTTTAGATTTTTAGTTTTTTTTTTTTTTGCATGTAAACTCTAATTTCAAGTTGAGGCTTATTTAAGCATGGTTTGGGTTTGTAATTATATCAAGTCGTTTCAATACAAATTATTGTTCAAAAATCTTGGCCTATTGATAATTTTATTTGTCTTATTAGTTTTTGGTTTCATTATCTAGTATCAGAGCAAGTTCGATTCTTGGTGGAGTAAAAAATGGCAAGAAGACGAGGAGGTGTTACATAAATGAACCAAACTATACAAGAAATGTAGAGGCAAGTTCAATAATTAACAGAGGTTATCACCAATGAACAGAGAAGACAAGGTTATGATGAAGAAGATGATGAAGAAGTTCAACAAGAAGAACAACAACAAGAACATCCACCATTGATGGAAGAGAGGATGGTTCAAGATTTAGAAAGAAGGCATGAAGGAATCAAGGTTGATGTTCCAGATTATGGAGGTAGTTTAAAACCAGAGGATTTGATAGATTGGATGAATAACATGGAGAAGTTATTCAAGTGGAAGACTATGAGAGAAGATAAGAAGGTAAAGTTTGCATGCACGAAATTCAAAGGTCATGCAATGATTTGGTGGGATCACCTACAGAAAGAGAGGTAAAGAAAAGGTAAAGAGAAGATTAATTCATGAAAAAATATGGAGAAGAAGCTAAGGGAGAAATTTCTTCCTATGAATTTTGCATAAACCCTATACAGAAGATTTCAAATTTTAAGGTAAAAAGATCACAATATGCAAGAGTATACAAATGAATTTTATAAGCTTTCCATATGAGTGGAGCATGATAAAACAAAAGACCAGATGGCTGAAAAGTATGTAAATGGTTTGAAATTTTCTATTCAATATTAATCAAGCATGCATAGAATACTTAACATGGAGGAGGCTTATCAATTAGCTTTGAAGGTAGAAGAAAAACAAAATAGATAAAATTTTAGAATGACATCTCTTGGTCCAAAGAGAGGTGGATCCCCTCCAATAAAGGGATGAGGTGGGTTCAATACCACCAAAGGTGGCTTTAATGCTAATAAAGGTGAATCATCATGTGGTGTAAAAAGGCAAGATGATAATAGGCAAGGGTTTCAATACCAACAAAGAGGAAGAGGATTTCAAAGAGGATGAGGTTATGGTGATGCTAGAGGATGGTTTTTGAATCAGCGTAGATCTTATGTCTGTTATAGATCTGGAGAAGAAGGGCACAGAGCATTTGAGTGTCCACACTATCAAGATCAAGAAAGGAGGCAAGAAGATTATCCAAGAGTAAATCTAGTTGAAGTTGAAATAGAATCTCAAAATACTAAAGTTGCATCAGCAGATGTTGGAGAGAATCTCATGATGAGAAGAACCATGATTGTTCCAAGGAAGGATCAAGTGCAAAATAAAGAAGGTGGTGATACATGGTTGCAATCAAATAGTTTTTTAACAAGATATACTTCAGATGAAAAGGTATGCATAGTAATTATAGATGGTGGTAGTTGTGAAAATATGGTTTCTAAAGAAATGATAGAGAAACTAAATTTCTAATGTGAAAAGCATCTTAATCCTTATTGGATTTCATGGTTTAAGAAAGAGAATTAGATTACAGTAGATAAAAGGTGCTTAATCAAGTTTTTTATAAGAAAAAGTTATAATGATGAAATATGGTGTGATGTTATTCCAATGGATGCATGTCATGTGTTATTGGGAAGACTGTGGCAATTTGGCAAGAAAGTAATTCATGATAGACTAAAGAACACTTACACTTTTTAGTAAGGCGGTACAAAGATAGTTTTGTTACTTCTTAAAGAGGAAGAAAAGACAAAAAACATTCACTCTACTAAAGAATTTATCCAAGATATGAAGGTAACAGGTTGTTGTTATGCATTAGTAGCAAAGAATGAAGAAATACAAATGGTACCAATACCAACAGAAGCAACAAGAGTGTTGAAAGAATATGCAGATGTTATGTCTGATGAGTTAGTAAATGGTTTACCACCAAAGAGAGATATTCAACAGTACATTGATTTGATTCCAGGATCAACTCTACCCAATCAAGCACTTTATAAGATGAGTCCAACATAACATACATAATTAAATAAATAGGTTATTGAATTGCTAAGAAAGAAGGTGATAAGTGAGAGTATGAGTCCATGTGCAACACCAACATTGCTAACTCCAAAGAAAGATGGAGGATGGAGAATGTGTGTGGATAGTAGACAAATTAACAAAATTACAATAAAGTATAAGTTTCTTATACCTTATTTAGATGATATGATGGATGTGCTTGTAGGAGCAAAATATTTTACTAAGATTGATTTAAGGAGTGGTTATTATCAGGTTCAAATTTGTGAAGGAGATGACTGGAAAATTGCATTCAAGACTAGGGATGGCTTATATGAGTGGATGGTAATGCCATTAAGATTATCTAATGCACCTAGCACATTTATGAGGATGATGAATACAATGTTATGAGAATATATTGGTATGTTTGTGGTTGTTTATTTTGATGATATTTTGATATTCATTAAGACTAAAAAAGAACACTTACAACATTTGAGAATGGTAATGAATTTGTTAATAAAGGAGAAGTTGTATGTAAATTCAAAGAAGTGCAGGTTTACGCAAAACAATTTGGTATTTTTGAGATTTGTAGTTTCAGTACATGGTGTAAAAATAGACGAAGAAAAGATAAAGGCCATTGTTGAGTGGCCTATTCCAAAAAGCATTACATAGGTCAGAAGTTTCCATGGTTTAGTAACTTTTTACCAAAAATTTATTAAAAAAAATAGTACTATTGTGGCACCAATAACAGACTGCATGAGAGGGAAGGAATTTGTATGGACCAGAGCAACCATAGAAAGCTTTGAATTTTTGAATAAGATGATTATAGAAAGGCCAATTTTAGCATTACCAAATTTTAGCAAAGTGTTTGAAGTTGATTGTGATGCTTCATTTGTGGGAATTGGTGTTGTGCTGAGTCAAGAAGGAAAGCCAATAGCATATTTCAGTGAGAAATTGAATGAGGTAAGAGAAAAGTATTCTACTTATGATATTGAACTTTATGCAATTGTACAAGCATTAAGACATTCAAGGTATTACTTTGTGCATAGGGAGTTTATACTATTTACATATCATGAGGCTTTGAAGTATGTGAATACACAAAATAAGTTGAATGTTAGGCATGCAAAGTGGGTTTCTTTCTTGCAGGGGTATACTTTTGTGTTGAAACATAAATCAATAAAATAGAATCAAGTAGTTAATGCATGGAGTAGGAGAGCAGCGTTATTAACTACTATGGTGAGTGAAGTAGTTGGATTTGAATCTATTAAAGAATTATATGATACTGGTTCATATTTTAGTAAGGTCATTGAGAAGTGTAGGAATCCATTAACAAGTGGGACAGATGTTAGTCATGATGAGTATCTCATGCAAGAAGATCATCTCTTCAAAGAGAAACAATTGTGCATTCTAGTTGGGTCTCTACGAGACAATATAATAAGAGAATTACATAGTGGTGGTTTTGTTGGACATTTTGGTAAGATGAAGACAATAACTTTGATGGAGGAAAAGTATTTTTAGCCAAAGATGAAGAGAGATATGACAAGGTATGTTTCAAGGTGTAGAATATGTCAGGTGGCTAAAGGACATGCACAAAATACTGGACTTTACATGCCATTACCGGTTCGAAGAGGGCCATGGATAGATTTGAGTATGGATTTTGTGTTGAGATTGCCAAACACATAGAGAGGTAATGATTCAATTTTTGTTGTTGTAGACATATTTTCAAAAATGATTCATTTCATTGCATGTAAGAAAACTAATGATGCTACTAGAGTTGCAAAATTATTTTTTAAGGATATTGTGAGATTGCATGGTGTTCCAAAAACTATTACTTCAAATAGACACAAAATTTATAAGTCATTTTTGGAGGACTTTGTGGAAGAAGTTGAGTACTAAGCTACAATTCAGTAGTATATATCAACCACAAACAGATGAATAGACAGAAGTTGTGAATAGGAGCTTGGAAAATTTATTGAGATGCATAGTGGAAGAGAAGCTAAAGCATTGGGACATGGCTTTATCACAAGTTGAGTTTGTGTCTAATAGTTCAGTGAATAGATCGATAGGAAAGTCACATTTTCAAATTGTTTAGGGGAGAAATCCTATGGGTATTTTAGATTTGGTACAATTGTCAATTGTAGATCGAATTAGTGATGATACATAAGCATTTACAAAGCATATGCAATAGTTGTAAGAGGGAGTAAGAAGAAAATTGCAAGAAAGTAATGAAATATATAAAGCAACAACAAATGTCAGAAGAAGATTCAAGGTATTTGAAGGAGAGTTGGTAATGGTTTACTTGAGGAAAGAGAGATTTCCAAAAGACACATACAAGTTGAAATACAAGAAAATTGGACCATGCAGAATTGTGAAGAAAATCAATGATAATGCATATGAGGTGAGTTTACCATAAAATTTTGATATATATCCAGTATTTAGTGTTTCATATTTATATGAATTCCATGGAGAAGATGGTAAAGATGACGAAAATGAAGAAGTAAATTGGGAACAATAGGTTCCAAAGAAGAAGAAAGAAAAAAATAGTGTAGGTTTTGGATATGAAGACAATAAGCACAAGGCAATGGAATTATAACAGGTATTTGGTGTAGTGGTAAGGATTACAGCAAGAAGACAACAATTGGATTACAAAATAGGAGATAAAGAAGATTGACAAGGAAAAATGGCAGTAGTATAATCAGGCCAACTCATAGGAGCTGAGTTATTTTCAACCAAAGGAGAATGATGCAGAAAAAATAAGCCAACCTTTTGGAGGCCATAAATTTTGACCTATAACTCTATTTGAGCTCTTATTTGCGTTAAAATGATTGTATTGAAAAGTTTGATTCTCCTCTAAGGCACTTTATCCCCTTAGATTTGATTTCAATATTTTTTGGAGACCAAATGTGATCATCTGAGGGTTCAAAATTAACATTTAATTATTTTTTTGAGAAATTTTTATTTTAAAAAATTGTATATTTTTAAAACCAGACATGAACTTCGATTGAATTTTATCCTATAGGCTAATTTGAGCATTTAGGATATTTAAGGAGATTTTTAGATCCACGCATACTTTCATGTAAAATTTCTAAAAATAGCATTTTTTTTTTTAGATTTTAGTTTTTTCTAATAATAGGTGCTTTTTTAGAATTTTAGTTTTTTCGATTTTTGCATATAAACTCTAATTTAATAATTGAGGCTTATTTAATCATGGTTTGGGTTTGTAATTATATCAAGTCATTTCAATAGGCATCAATACAAATTATTGTTCAAAAATCTTGGCGTATTGGTAATTTTATTTGTCTTGTTAGTTTTTGGTTTCATTACAGATTGTCACAATAGGATGGTGGACCTTTTTTTCATTTTCATAGGCTTATAGGACATGATACAAATACATGCTCAACATTACAATAGAAGTTAAATAAGTTTAAGGCCCAAGGCACTATTTAGATTACACAACTTCCACCTCCACCAATATAAACACCATGATAGAATCTTTGTCGACGCAAATATTCATGAAATGATCCATTGACTTTCCAAGTTTTCATTCAGTGATGATACATCCCTCATGTTGCTATATACGAGGATTCAAATCCCAAAACTTGCACATTAACATTCTTACAACAGATAAGACATTAGGGGAGTGAGCTACAACATGATATACATTATTAGGATTCCTTAGGACATATCACACTACCAGTTGCATGTGGCCCAAAGGTGGCCAACAAATTACTCTTCCTCATGAGCATTGGCACTCTTATATATGTTACACTTGGCAACACATGGTTACAAACAATTGATGCCATAGTTAATCGCACATATAGATGCTTGAGTTTCAGTCATGAGGGACACATGGTTTGTATTTTACATGATGGCTCAAATGAGAATCACAAATTTCATATAGATACCTTGCAATCCACTGTGGTTTACCTTGGGACCACATAGGAGGATTTTTACATGGTAGAGCAACATGTTATTTGGATACACAAAATTCAGTCTGATGTCAAGGGTAAGGCTACACTTATATAGACAACATGGTATGATGATCATGATGATGATGATTTATTCAATTTTGGGCATATTCAATATCTAACATTGGATGGCCTCCCACCAGATCCGCCATTTGATTATCCACATCCCATGGATGTGCTCTTAGGTCTATAGAGACATTACACTTCAGTTGTATATTATCTCATTTATTTCCAGCATCTATTTGTACATAGCTTCCTTTATTCTTGTTCCTTGTATATAGTTTCATTCTCATGTTGATTGTACATAGCTTCCTTCATTTTTGCTCCTTATATATGGCTTCATTTCCATGCTACTTATACATAGCTTATATCCAAAAATCATAAAAATAATATAATATGTCAAAAACACAAAAAACATTCAAATATTTACTCATAAAATACAAATTATAGATTGTATGCATTTCCATGTTTACACTTCTTATACTTTGACAATTACTAAATATGCTAGCTATCTTAGTATAGCTAGTTTTATGACACATACATGCTTTAGTTTTTATTTTCAAGTGTTCACAGATGCTTATAGGACCTAGGTCTACCACACATATCTAGATTTTCTATTATCTACCCATTGGGGGCATATACACATATACATGAATTCCTCATTTGAGACATTCACCCATTTGGGGGCATCCTATACATAGTTTTGATTGTTATGTTACATCTTTCTAAACTCTATATCACAGTTTTAGCATTATTATATCTTGATATTGATCATCCTAAAATAATATTTATTACCGACTACTACTACTCTGTTGTTCCCAAAATCCATCACTTATTTTTGCGGACAACATGTTGACCATTTCAGTCCTGTAGGCCAAAATGGTATCTTTCTTTCTCAAAATGTTCTGAGCAGTCAAGTTTTTCAATTACTCAAGCCTTTTCAGCTAAGGAAATCGCAGGTTCAATAGGTGGGCTTTCTCAAAGGGAAGTTCAAAACACTCAAGGCATTTCCTAAAAATTATAAGGATGGTTCAATGTCAAGGTTCAATCAAAAGGCTCAATGGCAGGGTTCAAAGAATTGGAATGAATCATTGAAACGTTGAACCATTGAACTCCGCTTCTCAAAGGTTCAACGAGTTCAAAGCTTCAACGCATTCAAAAGGTTCAAAGGGTTCAAAGTTTAAAGTTTGAGTGAATGATTCAAATGAAAGATTCCATAAAAAGGATCAACCAAATGGTTCAACCGAATCGTTCAAACAATTGGTTCAATGACACCTTGAACTCATAAAGAAGACTAAGTGAACACGGCTCTTTACAAAACATTGAATCACCGAACTGCTGAACCGTTGAACCTTGAACCATCGAACTCCGAAAGGTTCAAGGTTCAAAGTGGTTCAAACGACCAGAAACGTCCCTATAAACTTCAAATTTAGGGTAATAGAATAATCGTTGATTTTCAAATAATGCAGACCCAAAGACAAACTCAATGATCCACTAAAAAAGGAGCCAAAGGAGCCAGTAGAAAGCAAGAAGATAGCCCCGAAAGCTCAGAGCACCAGGAAGAGACAAAATGTAGCAAGGAAAGAAAGAACGATATAGAGAATCCAGAAATATTTGTAGAAGAGTTATTCCAGTAGGTGGAGCAGTCCACCACGTGGACCTCAGAAAGCGCAAGTATTCAATGGCGCAACCTATTTTTTCATTGAGTAAAGGTAAATGGACAATCGTGTAAGCATCATAAAGAAGACCAGGTAACCTATGCTTCAGAGGAGACATTTGAGATGATTTAAAACACCAAAGTTAAGGCTGATAACCTATTCCAGAATGGCCCCTTCACAAAATTTCCAATGCATTCAATGCCTTCAATGTAGCATCGGCCATTGCGTGAAAACAAGTGCCCAATTCTTTCTTTGGATGCTATACATTGTAATCTCTCATTTTGAATTAGGGAGATCTCTCTGTTATTAGAAGCGAAACTCTACCCAAATTAAAAGGCATTCCTGAGACTTTGAGCTCAGACTGTTAATCATATTTTATCAAGTGAATAAGAAAGCAAGTGACCTTTCAGACTTTGTGTTAAAATAGCTTGTGTTATATAGAAAATCATTCTTATGTATTTTTCCTAAATATAGTCTTGTCCATTTAATCAAATAAGTAGAACAAGTAGAAATAATCTGGAAGATGTCTTGATGTCGACTGTGAGAGACTTTGTGCTACCATAATTGTCTTTAGTCTGTGTTTTTTGTGTTTTAGTGTAAAGGATACTGGAGAGACTTTGAGCTCCCCTTATTCTTCATAATCTGTTACTCTATTGTAGTTTTTGGTGGAGACTTTGTGCTGCACTTCATTCTATTGTGTTACTTTGTCCTAAATCAGTAGGAGAAACAATGAAAGACTTTGTGCCTTCATGAGTTTCTTGTGGATCCAGTTACTATCCAGGAAGAATTCCTATTATTTGTTGAAAGTCATTTTTGAGAGAAGAGAAATGCGTTCAGTAATTACACCAAAATTTTTCTTTATTTTGTGAATATCATCTCTAAAAAAAGAGAGATGGATGGTATGATTTCACACTTGAGTCTATTTTCAGTTTATATTAGTACATTATAGTTTATAGGGAACCTCCCCTTACTGAGAGGAGAGATTTATCTCATTATAGCTGTGGTCACCACACCCATTTTGTCGTATAAATCTCGTTGTGTTGTGGTTGATATACCTATTTTGTCATCAGTTAGTTGATGACAAAATATTCACCCAATAGTTTTTTGGTGACTCCACTGGGGAAGAACATGCAATTTAAAGCCTCAAGCTTCAAATTAAAACAGTTCTAGTTTTTTTTAATTTCCATTTCACACTCTGGCAGATCCATGGTATACGCGAAGCCAGAGAGCTCACAGTATTTTTGACCCTATATTCGAGTTTGTGCAGTAAAATCATTTTGATCTTTCTCTTCCACAAGCTCGCATCCAACAAACCAGGAGTTTTCCTCCTACCAACGTCAGGTCTCTAATACCAGGTGAAGTTTCTCTTTTCTCTGCTAGTAGAGCTTTATCTATACATATTCCACAATGATTTATTATCCCTCCTTTCAATCATCATATCATGACAACTCAAGGCCCCTGGGGTAATACTTTTGGTCCTCTGAATCTAACCCCATCTTTACATGAACTACCCCGTAGTTTAAGAAAGAATTGGCCCAAGTTCTATGGTGATGGGAGAGTTCATCCTGATGAGCACGTTGCAGCTTTATGCATAACCTGTGGTGTGATAGTCATTGAATTTGAAGATATAGCAGTCAGGCTGTTTGTGGAAATGTTGCAAGGCACTATCGTAGACTAGTTTTATCATCTGCAAGCTTAGACTATAACTGACTAGAACACTCTCAAGGCCAAGTTTGAGGCTAGGTTCAAACCCACAGAAGATGTGCATGCTCTGTTATTCTAGCTTACACAAATGAAGGAGTCTCATGAACCCATGTGAGACTTCATTGCTAAATTTGACACGCTGAAGAACAAGATTTCTATAATTACTCAGTTGACACCTAAAAATCTTAAATGTTTCTTCATCAATTCTCAGCTTCCTAAAGTGAGTTTCCTGTTGAGGTGGGCTGGCCACATAGATCTTGCTGCAGCCTAGATTTTGGCCACTAAGATTGAAGATGATCTTATCTTGGTAGGAAAGATAAGAAGAGATCCTAACATAAATAAATATTTTTCATCTTATAGAAAATTCTCCACAAGCACCACTGATTTTATGATACAAAAGCTAGCAAATGAATTACTAGCTCTAAAAAAGCAAATGGCACAAGGGATGTCTGCCCCTCCTTCTTATCAGGATATACCAAGGAGGACGCTTCCCAACCAGTCATATCAAGGCAATGCTGCCAGAAATCAAGGGCAACCAAATCGTCTTCCTCTCCCATAGGAGAAGCTTGCCATTGAAGCAACACCAACTAATTTATCAGTTGGTTACCATGAAGCTGAACATGATTTCTCTTTCCAACCTAAGTTGGACCAAGAAGATGACATTGATCTCTTTGCAGAAGGCGAAGAAGAATTAGCTGACAACTCCAACATTGGTTTCTTAAATTATCAGGATGAAGTTAAAAGTAAGAGAGAAGTGTTTAATGGATCATACACTGTATTTACTAGGTCCTAGAACCAGTCAACTCAACAAGTTGATAAGGGAAAAATAAGGAAAGAACCTCGACCAAAAATTTAAATTGCTAAATGAGGGACTTCACTAACTTTCCACTCAAAGGACCTGGTGATCAATAAAAAAGTAAGTACCTCAAACAACCCTACACCTTCTGCTTCAATTTTTCAGACCAGTACCACACCCAATAAAACTCATAATGATAGACTTCCTTCCTTTGTTTCTAGTTCATTTCCATTATTTGACATAATTGATCATATTAAGAAGACTAATATTCAAATGTCTGAGTTTGAATACTTACAAGCTAACCCTGAGCAGATGGATAGGCTAGTTGTATGCATCAAGAACAAAATTGTCCGTATAAGACAAGATGTTTTAAAGGTAATTCATGATCCCCCAAAGGACACATCCACCCGAAAAAATCTTGTCATTACTCTTCCTATTGCCCCTAGGAAGATAGAACCTTTCTATGTTTTTCTATTGATAAATGGTCATAAGCTGAACAAATGCATAATAGACTCTAGCACCTCTGACAATGTGATGCCCTCCAAGGTGGCAGATGCTCTCGGTCTCACTCTGACTAAAACTTTTGGGAGATGTTTCTCCATGGAAAATAAGCAAGTGCCACTTTTGGGTCAAATCAAAGATGCCCAATTTACATTTGCGGCCTTCCCAGAAAAAAAGATTAAAATGACAGTCTTGGTGGCCAATGTTCTAGCTTCCTATGGCATTCTACTTGGACAAAATTTTTGCAAACATGTTGGTGGAGAATTGAGCATGGACCTATCTGAGGTGAGGATACCTATTAAGGGTATCATGCAAAGGCTACTTCTTGAGAAAGAGTCAAAATACATTGTCACCCAAACATCAGCCCTTGAAACTCAAATTATGTTTGAATCCTCAGGAATGGGTAATTATTTTTTGACTACTGGAGATGTTTCTGTTTCATCAGATGAAAGTTTACTGGGTAACAATCCAAAAAATTTAGACAAGACATCAGAAGAATTGGTAGAGCATAATTCAGATGAAAAAGGATCTTCCCTCCCTAATGAAGAAAAATTTGAAAGAAGATCATATTCTAATGATGTCTAGATTTTAGAATTTGATGACAACAATTCTTCTACCAGTTCTGGAGCTAGAATTGTTTTGATATCTTTGCAAGGAGATATTTTCCCTTATTTGTATAAGTTGTAGTTTAACAATACTAATAACACCATCGAGTATGAATCTTTATCACTCAGATTGAAAGCTGCTCAAGCTAAAAGCGTCAAACTTCTTCATGCCCGAGGAGATGCTAAACTGGTGGTTTATCAGGTGAGAAACTTGTATCAAACCAAGAATGAAAGATTATGGCAATATCACAATCTGGTGTGGGACTACCTTGAAAGTTTTGAGCCTTTCAGTATTTTTGCAGTACCTAGAGAATTCAATGATCGAGTAGATTCATTGGTCATCTCTGCAACTCTCATGGTTCCTCACAAAGATTTTAAAGGGAACAGGTACACTATTGAGTTGGTCTTTTAACCAAGTGTACCTAATAATGCTGATCATTGGCAGGTGTTTAATGGTGACAACTAAATTATTACTTTTTTGGAATAGATGGATAGCTTTGAGGAGATTTATTTTGAAGGATGTGAATCTCCACCACGAGAATCAGCTCCTGAAATGAATTTAAAAACTAGTAAAGAGCTCTTTCAGCTCAAAGGGAATAAAATTTCCAAATGATTAGTTTCTCTTGAAAATCTATTCGATAATCATGATAGGTTTATCAAGAAACAACAAATGGATTCAAGTTCCTCCAAAGATTTTGATCAAATAAATTTGAGGACAGAAGATAATATCAAAATGGTCAACATTAAGAATTGTTGCACTCCTGATAAAAAACTCAAATTTATTACTCTGCTTCACCATTACATTGATGTTTTGGCGTACTCTTATGATAATCTTAAATCTCTTAGGCCTAAAGAAATTTGGCACATAATTCCTCTTAAGGTTGGGTCATTGCCTCAAAAGCAGAAATAAAGGCAGTACAACCCCAAGATATCAGGTACTATTCTTTTTGAGATCCAAAAAATGCTAAATGCAAAGATAAGTTTTTCAATCCATCATTCCATCTGGATTGCAAATATAGTCTCTATGAGAAAAAAGAATGTAAAAATTCACCTCTGTGTTGATTTCAGGAATCAAAATCAATCCTCTTTAAAAGACAACTATTCCCTGCCCATCATGAATCAGCTGTTACAAATAATGACTGGCTCAGAGATGTTATCAATGTTAGATGGGTTTTCAGGATATAATCAAGTAGAAGTTGGTGAAACAGACCAACATAAGACCGCTTTCACTACACCTTGGGGCACCTGTGCATATCACAAAATGCCTTTTTATCTGATCAACGCTGGCACCACCTTCTAGAGAGCGATGGATCTTGCCTTTAGAAATGAAATGGGAAAGTTTATTGTGGTATATCTTGATGACTTGATCATCTTTTCCAAATATCATCCTAATCATGTGCATCATTTACAACAAGTGCTGGAACGATGTCAACAAATGGCATTTCTCTCAATCATAAAAAATTAGTTTTTGGGGTTACAGAAAGGAAACTTCTCAGTCACACTATATCCTAAGAAGGCATAAAGATCGACCCAAAAAGAGTTAAATCCATCCAAGAGCTTGCTCTTCCTGCTAGTAAGACTGCAATCCATTCTTTCTTTGGAATAGTGAAATTTCTACCAAGATTCATTCCTGAATTCGTAGAAAAGACTCACCACATTGTCAACATGATGAAGGGTAAAGCTACTTTCTGCTCGACTGAAGAAGGCAAGTCAGCATTTCAAGATATCAAAGAAGCTAGTGCCCATGCCCCAATCTTGGTTTGTCCAGATTATACCAAAGACTTCATAATATATAGCTATGCTTCTAAACACATACTTTCAACCATTTTGGTTCAACAGAAAAAAGAAGATGTGGAGTCCCCCATATCTTTCATGAGTTGTCCTCTCAAAGCTCATGAGCTAAAATATTTAAACATGGAGAAGCATGCTTATATTGTGGTTAAGATGGTAAAACACTTCTATTTTTACATCCTAAACTCACACAATGTTGCTCTGGTTCCTAATACAACAGTAAAGTCCATTCTAACTCAACAAGAGTTTGGAACTAAAAGGGGCAATTAGATTGCTAAAATCTAGGAGTTTGATCTTGTTATCAAACCTATGAAGCTTATGCGGGGAAGAGGTCTCTGCCAATTAATTACTGATAATATACTAGAGGAAGCAGGGCATGAAAAAATAGAGGTTGCAAACATGCCTATAATTCTCTTTGTCACCACTACGAATGAGTGGTATTCCAATATTGCTCACTTCCTTACCTATTGTGAGTGTCCTACCCACCTATCTCATAAAAAAAAGAGGACTGTTAAGTTGAAAGCTGCTAACTTTGTCCTGTGGGACAATGGTTTGTACAAGAGGAACTTTGATAGGGTATTTCTTCATTGCATGGATAAAGTGCAATAGAGCAAACTTTTGGAGTCTTTCCACAATTTGGATTGTGGAGGACACTTTTCTGCATCTATGACTACCTATAAGATTTTACGAGATAGGTACTATTAGCCTACTCTATTTTGAGATTCATATACTTGGGTGCGTAAATGCGAGCTATGTCAACAGTTTATTGGGAAACCCAAGTTGGTCGCATTACCTCTCAAGCCTAGGGTGATTGAAGAACCTTTTTAGCAATGGGGTATTGTTTTTATTGGTGCTATAAACCCATCCTCAAGTGCTGGACATGACTATGTTCTCACAGTCACAAACTATCTTACCAAGTGGGTGGAAGCCATTCCAGTCAAGCATGCTACTTCAGAAGTGGTATGTAATTTTCTTAAGGAAAATATTATTTCCTAGTTTGGAGTCCCAAACAAGATTGTAACAGATAATGCAACCTATTTCTCTTCTCATGAGGTTACCTAGTTCTGCTACTATTATGGGATTATCCTCTCCCACTCTTTTGACTATTACCCGTAAGGAAATGGTCAAGCAGAATCAAGCAACAAGAACCTGGTGACCATTATCAAGAAACTGGTAAATAACAATCAGAGAACTTGGCATAAAGCATTGCTTGACGCTTTATGGGTAGACAAAATTACACCCAAAAAAGTGATAGGTATGTCACCATTTCAAATTCTGTATGGTTTGAATGCAAAGATACCAATCACCTTAGAATTACTAACATTAAGGTTGGCAAAGGCAGTAGAAGATTCAACTTTTGAAAGTTCCATCGATAAGAGAATCATGTGCTTGATTGAACTAAATGAGCAATGAACTATGGTGGTAGACTGTATTGTTTCACATCAAAGTCTAGTAAAGAAACTCTTCGACAAAAGAGCAAAGATTCATGGCTTTCAGATTGGAGATCAAGTCTTGTTATGGGACAAGAGGAGAGAACCAAAGGGAATGCATGGAAAATTGGATTCCTTGTGGAGAGGTCCATTTACCATTCATTAGGTCTATGGTGAAAATAGTTTCTTGCTGAAGTATCAAGACAGAATGCCATTTTCACCACCTCATAGTGGGCAGCATTTGAAGCACTTTTATCCTTAAAGTATCAGATAAGTCCAAATTGTACATTTGTATAGTCTTTATTTTTTTTGCATTATTTATTTAGTTTTTGACATCTTTCTCTTTTTGGATGGCATGACTCTGTAGCCCAATGGCATAGATGAAAGCACTTAGAGTCTGGATTCTACTTCCTTTGATTGTTTCAAAATACAATCGATGGAAGTTCCCCAGCTAGAGCTAGTTGTTGTTCCTAAAATTTGTCACTTATTTTTGCAGACAACATGTCGACCATTTCGGTCCTGTAGGCCAAAATGGTCTCTTTCTTTCTCAAAATGTTCTGAGCAATCAAGTTTTTCAATTAGTCAAGTCTTTTTAGCTAAGAAAATCGTAGGTTCAACAGGCGAGCTTTCTCAAAGGGAATTTCAAAACACTCAAGGCATTTCCTAAAAATTATAAGGATGGTTCAATGTCGAGGTTCAATCAAAAAGCTCAACGGTGGGGTTCAAATAATTAGAATGAATCATTGGACCGTTGAACTGTTGAACCATTAAACTCTGCTTCTCAAAGGTTTAACGAGTTCAAAGCTTCAACATGTTCAAAAGGTTCAAAGTTCAAAGTTTGAGCGAATGATTTAAATGGAAGATTCTAGAGAAAAGATCAACCAAATAGTTCAATTACATCATTCAAACAATTAGTTCAACGACACCTTGAACTCATAAAGAAGACTAAGTGAATGCGGCTCTTTACAAAACATTGAATCACTGAACTGTCAAACCATTAAACTTTGAACCGTTGAACTTTGAACCATTGAACTCTAAAAGGTTCAATGTGGTTCAAGCGACCAAAAATGTCCCTGCAGATGTCAAATTTAAGGTAATGGAATAACCATTGATTTTCAAATAATGCAGACCCGAAGATAAACTCAGTGATCCGCTGAAAAAGGAGTTGAATGAGCTAGCAAAAAGTGAGAAGATAGCCCTGAGAGCTTAGATCACCAGGAAGAGACAAAATGTAGCAAGGAAAGAATGAACGATATAGAGAATCCAAAAATATCTGCAGAAGAGTTATTCCAGTAGGTGGAGCAGTCCACCAGGTGGGCCTCAGAAAGCACAAGCATTCAATGGCGTGACCTATTTTTTCATTGAGTAAAGGCGAGTGGACAGCTGTGTAAGCATCATAAAAAAGACTAGGTAACCCATGCTTCAGAGGAGACATTTGAGATGATTTAAAATGCTAAAGTTAAGGTTGATAACCTATTCCAGCATGGCTCCTTCACAAAATTTTAATGCATTCAATGCAGCATGGGCCATTTCGTGAAAACAAGCGCCCAAGTCTTTCTTTGGATGCTATATATTGTAATCTCTCATTTTGAATTAGGAAGATCTCTATGTTATTAGAAGTGAAACTCTAACCAAATTGAAAGGCATTCCTGAGACTTTGAGCTCAGACTGTTAATCATATTTTATCAAGTGAATGAGAAAGCAAGTGACCTTTTAGACTTTGTGTTGAAATAGCTTGTGTTATATAGGAAATCATTCTTATGTGTTTTTCCTAAATACAGTCTTGTCCATTTAATCAAATAAGCAAAATAAGTGGAAATAATCTGGAAGATGTCTTGAAGTCGACTGTGGGAGACTTTGTGCTGCCATAATTGTCTTTAGTCTATGCGTTTTGTGTTTTAGTGTAAAGAATACTGGAAAGACTTTGAGATCCCCTTATTCTTCGTAATCTTTTACTTTGTTGTAGTTTTTGGTGGAGACTTTGTGTTGCACTTTATTCTACTGTGTTACTTTGTCCTAAATCAGTAGGAGAAATAATGAAATACTTTGTGCCTTCATGGGTTTTTTGTGGATCTAGTTACTACCCAGGAAGAATTCCTACTGTTTGTTGAACATCATTTCTGAAAGAAATGAAATGCCTTTGGTAATTACACCAAAATTCTCCTTTGTTTTATGAACATCAACTATGAAAAAAGAGAGATGGATGGTATGATTTCACCCCTAAGTCTATTTTCAGTTTATATTAGTACATTATAGTTTATAGGGAACCTCCCCTTGCTAAGAGGAGAGATTTATCTCATTATAGCTATGGTCACCACACCCATTTTGCTATATAAATATCATTGTGCTGTGGTTGATATACCCATTTTGTCGTCAATTAGTTGATGACAAAATATTCACCCAACATACTCTACACTCAGTTTATGTAAATCCTTACTTTTATACATATTTGTACCACATGTTCATGCATACTTTCATTTCTAGCTTCATTACTTTAGACTTGATTGTGCCTCTATATTTATACATCTATTCAAGGGCATTTGAATATGCTATTATTGTGTAACTCTATGCCACTTGTTTTCATTTTATGTATGCTTTGGACATGTGTCCATGTCCTTGTGCATGCCTTATTGATTATGTATGTAAATATTCGAACATGTCTTTTCATGCGGCTCTAAGCCAACATTGCTTACACTTTGCATATGTGGACATTTGAACATGTCCTTATATGTATTATTTTCTCAAATTTAGTGACATGTGCCCATGTCCCTTTTATTGTGTTCCCTTGGCCTACTTTGTATGCCTCATGTGTGTGGTATGTATGTTTTGATGTATGTGTCATGGCCATGACACTTGTCTCTTGCTTGTTACACAGTCAAGTTTTAGATGCTACAAAGGACCTCAAGCATCTCCCCTTCCTATCTGGGTGTCATGATGGACATCATGCCCTATCCCCATAGATAGCTACTCAATTTATTATTAAGATTTTTTTTTGTACACATGCTTACAGTGGTGTAATTTGCACACATGTGATTTTTTTTTAAAAGTGTGTTCGATGATAGGCATCACTATTTGAAGTTGCGAATTTGGGATTTTTTTTGTGAAAGTTTGAAGTCACCCCTTAAAATGACCAATGTGATGAAAAATCGTGTAGTCGGCATATGGGTACTGAAGAAAATTCTATACTCATTATTATTATTATTTAATTACAAGTAGATCTATTGGTTATGTGGCCAAAACTAGATTTGTATTTGAATCAGTTACAATGGGATTGGTTGGTTGAATGGCCAAAACCTGATTTGAGATTTTAACTTTAAGCAAATACAAGAGATCAGATTGATCAAGATCAAAAAAGACAAAATAGAAAAAATGACAATGAGATACATTAGCTATATGGCCAAAACTATATTAGAATAGTCAAAATATAAAAATAAGTACAATTTTAATTACCAGAACTTGACATGAACACAATTCACAATAAATGTTTTTTGAAAATCAAAGTGTATACCCAGTCTAGTTCATTGAGCTTGATATTAATGACACAAGATGTAATTGAAAACATAGATTCATGTTACATAAGTTCACATATCGATTATACATACATAACTAGTTATAAATCCTATAGAAGAGAAACATCCACCCACATTTATAGGTTGTAATAGTTAGTATATAGCGATGACAAACTTCTGCAAAAAAAAACTCTATAAATCTTGACGCATATATATCTTGTATAACGAGGCTTTTGGTGATGATGATCTTATACAAAAGCGTGTTGCATATCTTGATACATATTCAACTTCTAAATTTTAGTGCATTACAATAAAATCTTCTAAAACTTAGTTGGTAGTAATGACGAAAGCTTAGTGACACCACTCTATTATTACTTTTTGATCACCAAGTTATCGTAAGGGCAGGGTGAGAGCATGCAGTGGATAGTAGTAAATAACCCTAATTTATTAAGCAACTACAAGAAAAAATTGCCCTGGAAAGAGCTCTAATACCAGATGATATGATCTTTCATAAACCAATTATAAATAAAATATAATTATATGAAACTAAGCATAAAATAACAATAATATATTGATTGAGAATAGAGTCGTATTATAATAATAGATTATAATAGAAAATTTTAGAATAGTTGGCCTCTTCAAGGGGGAACCTCCTTTGAGCAAGCTCAAGTCAATACAATTTGTGGATGTCTTTATACTAGCTTAGGATCTTGTTTATAGTAATATATCACTAGATAACTACTACTCCTAATAAATGTGGGATTATTCTATTGTTTCATTATTATAGTTTACTATTACATTATATTATATTATCTATTAAAATGGCTTGAGGTACATCTTATAAAGCATATGCATTTTTATCCTTTTATCAAAAAAGCAAGTTACAAAAGTATGGTTAGAACAAAGAGTCCTAACATAATCTATAAAACAAATAACACATCCAAGGGATGTGGATAATAGAAAGGTGGATCTAGTGGAGTATCATCAAGTTATGGACATTAATTCTTATCAAAACCCCATAGATCATCATCATTATGGTCATAATACCATTCACACTCTGTAACTATAGCATTATCTTTGGTATTATTCTAAATCTTATTGATTTGTATGGCATGTTGCTCTACTATGTAATAGGACACATGTGCAGTTTTGGCATAAACTAACATTGAGCCCTTTTTCTCGTTTCTAAATCTATAATTATCATCAATACCATCATGAAGAATACAAATTATGGTATCCTAAAATTTGAATGTGATACATTGTTATAACATGTCCACTATAGCTTCCATTTCATGTAACCATGTTTGACCAAATGTATCTTTTATCTAATTTTATGTGCTCATAATAAAGAGCAGTGTATCCACCACTTTGCGACCACATGTAACTAGTATTGTGATGTGTCCTATTAAATATTGGAAATATATAGATTTATTAAATTCATCTTAATCATGTCGTATGTGCTAAACTAATGCAAGTGTACATACATTAGGCTTTGTGTCCTCATCTATTTCAACATGTTGTCTATATCCATGATCAATGAAAATATAAATAGTGAAAGGATTAGTTTTGGAATGCTTGTAGTTTATGTGAGTGTGACCATGTTGTTGAGTCCTAGGAGTTTTGAATATAGGTTGTATAATCTAAATAGTGCCTTAGATTATTATTATAAATAGTAAAAAGTAAAAATATAACCTATATAGATTATTATTATAGAAGAGTGTGGGTTTATTTTATGAGAAAGAAGTCAGAGGATTTTGATAAGTTTAAAGAATTTAAGGCATGAGTAGAGAAAAGTTTAGGCAAATCAATTTTATGTCTGAGGTTAGATAACAAAGAAGAATATTACTCCAAGGACTTTGATAACTTTTTGTATGCATGAATGGATTAAGCATCAAAATATAGATCCATTTACTCCACAGTAGAATAGTGTAGCTGAGCAGATGAATCACACAATCATGGAGTGTGCAATAAACATGCTTAGTGAATTTAAGCTGGATAATGGATTTAAGGTAGAGGTTATTAATACAATTATTTATTTTATTAACATGTCACCTACAACTATGTTGGATGGATAGAGTCCAAAGGAGGTTTGGTATGGTAAGCCAATGATTATTCTGGTTTACATTAATTTGGTTGTGAAGATTTTGACCATGTTCATAAATAAATAAGGTTCAATATTTATTAATCAAGGAAATGTGTTTTTATCGGCTATGGAGATAGACTAAAGTAGTAAATATTATGCGATCCTACTAACCACAAGGTAATTATTAGTTGGGATGTTGTCTTTGATGAAAAATTCATGAAAAGGAAGGAGGTGCAACAAACAGCTAGGATTGTACTTGTTTAGGTAGTTAATGATGAATAAGATGAGAATAAGCATGTTAAAAATTTTGATCAACATGTAGAGCACAAAGTTCAGTAGCCACAACTTAGAAGATCCACACATGCCAAAAGGCATCTAGAAAAGTATTCTCCTAGTTTTCAATTATCTTTTGCATTTTTAACTGATGAGGGGGAGCCTAGTTCATTTTAAGAAGCTAGAGAATCTAAAAATGAAAACAAATGGAGGAAAGCCATGGAGGAGAAGATAATATCACACCATAAGAATGAAACATGAGAACTTGTGGATCTCCCACCTGGAGAAAGAGTGTCAGTAATAAGTGGGTATAAAAATCAAAGAAAATAGTGATGGGTAGTTGGAACACTATAAATCTCGCTTGGTGGCAAAAGGTTATGTGTAGAAGTTAGGTATAGACATCAATGAAATCTTCTCTCCAGTTGTGAAGATAACTACTATAAGAGTTTTACTTGCACTTGTAGCAACACATAATCTAGAACTGGAGTAGCTTAATGTAAAACTTGTGTTCCTACATGGTGATCTTGAGGAAGAATTTATATAGAGAAACTTGAGGGCTATAAATAAAGAGGCAAAGAGCATTTGGTTTGTAAACTAAATAAATCATTGTATAGATTGAAATAGGTGCCAAGGATGTGGTATAGAAAATTTGATACCTTATGAAGAGCCAAGGTTTTAGGAAAAGTGAAGCTAATCATTATGCATACTATAAATATTTTGATAATGGAAGCTTTATTTTATTTCTGCTATATTGATGCAGAGCTTGTTATCAACATTCATTTCTCTCACACTATGTTTGTAATTTTTATCAAATCTTCTTAACCAACACCAGGACTATTTTGACCAAATAGACCAAAACCCAATTCCTTGTTTATCAAAAGTTCCAAAACACTTAAAACATTCTAACACATTATTTCAAATAATCTCAATCCACTTCTATCACTCATCATTTTGCATTTCACTCAATAGTCAACTTCTTACTTCTAAGCCTTCTAGCCCTATTTAGGGGTAAATTTCCTATTCTATTTTGTACAAAGTCACATAAAGGAAAAATAAATAGGTTTTTTAGTACCCTCTTACATGCCATTTATTCACACAAAAACTTAGGTTAGGTTCCTTTGTAAAGTTTTGTACCTGTAGGCTTACATGACACTCCAATTAACCCTCCAAATGCACAAAGTTTCAAGGTTTGACCACTCTATGGATACTTTGACCAAACCAAAAATAATTTTGACTATCCTTTTGGCCAATATTTATTTTCAATCTAGTTTTAGTCCTCAACTATTCATAAAAGTTTAACTTTCTTCTTTAGCCCTTATCTTACTAGGTTTCTTAGGCTAGTTGATTATTTATAGGGTAGTATAGTACGAATTATTGAGGATACAGACATGAAACCACTTTATTCTCTTATCTAACTCCAAGACACACCAAGTTACAAAAATTAAAGAATTTTTAAGGTTTAAATCTCTCCCAATGTTCAAAATCTTAAAAGTCATGGTTTTAGGTGACTGTGCAAGCTGAGACTACATAAAATTGCATATAATGATCCATAAGTAGTTTCATGATAATACAACAATTGGATTAGGTATGTTTGAATTTATTACAAGTTTTTCATTCTATTATCATGTCCTTAACCCTCAAATCATTCACAAACATGAAAACTCAGTCCTTTATATTGTATTATATATGATAGAAAACAGGGGTATTGCAGGGTATATGTATTTTTTACACATAAAAAGACTCTAATGCCTATAATAAGGTTCTCACCACCTTAAATTACTATTCAATACCCTTATTTTTCACTTTTGAATCAAAACAAGACTCAATGCAATTAGGATTGGGTACAAAATTCAGGTTTAGTGACCATGTGCTTTCAATGAGCAAGTCTCATGACTAAAATGGAACATAAACATCTTTGATCAACTGTATATCAAAAAAAAATTGTTCCAAAAATTCATACGTGTGTTCCTTAACTAATTTCTCCACAAATACTCAATATAAAAATGATTTATACTCAAATTTCTCATTGAACAAACTGTATGAGTGCATTTCATGTTAGCAGACTTGACTGTCTCCTTAAAAATGAATTCCTCCTATATAGTTTAGAATTCCCTATATCCTATTAGAAAACATGATTTTATCATAACAATATAAAAAAACATACAACAAATACACTCACCATTCTGAGTTTTTCAAACACTCTTTATACCCTATTATAGCATGCAAATGGATTACACACATAAAACTTGTATCATAGTCATTCTTGATTCAACAAGTTTCTTTATTTCCATCTCCATTAATCAACTTCCTCAAATGGTATTTGAGGATTAAATACCAAAACCGATTCAATAAAATCCTATATAGGTGCATAATTGAATCTTGAAACTTTCCCTCCAAGAGGTCTTTTGTTTACATTGCATTATTCTTGTTTTTACACAACATGACCTATATGACACCATGACATTAGACTTAGGAACGTTTATAAACCTTCTAAAGTGTATAAAACCCTTAACAATGTCTTTTTGACACCTTAAAACCTTTTAAAACATATGAAAGTCCTTAAAAAATCTTGAAAGATTCAAAATTTCAAGAGGCTTTTTGGCAGGAAAAGCTGTAATTCAGATTTTGTGCATTTTCAAACTATCTAGACTCCACCTTAATACTATTCAAGACCTTTAACACCTATGAGACACTCACTAAACTATTTTAAGATAAAAAAGAGCCCACTTTGGGATCCTTATAGGATGTCTTTGCATCATACTACCAAGATGGATAATGTTTCCCATATGCTCTTGTTGGTGTGCTTGATTGATCTTCCTTGTTGATCTTCTTCCACTTCTCTCTCATAGATTTGTACATGCACTTGGGCCCCAAATTTAGGCATCCACTTGCTCAAATTATTTATGGATATACCTACACATAACATAATGGGGTTAAATAAAACATATGCCTTATTGCCTTGAGCCTACTTTGAAGGCTTATTCCATCCTGTCATATCTGTAAATTATTTAAATTCTTTATTGGCTTCTTGTTGAAGTTCTTGTGTAGGTGTCTTAAAATCCTCTTTCCTCACCTCCTTCACCATTTATATTTGTTCTATCCATGCTATCTTGTATGCCTTATATACCACTTCCTCTTCTTCCTTGCATGCTTCACATTATTGTAGATGCTTGACCTACTACTCATACTCATTGTTGTATCATTCCTCCATCTTTAAAGGATGTTTGTATAGCTCCCTTGTTTCATTGTCTTCCTTTACAACTTTTTCCCATGCTTCATCCTCTTGAATCTTAACTTCTTGATCACTATTTTCTGATTCAACTTCTTTCTTTTCTTGGACCTATTGTCCACTTATCAACTCATTGATTTCCTAGCCTTCTTCAATAATCTTCCTCAAATATCTCACTTTATCCACAGACCCTTTTATATATTCATTACTAGAAATCATTGTCAAATGCTTAGACAAACTTGTAAACAACTAGTTCACATACTCACATGAGAAAATTGGATGGTGTCATGACTTGTTATGTCCTTCTTGGGCTGCAACAGTGTCCTTAGGTTGAATGCTTGCCTGCAATTCTTCATCTTATTGTACCAACTCCTTATGCCTTGCAATTAACACCCTAGAAGCTATACCGACAACATTTTCCTCTTCTTTAGGCATTACATCATCCACCTCCTGCAAGTTGTTACGTATATTATCAAAATCAAAATGATCAACACATTGGTTTACCTCTTTAGACCTTTCATGTTCTTCTGAGATTAACTCTTCCTTTTATATGCTTTCAATGAAGCTTTGAACTTCTTCACTTATTCTTTCCATGTCATCTAGTTGTTCACCTTTCTTAGGATAACACAAGTTTGTGTTTTCATATTCACTTGACCGTCCATCTTCCTTGTCCTCATATTTCTCAAACTCTTTAATCATCTCCTCTAGTTGACATCTCATATGAATAACTATTTGCTAGATTTTTCTATCGTCCATCTTGTCCCTGAATGCACAATTACTCTCTTCTTGATCTTGATATTGAAATTCTTTTTGCATGTCATTAACATCTCTCTCAATCTCTCTTCCATACCTATTAACTCTTTTCTCAACCCAACAATCTCCTTATCCATATCCACTTCTTCATTTTGTACTTTCTTTTTCATCTTTTTGTGGCAATATTCTCATATTAAGCCCATCTTTACTCTTTTTTTTCTTTCCTTCACTCTTTATTGACAAGTTCCTCTTCACACTTGCCTTCTTGACCTCACTTGGGTCACATCTATTCTCTTTATCTCTCTTGGACTCTCACTTAGAGTCTCCTGCTTCTTTACTTGGTCCACACTTGGGACTCCTCACTGTCTTATTAAGCTCTCTATTGAGCTTGATTTCCCTTGAGATGTCAATAGCTCTCTCTATTCTTTACAACCTTTCTTGGCTTTGGGATTCTGTGCCACACTATCATTTTATCTAACATCCCCTCTTAAGGTCCTTTACCCTTTCACTTACCCTTCCTCTTCTTCAAATCAATAACCAAATAAAAATTATTTGAACAAAATCACCTTACCAAAATAATCATAAATGATCATACCTTGTCATAAACTGTACTAGCTTCTTGCCTTCTCCTGCTCTCCTCTATCTTGCACTTTATCACTCACCTTGTCTCTTTTCTTGCTTGTTCCCTGCAATATTCACAAAATATTAAATAATATCAAATCTAAATCATTGTATATCCTTATTTTACCTATACCCAAGGTATATTCCTACTCTAATACCAATTGATTTAGAGCTTGTTATCAACATTCACTTCTCTCACACTATGCTCTCAATTTTTATCAAATCTTCTTAACCATCACTAGGCCTATTTTGACCAAATGGACCAAAACCCAATTCCCTATTTATCAAAATTTCAAAAACACTTAAAACATTCTAATACATTATTTCAAATCATCTCAATCCACTTCTATCACTCATCATCTTGCATTTCACTCAATAGTCAACTTCTTACTTCTAAGCCTTTTAGCCCTATTTAGGGGAAATTTCTTTTTCTATTCCATACACAGTCACATAAATGAAAACTAAAAGGTTTTTTGAATACCCTTTTCAATTCCATTGCTTCACACAAAAACTTAGGTTAGGTTCCTTGCAAAGTCTTGTACCTGTAGGTTTACCTGACACTCCAATTAACCCTCCAAATGCACAAAGCTTCAAGGTTGACCACTCTGTGGATAATTTGACCAAACAAAAACTAATTTTGGCTACCCTTTTATCCAATATTTCTTTTCAATCCAATTTTAGTCCTCAACTATTCACAAAAATTCAACTTTATTCTTTAGCCCTTATCTTATAGGTTTCTTAGGCTAGTTGATTATTTATAGGGTAGTACAATATAGATTATTGAGGATAAAGACATGAAACCACTTTATTATATTATATTACTCCAAGACACACCAAATTAAAAAATTTTGAAAAAAAATAAGGGTTAAATCTCTCCCAATGTTCAAAACCCTAAAAGTCAAGGTTTTAGGTGACTATGCAGGCTAAGACTACATAAAATTGCATTTAATGATACATAGGTAGTTTCATGACAATAAAATGATTGTATTAGGTCTATATTAAGTTCTTATATATTTTTAATTCCATGATCAAGTGTCTTTAACACCCAAATCATTCAAAAACGTGAAAACTCGGTCTTTATATTGTATTATGTATGATAGAAAATAGGGGTACTATAGGGTATTTGTATTTTTACACATCAAAAAACTCTTAACACCTACAATAAGGTTCTCACCAACTTAAATGAATATTCAATACCCTTATTTTTCACTTTTGAATCAAAACAAGACTCAATGCATTAGGATTGTGTACAAATTTCAGGGTTAGTGACTGTGTGCTTTCAATGAGCAAGTCTCATGACTAAAATGGAACATAACCATCTTTGATCAACTATATATCAAAATAAGTTTATTCCAAAAATTCATATGTGTGTTCCTTCACTAATTTATCCACAAATACTCAATAGAGAAAGGATTTATACTCAGATTTCTCATTGAACAAACTGTATGAGTGCATTTCCTATTAGCAGACTTGACTATCTTCTTAAAAATGACTTCCTCCAATACAATTTAGAATTCTGTATATTAGATTATAAAACATGGTTTGATCATAACAATATCAACAAACATACAATAAAACCACTCACCATTCTAAGTTTTCCAAACACACTTTATACCTCGTTACAGCATGCAAATGGATTACACACAAAAAACTTGTATCATAGTCATTCTTTATTCAACAAGTTTATTTATTTTCATCTCCATTAATCAACTTTATTGAATGTAACATGAGGATTACATACAAAACTGACTCAAAAAACTCCTATATAGGTGCATAACTGAATCTTGAAACTTTTCCTCTGAGAGGTCTTTTGTTTACATTACATTATTCTTGTTTTTACACAACATGACCTATATAACACCATGACATTAAACTTAGAAATTTTTATAAACCTTATAAAGTGTCTAAACCCATTAAACATGTCTTTTTGACACCTTAAAACCATTATAAACATATGAAAGTCCTTACAAAATCTTACAAAATCAAAATTTCAAAAGAGGCTTTTTAGCGAGAAAAGCCAAAATTCAAATTTTGTGCATCTTCAAACTATCTAAACTCCACCTTGAGACTATTCAAGACATATAATACCTATGAGACCCTTAATAAACTATTTTAAGACAAAAATGAGTCCACTTTGGGATCCTTATAGGATGCCCCTGCATCATATATGTTGATGATATGTTGGTTATACGGCCCAACATGAAAAAAAATAATGATTTAAAGGTTCAGTTGGTTAGGACATTTGAAATGAAGGATTTATAAGTAGAAAAGAAAATTTTAGGGATGAATATACACAAGGATAGAAATGGAAGATCTGGTTATCTTAGAAGACATATATAGAAAAGATTTTGTAATGTTTCAATATTTAAAATGAAAAACCAGTCTATAACCCACTTCTTACACGCTTCAAATTGTCTTTCGAACAATGTCCTATAAGAGAAGAGGAGCATGTCTCATGTACCATATTCATCAAAATTAGGAAGCCTCATGTACACTATGGTGAACACCAGACCATATATTTCCAAAGTAGTATGAGTTGTTACCCAGTTCATCGTAAACCCTGGTAAGGATCATTGGTCCACAGTGAAGTAGATATTTAGATATTTAAGAGGCTCTTTAGATGTTGTTATTTTCTATGGAATAGCATATTTACAAAGTAAAGGTTTTACAAATTCAGATTTTGGTAGAGACAAAGATGGATGAAAGTCCACTACATGATACACTTTCACTCTTACTAATGGAGTTGTGAGATAGGCATCTAAGTTACATCCAATGGTGGCTTTACCAACTACTGAAGCATACTATGTGGCTAAAATTGAAGCTTTCAAAGAGGCAATATGGTTAAATCAACTATTGGGTGATCTCATGGAAATGCAGAGAAATATTACTTTGCATTGTGATACTAAGAGTGCAATTCACTTGGTGAAGAATGCAACATTTCATGATCACATGAAACATATTAACATCAAGTACCACTTTATTAGGATCATGGTGGAGGATGGTAGAATCATGTTCCATAAAATTGACACTAAAAAAATATAACATATATGCTAACAGTGTTGAATCCTAAGATCCTTCCCATTACTAGGATTTAAAATTAGAAATACATGTTTGTCACAACACTAATCTTAACAACACATTCTCCATCAACTAATAGTTGCACATAAATTCCCAAATGGAAATCAAGCTCATCAATCTAAGGGTATGATCACTGGATTATCCCAATCGTCTATGCATATCCATGCATGTCACCTACATAACATGATGACACATGCCTTATCTCTCTTGCTTCAATGCATGAAATATGATCAGGTTGGCTACTTGACACACCCTTATCTTCGCACATCTTAATGTTTCTACCTTCTTCATTACTTCATATATTTTGTGCATGGGGATCTCTTCTCTTCATTATCTTTTCATACCCACCATTCATTCCATAACCCATAAGGGTTCCACTCCCCATGTGCTTAGGCTCTCTTACTTTTACACTTTCTTGAGGAAACCTGCTATCAACTCACTCAACCAACATCATGTCAATTTTTTTTCCTTTATCCATTTCCACTTTTCACCTCATGCCATGTTGTGGGTTGTGTTCCTCTCCAAGACTCTGGTTTGTTTCTATATTGTGATCCATGTTCCCACATAACATATTCTTCCACATTTTTTCTTAGCATATTTTATAATCTACTCACCTCATCCTCACATTAATGTACCCCAATGTACCATGTTTGCATCTATAATGATCCCTTTATACACCATCACAACATCATATCATAACCTATAAAATCCATGCTATCAAATCACATCAAAAAACATCATTAATCCCTACAATTAATGAAATCCTTTATATTTCCTTACAAACCAATCAATCAAATATATTTCCAATCCAAGCTCATAACTTTTCAATAGGATATATCATTCCCAAATCTACCTCCTTGCATATATCATTTTTTGGGAAAAATGAAAGAAGGTAAGTCACTTTGAGATATATCATTCTCAATCTTCCTCCTTGTTGGTTGAATATTTTGTCGATCAGCGTACTGATAAACAACAAAATAGGTCTGATCAGCCAAAGTAGGAAGATTAGTCATCCAAATGTGTAGGTTCACCACATCATAAGGGGACTGATCTCTCCTCTCATCAAGGGGAGGTTCCCTATAGGTATGCTATATATATATATATATATATATATATATATATATATATATATATATATATATATATATATATATATATATATATATATATATATATATATATATATATATATATATATAAACAGAAAATAATACTCAAGGGTAGTACAAACCATCCATCTCTCTTTCTTCAGAGATGATGTGTGCAAATCAAAGGAAAAACTCAAGGGAAATGATAGACAACACTCCTCTTCTTTCAGAAGTACTATTCAACCAGCCACAAGAATACTCCTGGTAGTAAAAGCAAAATGTAACTAAGGACGTAGTAACCAGCAAATCGAGATATAGCACAAAGTCTCCACCTGAATTGCTCAAGAATAAGATACGAAGGATAATGAGGGCACAAAGTCATCCCAAGGTCCTTTACACAGAAATGAAAAGAAAACTCACTAAAGGCAATTATGGGGGCACAAAATCTCTCCACAATTGACTCTTCAGGACACCTTCTTGACTAATTTCACTAATCCTGCTTGTTGAATTAAAGGAACATACAATATATCAAGGAAAAAGACATAAGAACAGTTTCTCAACAACAAAGATATCACAGCACAAAGTCTGAAAAGTCTCTTGCTTTCTTATTTCAATAACAAAATATGATCAATAAATTGAGCTCAAAGTCTTAGTAATGTCTTTTAATTTGGGCAGAGTTTCGTTCTGATTGTCAAAAAAGAGATATCCATTTACAATAAAAGAGAGTCCCTTATATAGCCTCTTCAAGGAGGACTCGAGAACAGTAATACATCATGTTGTATTGAAAATTGTTAGGAAGATAGGCTAGAAATTAGGGGCATCTACCCATTTGTTTTTCTCAATGCAGAGAAATAAGTCACGCTATTGAAAGTTTGCAACTTTTAATGTCCACCTGGCGATCTGATCCTTCTTCATCGTTCCTCCTTTTTTGGTTAATTGAATTGGGTCCTAGATTAAATTTGTTGTTTTGTTCCTTAGTCACTTTCTGTTAGTCTTGGCCTTAAGGCCGTTGAATGCATTCGAGACCGTAGATTTGAATCTACAAGGATCAATGGCTATTTTATGAGCTTCAAAATTGACGTTCACGCACCCATCAATGCACTCTCAACAGCTAGTTCACTATTTTGGAATTTGACGTCTTCAAGCACGTCACCCCTTGGTCCTTCTTCGGCTTTTCTATTTTGCACTTTCCTAGAAAGAACCTGCCCTTTCGGGCCTTAAGAAATGATCTGCTTTGGGTCGGGAAAAGCCCCCCACAAGGGTATCTACCCTTAGGGTGATCTTGAAATGGGGCTTCTTGTTTTACATCTTCTCGAAGGGAAGGTGACCCTTCGACTTCGGGGAAGTATCCTTCAATTTGGCAGCTGAGAGTCCCCGTAAGGGCACCTGCCCTTTGGGGTCCTTCGATGGCCTTTTCTTTGGCAGTTTCAGCAGACATTCCCACGGGCATTTTCCCCAGGCTTTCTCGCGTGGACAATTCCCACAGACAAAAAGTTTGGGGACAATTCTCATGGACAAAAAGTCTGGGGACAATTCCTGCAGACAAAAAGTCTGGGGACAATTCCCACGAACAAAAAGTCCATAGAAATTTCCCGCGGACAAAAAGTCTGCGAAAAATGTCGCTTCATTTTTTTTGGTTCTTTGAAAAATCTTCAGGCTTTTTGCCCGCAACTGCCTCAAATTCTTTCAGATTTTTTATCCGAAGGAATTCCTTCGGACAAAAGTCTGAAAGAATTATGCCTTTGTCTGCCTTAAACAAAATTTTGAAAGGATTTACCTTAACTATTTCCTTGAAAATAACCCTTCTGAAGGGTGTTTTTGTTGACCAAGTGCCCTTCACAAGGGCACTTGTCCTTTGGGGAGCTCTCTTGGACTTTTGCTTTGAACCGCTCCTTTGAACCAAGGCAATGAACCAATTGTTGAACCATTTGATTGAACCTGACTTTCAGTGAACCACTTGGTTGAACCAAACGTTGAACCAAGCCGATGAACCAAGCTTTGAACCAAAATGGTTCAAGCTGATGAATCAATTGAATGAACCGAAGCGATGAACTGAGCAGATGAACCAACTGAGTGAACCAAAGCATTGAACCACTTTATTGAACCTGCCTTTGAACTTGTTGAACCTTGAACCCGTTGAACCTTTGAACCAAAGTGGTTCAATGGTTCAACGGTCCAATGGTTCAAGTCGCCTTCTTTTTTATAAGTGTTTTGAAGCCATTGAACCATGAAGTGGTTGAACTTTGAACCTTGATGAACCACTTAACTCTTGCCAATGCCGTTGAACCTGTTGAACCTTGAACTCGTTGAACCTTTGAACCAAAGTGGTTCAATGGTTCAACAGTTCAATGGTTCAAGCCTCTTTTGCTTAGATGCTTGACGATGGAGATTTTTTGATTGAACCAAGGCACTAAAACAATCCCAAAAATGAATAAGTGTTGGAAACTGATTCTTTTGACTAAAACCACCTACAGAAGCCTTTGAACCTGTAGAAATGAACCTGCTTGTAGGGTCTGTAGATTCTTGAGAAGCTTGAAAAATGAGGAATTTGAATGTCCAAGACAAATTTTGAAAAAGGAAGAGACAATTTTGGTCTGTAGGACCAAAATAGTTTAAATTTTGTCCCAAAAATGAGTGATAGCTTTTGGGGAACAACAGTTGGCTCTAGTTGGGGAACTTCTATCAATTACAAAATGAATTGAAGAGAGTAGAAACCAGAATCTCCAGTGCCTTCATGTGTACCATTAGGCTATGGAGTCATGCTACCCAGAAATGAAAGGCATCAAAAAATAAAACAAATAAAAGAAAATAGAATTAAAAACTGTACAACTATACATATATACAGATGTAATGATCTGATACTTCAAGGGTTGAAATGTTTCAGATGCTGCCCATTGTGAGGCAGAGAAAAGAGTGTGCCATCTTGGTATTTCAGCAGAAAACTATTTTCACCAATGTGCTGATGAATTATAAATGGGCCTCTCCAAAGGGAGTCAAACTTTTCATGCATCCCCTTTGGTTCTCTCTTTTTGTCCCACAACAGGACTTGATCCCCAATCTAGAAATCACAATTTTTGGCTTTCTGGTCAAAGAGTTTTTTTACCAGACTTTGATGAGCAGCAATTCTATCCACCACCATGGTTCTCTGTTCCTCCAGTTGAGTCAGGCACATGATTCTTTTATCAAGAGAGCTTTCATATGTCTGATCTTCAATTGCCTTTGCCAATTTCAAGGCTGGCAATTCTAAGGTGATTGGTATCTCAGCATTGATACCATAAAGAAGTTGAAAAGGAGACATACCAATTACCCTCTTTGGTGTGATTTTGTCTGCCCATAAAGCATCAATCAATGCTTTATGCCACGTCCTTTGATTTTCATCTGCTAGCTTCTTAATGATAGTTACCAAGATCTTATTGCTGGATTTAGCTTGTCCATTCCCTTGTGGAAAATAATCAAAAGAGTGAGAGAGTGTAATTCTATAATGGAAATAGAATTGTGTAATCTCCTGGGAGGTGAAACAAGCTGCATTTTTAATAACAATTTTGGTTGGAACTCCAAATCTGGAAATGATATTCTCTTTGAGGAAGTTGCATACAACTTCTGAAGTAGCATGCTTAGTTGGGATTGCTTCTACCCACTTGGTGAAATAGTCAGTTGTTGTAATGACATAATCATGTCCAACTCTTGAAGATGGGTTTATAGTTCTAATGAAATCATTCCCCCATTGCTGGAAAGGTTCTTCTATGATCACTGGCTTGAGAGGCATATCAACTAACTTGGGTCTTCCAACAAATTGCTGACAAAGTTCACATTTCCTCACCCACTTATGTGCATCTTGGAAAAGAGTTGGCCAGTAATACCTGGCTCGCAAAATCTTGTGAGTAGTCACAGGAGCAAAAAAATGTCCTCCACAAGCCAGATTGTGGAAAGATTTCAAAAGTTGGCTTTGTTGCTCTCTGTCTACACAGCAAAGAAATATTTCATCTATGCTTCTCTTGTACAAGTTGTTGTCCCAAAGGACAAAATTGGTAGCTTTCAACTTGATAGTCCTCTTTTCTTTGTAAGACAAATGAGCAAGACATTCACCATAAGTCAGGAAATGAGTAATACTTGAATACCACTCATTGGTAGTGGAAACAAAAAGGATTGTTGGTGTATCTTCCACTTTAGCTTCTTCATGCTGTGTATCTTCTGGCTTGTTGTTAGTAATTAATTGGCATAGGCCTTTACCCTTGACCAGCTTTGTTGGCTTGATGTCTAGATCAAAATCTTGGATCTTTGCAATCTGTTTACCTCTTTTCGTGCCAAACTCCTGCTGAGTTAATATAGACTTGACTGTAGTGTCTAGAACTAAGGCAGTAGTGTGTGAATTCAGAATATAGAAGTAGAAATGTTTGACTACTTTCACCAACGCATAAGCATGCTTCTCTACATCTGAATACTTCATTTCATGAGTTTTGAGAGGGCATCTCATGAAAGAGATAGGAAATTCCATACCTTCCTTGTCTTATTGAACAAGAATTGTTGAAAGAGTGTGTTCAGATGCATAGCTGTATATGATAAAATCTTTGTTGTAATTTGGACAAACCAAGGTAGGGGCGTGAGCAATGGCAGTCTTGATATCTTGAAATGCTGACTTACCTTCTTTAGTCCAGCTGAAGATGTTCTTCCCTTTCATCATGTTCACAATGTGTCTAGTCTTCTCAGCAAATTTGAGGATGAACCTTCGTAAGAAATTCACCTCTCTGAAGAAAAAATGAACATCATTCTTACTTGTAGGAAAATTAAGCTTTTGAATAGACTTGACTCCGTTTGAGTCAATCTTTATGCCTTCTTTTGACACAATGTGTCCAAGGAGTTTCCCTTTTGTTACTCCAAAAATAGACTTCTTAGGATTCAAAGAAATACCATTCTGGTGGCAGAGCTCCAACACTTGTTGTAAGTGGCGTACATGATCAAATCGACGCTTTGAAAAGACAGTCAAGTCATCAAGGTATACCACTATAAACTTATCTATCTCATCTTTGAAAGCCATGTCCATTGCTCTCTGAAAGGTAGCACCAGCATTTATCAAGCCAAAAGGCATTTTTCTATATGCAAATGTACCCCAAGGTGTGGCGAATGCAGTCTTGTGTTGGTCTGCTTCACCAACTTCAACTTGATTATATCCTGAGAAGCCATCCAACATTGATAACATCTATGAACCTATTACTGTTTGAAGCACTTGTTCCATGATTGGCAAAGGGTAATTATCTTTCAAAGATGACTGATTCAAATTTTTGAAATCTGCATAAATGCGAATTTCACCACTCTTCTTCCTTACAGGCACTATGTTTGCAATCCATGTGGAATGATGGATTGGGAAGATGATTTTAGCATTTAACATTTTTTGTATCTCAAACAAAATAGTACCTGATATTTTTGGATTATACTGTCTAGATTTTTGCTTTTAGGGCATTGAGTCAGCTTTGAGAGGAATGCCATGGCAGATTTTATCAGGTCTGAGAGACTTTAGGTCTTCATAAGAATATGCTAAGACATCCATGTATTGATGGAGTAAAGAGGTAAACTTGAATCTTTCTTCAGGGGTGCAGTACTTACCAATGTTGACCAACTTAGAATTTTCTTTAGTGGTCAGATTTATTTGATCGAATCCCTGAGAGAAACTTGAATCTATTTGTTGTTATTTGATGAATCTATCATGCTTGTCAAACAACTTCTCAAGAGAAACCAGGCCTTTGGGAATTTTGTTTCCTTTCAACTGTAAGAATTCTTCATTTATATCTAAACCAAATTTAGAGGTTGACTCATGCTTCTAAGATTCATTGCCTTCAAAACGTAGTTGTTCAAAATTATCTTTTCATTCCAAGAAAGCAATGATTTGATGATCATCATTGAATACTTGCCAATGATCAGCATTGTCAAGAACACTTGGTCTATAGATTAGCTCAATAGTACACCTGTCTTCTTTGAAATCTGAATGAGGAACTAAGAGAGTTTTTGAAACAACAAGTGCATCAGCTCTGTCATTAGACTCTCTAGGTATGGCAGAAATGTTGAAAGCATCAAAGTTTTCAGTTTCGTCTCAAACCAGGTTATGGTAGTGGCATAATATTTCATTCTTGGTTTGGTAAAGATTTCTTACTTGACAAACCACTAATTCAGCATCCCCTTTGGCATGAAGAAACTTGATGCATTTTTCTTGAGCAGCCTTCATTCCAAGCAGCAGGGATTCGTATTTAGCTGTATTGTTAGTGTTGCTAAATTGTAATTTTTAAGATAAAAGAAACATATCTCCTTGAGGAGATATCAACACAATCCTAGCTCCCGAACTAGTAAAAGAACAACTACCATCAAATTCTAGAATCCAAATTTCGTCTGATACTGATTTTTCTTTAGACTTTCCTTCATCAGAGATGGAGGATACTTCTTCATCTGTATTGCAGCCTACTAGTTCTTCTGATATTCTAGTTGAACTGATTTTTGAGTTGACACTTTCAAGAATTTTATCAGGTGTTTCATGCACTTCATCTGTAGATAGAAAGTAGTTACCCATACCTACGGATTTAAAAAAGATTTGAGCTTCAGGGGCTGATGTTGGGGTGCCCACATATTTTGCCTCCTTTTTAGGGAGCAATCTCTTCATTACGCTTTGAATAGGGATCCTTGCCTCAGACAGATCCATGCTTAGTTCTCCTCTCACGTTCTTGTAGAAATTTCATCCAAGCAAAATGCCATAGGATGCTGGGATGTCAGCCACTAAAATAGTCATCTTGATTCTTTTATCTGGAAATGTTGTAAATACAAATTGGGCATCTTTGATTTTCCCCAACAATGGTACTTGCTTGTTCTCCATGGAGAAATATCTCTCAAATGTCTTAGTCAGTGTGAGACCAAGAGACTCAGTTACTTTAGTGGCATGACATTGTCAAATGCGCCTGAGTCTATAATATAGTTACTCAGTTTGTGACCATTTATTAACAGGGAAACATAGAAAGGTTCTATTTTTCTAAGAGCAGTTGGGGGAGTAATAACAAGATTATTTGGAATGGGCATACTCTTTAGAGAATTAGGAGTTACCTTTTTAACTTTTTGTCCTGTAGGGAAGGTTTGGTTCTTGACATATTGGACCAACTTATTCAATTGATCAGGATTGGATTGCAAATATTCAAATTTAGACATTTGTATTTTTGTCTTTTTGACATGATCAATTATTTTAAATAGCTGAATTGAGCTAGGTACAAAGAAAGGTACTTCAACCTCCTGAGTTTTAGGAGGGATGGGAGGTGGGCTAGTTTACAAAATGGGAGTAGAAGGTGAAGGTGAAATGGATGTATTTGCCTTTTGGGTGATCACCAAGTCCTTTGACTGAAAAGGTAGAGTGGTTCCACGCTTAACAATCATAACTAGTAGTTGAGGTTGCTCTTCTGTCTTCTCTTTATCAGCTTGATGGACTGATTGGTTCTTGGACCTGGTAAACACTACATATGATCCATCAAAAGCTTCTCCTTTGCTTCTAGGTTCATCCTGGTAGTTCAGAAAATCAATGTGGGAGTCGCCAAATAATTCTTCTTGATTGTCTTCAAGGAGATCAACGTCATTTTCTTGATTCAATTTAGACTGAAAAGAAAACTCTGATTCTGCTTCAAGATATCCCATTGCTGAATTGATTGGAGGAGCTTTCAGGGTAAGTTTCCCTTGTGGGGGAGGAAAGCGATTTTGTTGCCCTTGATTTTTGGTAGCATTGCCCTGATATGACTGATTTGGGAATGTCTTTCTGTATGGAGCAGAAGACATTCCTTGAGCCATTTTCTTTTTGAGAGCAAGCAACTCATTTTCCAATTTTTGCACCATTAGATCTATGGTGCTTGTAGATGCATATTCAGAAGATGATGAAGCTCTATTTCTATTTGGATCTCTTCTTATCTTCCCTGCTGAGATGAGATCATCTTATACCTTAGTGGCCAAATGTTGAGCTGCAACAAGATCTATTTGACTAGCACGTCTCAAGAGAAAACTTACTTTAGGTAACTAAGAATTAATGAAGAAGCATTTGAGATTCTCAGCTGTAGGTCAAGCAATTACAGGAATTTTGTTTCTCAGTTTGTCAAATTTGGCTATGAAGTCCCTCATAGGCTCATAAAGCTCTTTCTTCATCTATGTAAGTTGAGCCAAAAGTGCATGTGCATCTTCTACAAGTTTGAATTTGGCTTCAAACTTATCTTTGAGGGTATTCCAATTAGTTACTGATCGAAGTTGTAGATGATAAAACCAATCTGCAGCAACACCTTGTAATGTTTATACAAATAGCCTGATTGCTACATCTTCAAATTCTACTCCAATTACTCCACAAGTTATGCTAAAGGCTACAATGTGTTCATCAAGATGAACTTTCCCATCACCACAAAATTTGGTGAAATTCTTCCTTGAACTGCGTGAAAGCTCATGTAGAGGTGGAGTAAGATTGAGAGGACCAAAAGCATTACCCCAGGGGCTTTGAACTGCCATTATATGATTATGAAAAGGAGGGATAACAAATCTCAGAGAGGTAATTATTGGCAAAGCTTTATCAACAGCAAAAGTAGATCCTTCGCCTGGGAATGGAGATCTGACTTTAGTAGGAGGAAAGCTCTTGGTTTGTTGGAGACGAGATGGTGAAGGAAACAGGTTAAAATCACTTTACTATACCAACTCGAATATAGGATCAACAATACCTTTAGCCCTTTGGCTTTGTGTATACCTTGAATCTACCAGATTGTGAAACAAAAATGGAAAATAATTGACCTTACTTCAGTTAAATCTTGAGGCTTTAAATTGCGCATTCTTTCCCAATTAGTGTGGAGGTGAATGGATAGGCTATAAATGGATAATGGGTTATATCCCCAGCGGAGTCGCTAAAAACTATTGGTTGAATTTTTTGTTGATCAATGTACTGATAAACAAAATAGGTCTGATTAGCCAAAGTAGTTAGATTAGTCATCCAAATGTGTAGGTTCACCACATCAGAAGGGGACTGATCTATCCTCTCATCAAGTGGAGGTTCCATATAGGTATGCTATATATATAAATAGAAAATAATACTCAAGGGTAGGACAAACCATCCATCTCTCTTTCTTCAAAGACGATGTGTGTAAATCAAAGGAAAAACTCAAGGGAAATGACAGACAACACTCCTCTTCTTTTAGAAGTACTATTCAGCCAGCCATAAGAATACTCCTAGTAGTAAAAGAAAAATTTAACTAAGGACGTAGTAACTAGCAAATTGAGATACAATAGAAAGTCTCCACCTGACTTGCTCAAGAATAAGATACGAAGGACAATGAGGGCACAAAGTCGTCCCAAGGTCCTTTACACATAAATGAAAAGAAAACACACTAAAGGCAATTATGGGGGCACAAAGTCTCTCCACAGTTGACTCTTCAGGACACCTTCCTGACTAATTTCACTAATCTTGCTTGTTGAATTAAAAGAACAGACAATATATCAAGGAAAAAGACATAAGAACAATTTCCCCAACAATAAAGATATCACAACACAAAGTTTGAAAAGTCCCTTGCTTTCTTATTCCAATAACAAAATATGATCAACAAACTGAGCTCAAAGTCTCAGTAATGCCTTTCAATTTGGGCAGAGTTTCATTTTGATTGTCAAAAAAGAGATATCCAATTACAATAAAAGAGAGTCCCTTATATAGCCTCTTCAAGGAGGACTCAAGAACAGTAATACATCATGTTGCATTAAAAACTGTTAGAAAGATAGGCTAAAAATTAGGGGCATCTACCCATTTATTTTTCTCAATGCAGAGAAACAAGTCACGCTATTGAAAGTTTGCAACTTTTAATGTCCACCTGGCGATCTGATCCTTCTTCATCATTTCTCTTTTTTTGGTTAATTGAATCGGGTCCTGGATTCAATTCACTGTTCTGTTCCTTAGTCGCTTTCTGCTGGTCTTGGCCTTAAAGCCTTTGAATGCATTCAAGACCATATATTTGAATCTACAAAGATCAACAGCTATTTTATGAGCTTCAAAATTGATGTTCACGCATCCGTCAATGCACTCTCAACGGCTAGTTCACTATTTTGGAATTTGACATCTTTGGGCACGTCACCCCTTGGTCCTTCTTTAGATTTTCTATTTTGCACTTTCTCGAAAAGAACCTGCCCTTTTAGGCCTTAAGAAATGATTCAATTTGAGTCAATAAAAGCCCCCCATAAGGGTATCTGCCCTTTGGGCGATCTTCAAATGGTCTTCGGGCTTCTTGTTTTACATCTTCCCGAAGGGAAGGTGACCCTTCGGCTTTGGGGAAGTATCCTTCAATTTGGCAACCGAGAGTCCCCCGCAAGGGCACCTACCCTTCGGGGTCCTTCGACCACCTTTTATTTGGTAGTTTCCATGGACATTCTCGTGGGCATTTTCCCTGGGCTTTCCTGCACGGACAATTCCCGCGAACAAAAAGTCCGTGGACAATTCTCACGGACAAAAAGTCTGGGGACAACTCCTGCGGACAAAAAGTCTGCAGAAAATGTCACTTTATTTTTTTTTGGTTCTTTGAAAACTCTTCGGGTTTTTGCCTGCACCTGCCTCAAATTCTTTCGGACTTTTTGTTTGAAGGAATTCCTTTGGACAAAAGTCCAAAAGAATTATGCCTTTGTTTGTCTTAAACAAAATTCTAAAAGGATTTACCTTAACTGTTTCCTTGAAAATAACCCTTTCAAAGGGTGTTTTTGTTGACCAAGTGCCCTCCACAAGGGCACTTGTCCTTCGGGAAGCTCTTTTGGACTTTTGCTTTGAACCACTCCTTTGAACCAAGGCGATGAACCAACTGTTGAACCGTTTGATTGAACTCGCCTTTGAGTGAACCGCTTGGTTGAACCAAGCTTTGAACCAAAATGGTTCAAGCTGATAAATCAATTGAATGAACCGAAGTGATGAACTGAGCAGATGAACCAAATGAGTGAACCAAAGCATTGAACTGCTTGATTGAACTTGCCTTTGAACCTGTTGAACCTTGAACTTGTTGAACCTTTGAACCAAAGTGGTTCAATGGTTCAATGTTTCAAGCCACCTTCTTTTTGATAAGTGTTTTGAAGCCATTGAACCATGAAGTGGTTGAAATTTGAACCTTGATGAAGCACTTAACTCTTGCCAATGCCGTTGAACCTATTGAACCTTGAACCCATTGAACCTTTGAACCAAAGTGGTTCAATGGTTCAACGGTTCAATGGTTCAAGCCTCTTTTGCTTAGATGCTTGCTGATGGATATTTTTTGATTGCACCAAGGCACTGAAACAATCCCAAAAATGACTAAGTGTTGGAAACTGATTCTTTTGACTGAAACCACTTGCAGACGCCTTTGAACCTATAGAAATGAACCTGCTTGTAGGGTCTGTAGATACCTGAGAAGCTTGAAAAATGAGGAATTTGAATGTCCAGGACAAATTTCAGAAAAGGAAGAAACAATTTTGGTCTGTAGGACCAAAATAGTTCAAATGTTGTCCCAAAAATGAGTGATAGCTTTTGGGGAACAACACTCCTCACATATATCATTGTTTGGGGTAGATCCATCAATCATTATCGAGCATATCAAAAAAATCTAGCCTTAGCTTAAATAATTAATCTCATGTGTGGGTTAATCCCATCCTTCCATCTCATCCATCTATAACATCCATATATGTTTCCATGATCATCCCAATAGACTGATAAATACTCACGTAAGGTCTCTCCAACATTTCATTACTATAGTCATATTAAACACATATACAAACAAATCTTCCAACAAATAAACACTCTATTTAATTTATGTTTATTGGTATTATTCACTTCATATCTCTACTATGAAATACCCATATAAATAGGAGAGATAAAATATTTTTTGAGAGTTGAGTAGAGGATTATTTAATGTAAGTGGTCATCACACTAAAAAAAGTCAAAAGGACACTAATTATCATTAACAAATCTACCAAGGTTGGTGGCCCATGGAGTGTGTGCATATTAATTAACACATGTACATAATTAAGCCCTTAATGGAGCTTAACTAATATACTCCAACACCTTCCCTTGGGCATTGGTTAGAAAGATAAACACAACAAAAATAGGTCATGACTATTAGGCATGTTAAGGTACCCATGTGTAAAAGAAAAGAATGTAGTGTTTAGCCAAGTGTCCTTATGGATGCCAATCCATCTTACCTAAATACATGGATGCCAATTGTTCTAATCACCAAGTCAAAGTAAAAATTTATGTTAAATATGAGGATCACTTATAATAAACATTAATCTCTAAAAAATTGGGTAGAATAAGGAGCCTAAGGAAGCATTGTCTAAAACCTCCCCTCAATACTAAAGTAGGAGAAGATGTCAATAGATGTATCTACTAAAGAAGTTGGCTGAATTAGTGAAAAATGATCACAAGTACTAGTAGGAACTCAAAATAGGTGTCACTAAATAAGTTACTAAAACTATGAATAAATATTACTCTGAGAATTATATGAATGATCAAAGCCACTCAATCATCACCCAGCTAAAATTGGAATCCATTGAAATAACTTCACTATGAACTGTCAGAGACTGTCAACAAGGAATAAGGATGTCTAAAATATAGTAGAGGAGGAAATATTAAAACAATAAAAATTTAATTAAAAAGAGAGCACACACACATACGATAATAATTAAATATCAAAGCCTCTAACACTATCTCAAAGTAATTGAAAAAATACTAGTGAAATGAGACAATAATAGTCCTTAGATAGGTTCTATTATATAAATATCTAAAGATATCTCTTTACAATGGAGGAATAATTTTTTTAAGAGAAAAATTATTTAAAAACTTAAAAAAGAGTGGGAATTAAGGTACATGTGCACCAATGAAAAAGTTGACAAAGTTGATGAAGGAGGAGTCAAGGCGCTAATAGTCACTTAAAGTCAGTGCGATCCAAATAACACATTAAAATATGAACAAATTGACACTGTATATAGCAAAATAACTCTTGAAATAAAGAAGACTAACAGTCTATCAAATAAAGCCATTAGTGAAAAATGCTCACAATCATGCCTAAAAAATGTTGCATGGAGTAACTATGATTGGTGGCCCAAAAAGGCATTGAAACTATGTGCACACATAATTAAGTCATAATAAAGCTTAAATAATCTAATATAACACCCTCCCTGAAGTGATGAGGAGAGAGATAAAGCAAAACAAAAATGGGTCATGACTATTAGAACAACTAAGGTTCTCATGCATAAAATAAGATAGTGCAGTGTGAAGCAAAGTGTCCTTATGGGCATCAATTCATCTCTCTAGAATACATGGATGTCAGTCATTGTAACCTTTAAGTCAGTAGGAATTGAAATTGAATATGAATATCACTTAGAAGTAACATTGATCTCCATAAAATTGGGTAAAATAACTCAAGGAAGCAATACCTAAATATCCCTGCAATGTTGAACTAGGAAAAAATGACAATAGATATCTCTCTTGAAAAAGCAGGCTAAAATGGTGATAAGTGATTACAAGTACTAGAAATAACTTCACACTAGTGTCACTAAGCAAAGATCACCAAATATGGGAAGAAGTATACTCCAAAAAACTATATGAATGGTTGCAACCACTCGAAAAATAGTCGAGAAGTACACTACTCCAAGACTTATATGAGTGGTGGAAGCCACTCCTTGATCATCACCCTAGTAAAAATGGAATCCACTAAAATAAGTTCACTACAAATTGTTAGATACTATCAAAAGGCAAAAAAATATTGAAGATACAATCAAGGAGTTGAAAATAGTGAAAAATTGTATGAATATGAGAGCATGCACACATAGATTAGTTGTGAATGCTAAAGCATGTGACACTACCTTAGTGCAGCTAAAAAAACTAATTGTGACAATAATTATCCTCATATGGGTTTTGGAAAATAAAGTGCCTAAGAAGATACCCATTTGTATTGGAGGAATAATATTTTGTATGAGAAAAAATATTAAAAAACTCAAAATGGTGTGAAGTAGGAAAGTACAAGTGTACCAATAAAGAAGAAATGTATGCTCAAAAAACACATATGTCTAACAAGGCCTCAAAAAACTAAGGAAATTTAAAAGGTAAGAGGGGTAATGTATGATCAAAGAAATATATAATGGAGGAATTATTTGTATTTTCCTTGTCAAGATTTTTTTTGATGCCACTAAGAATATTCAAAGATCTACCCCAACTAAATATGAATAGTGAATGAAAATGCATGCATATGAGTGGGGGAAAAATACATAATAGAAGAACATGAGGTAATAGCTAAATATGTGTCATGTTGATCAGGGTTGATAAATATAATCTCAAATTCTGAAGGCTTGAGTAAAGGTGTTGCATATTTCATATGAACTTGAATATCCTTATGAAGATTGGAATGAACAAAAAATAGAGCTTTGTCATCAAATGATCCCACAAAAGATGAAACACCTATAGAATGACGAATATCATGTCTATAAATCCATGTAATAGGTTAGATAGTGGTATAAATTCTTTGTAGATGTTTACCAATTCTCACAAATCTAGTAGTGTGACCCATGGAATAAAGCATGTGGGAGACAAAGGTTGTTAGAGGTACAATCACTGAGAAGGGGGTGAATCAGTGAGCCTGAATATTTCATATTTAGTTCCAATCTTTTCAAACTCTTAATCAATCAATACATACATTTATGAGGCATACACATCATTCATAGTAATGAACAAGAAAGATAATGCAAGATCAAGCATATAACACATGACATATGTGGGAAACCCTCTTGGGGAATAAAACCCACTAAAACCTACAATTTAACTACTATCCTATAATAAAAAGAACCAATTTAGACTAGCTGCAACTTATCAAGGAACTACCATCCCTTGTTTAGCAAGACTGCAATCCCACAAGGGGTTGTCATACCTGTATAGCTAAGCTGCAACAACAACTAGACCTTTAACAAGTTTCACCTTACAAGGAGGCTGCAACCCCCTTAGATGTTGAGCTACCATAATAACACCTATGAATAGAACATCTCCTCAACATTGATTGCCTACCAATCTAATGGAGATATAAAGTATATCAACTCTCTTCAACTATGCACACTTAATGCATCCAAAGCCACCTTTTGGACCACTCTACACTTCTCAGTAATAACACTATCACCACAACACTCCCTATTGGTCAAAGCACATTACATAATTAATCTAACATACAAAGATTAATTAGGACACATTACATATCCTAACTATCCCCACTCTTTAACCCTTCGCTCACACTCACTTCAACACACCTGTAACAACTTTGTCATAACAACAACATGACCAGATGGTCATACACACATTCCACACTTTGATCGACCTCTCAGATCAACCAACAAGCTCATATAGTCTTTACCTTGCCTTCATTCACAATATATCCTCTCAAATAGTCTTATGAGCATACCCACTCATTCTTCCTCTTCTAGGCTTATTAGGTTCAATGATCCATGTGATCACCTTCATCACCTTGATCAGACAAGCATGTCTGATTCTATTTTCTCTTTATTGGTCCTCACTAACCTGTATCTTCTCTTTTAAAGGTTCTCTCCTTCACTTGGCTCCACATTCACACTCCCTCATACAAGTCTTACAAGTCTAGAAATCACCATATTTGATTTCTTTATTTAAAGAGCATTCATGATCATCATTATATTGGTCAACCATTAGGCATGTATTAAACATTAATACATATTTCATATGAAGACATAGCTTAATACAATCTTCATATGTTGGCCATAGCATCTTTGGGTCACCCTTAAGCAGCTACATCTTTTAATAAGGCATTTGTAGCTCTTATAGGTCTCATAGAGACCTATTCACCCATTTAGCACTTCATCAATAAAAAAAGAGCACATGACCACTTTAAAATACATGGGTCCACTCTTTATGTCCCCTTTGACATCCTCAAATGATCACAGTCATCTTTACTCACCTCTGCATATGCTAAAACAACTCAAACACTGACCTGGTGCATAGGAACACTATGAACAAACACACAATTAACTTTTTAACCTTTGTTCATACAGAATATCAATTGTTCAAACCTATAAAGACCATATAGATCATCCTCATGGAGTCTCAAACACTCCCAAATAACTAAGTCATCATGAGACATTGAAATAACATCAACATAAGCTCAAACATTCTTCTCGGGTCATTTGTAAAACATAGTCAAACACATAGTCAACTTTGAAGCACCATAACTTTGACTATACAAAAACTCAAACCACCTAACTAGGTCTAATAGATGAACCATGGAGTCCTCTTCATCTTTTTTTTTACTTCATCAAGAAATCTATCCTGGATCAAAAGTTATGGATGAAATACAGAGCACTAGTTTTTCCTTTGTTAAATTCAAATATTCAAATGCCAACGATCACAGTTAAACCTTGACCACTTACCTACATATTGCTCTCGCCATCTTGGCCAATCACACACCATCGATATTCTTAGAAGGTGCTCGATCTTAACTTCTATGTGGGTCATTAAACATCAAACATGTTGACCATTTTGACTAAACAAACACTATAGATCTTCAACTGTATGATCATGTGCTCACCGTTGATGTTTATCCTTTACCTTTACTCAGTCATTAAAAGAAGTGTATTTCTTTCCATCTGACTACTTCTTGAAATCTTAGAGCAAATGCGCTCTGTCGATATCCTTGAGACTTGCTCGATCTTTACCTCTTACAAAATTGATGGTGACCTTTACAATCTATCTGAGAAGCCAACTTTGAGCCTTAACTTTTTCTATGCTTCAATGCATGATCTCAAATTTGGATCATATGATCTCCCCAAATAGGATAATCCATCCATATAACAATATTCTCATATAACCCTCACAGTTTTGAGATATATCACCATTAAAATTCCTTTTCAAAAGCTTCCATCATAGAGCCAACTATGCTTAGAACTTGCTTGTGAGGCCAACTTTGCTCTTGCATAACTTTCATTGCGCTTAGTAGCATGATCTAAAATTTAGTGCATAAGATCCTCTCACATAGGGTATTCCATAAATATATCAATCTAATATTGAAACCTTGAAACATGCGATATATGACATCAATAAACTACTTACTTGGCTCTATTTGAACATAGAAGATACTGTCAAAATGCTTGGGAGCCAAACTTTGCACATGCATATCTTTTGTCACGCTACATTACATGACCTAAAATTTGGTGAATAATAACTAGGAATAAAATTTAACAAACCCATATGATCACCTTATTTTTAAATGTCTACATGTGTGAGATATGCTACCATTAAAATTCTTACTTGGCTATTTCTTGCCTTGAGCAAAATTGTTTATGGGAAAACACTATCAAAATGCTTGGGAGCCCAACTTTGCACTTGCATATATTTTGATGTGATTTGGTGAATGACCTAAGATTTAGTGTATAGAAAATAGGGACTAATGTGATCACAACCATATGACCAACTCCCCCTGACTCATCCACACGTGTCAATTATGACATCATCAACTACCTACTCAAATTTTTTGCCAATGTACCAAAATGTCTAGATGAACACAATGAAGAACCAAATGAATACTGCTCATGCACACATGATCTTAAAGCATAGAAAACTTCTTATGGGACCTCTTTCATAGGCTCAATACTTCAAACTCATTCCTAAACATCTCAAACCAAATAAACTCTAAAGATCAACCAAGCTAACCTCAAGCACACTTTGACAATCATATTGCACACTTTGTCATTGTTACATAGGATATCAAATCACTTCATCCACTCTCTAGAACACCTCCATGACATCACCATGTCATCACTAACAACTCTTCAATAATCTCCCCCTTTGATATTGATGTCAACAACCATAATATATAGTAATATACAACTCACCTTCTCTCTCTTCAAGCATTCCCACAACAAGAAAAATTTTTCCCTTTAAAAAAGTGGGCACTAAATGATCCTAAGGACCTAAAAAGACTACCAATAGGATAGAACCATCTTATAAAGATGATATAAACTCCCCCTTACTTTTAGCTTACTTTTGCTTGCCTTGACAACTTCCTCTTGCTCCATGCCAACACTCTCTTCAACCAAGCACTACAACCAATGAAGAAAAAACACACAAAAACTATTGGAATCTGATGGAACTCACCAAGAAACATCTAAGAGGGACTCCCCCTAATATCTCTGAGCCATTTCACCTTTTGAGCATCTTTGAATCTCCACACACCATGAAGAGCCAACACACATGATTACTAACATTCTCTCTCAAGCTACCACAAGAACCATCAACTAATCCACTCACCAAATAGGAATTATTCACTAATCCAACCTGATAAATCTATTTGAAACAAACATACCTTGATATTTTAGAGAAACTGAGCAAAAAGCACTCTTCTTCAAACTAGGCCTGTCTAGCCTCCTTGTAGCCCTACCTGAAACTTACATAGCCCACAATTTTTAGTAGACACATCTTCAAGACTTAAAACCTCATATATAGAACACTCTAATATTCCCCCTCAAGCACACAAATTTTTATCACTAGGATCATCCTATGCAGCATACTTCTTTCACAAACCTACTAGTCAATTAACCCTCTATATTGATAAAAACTTGAATAACTTGAGAACCACAAACCTTAAAATCTCTGTGAAGCTTGATTTGATAACCCATTTGGCTCATTCAATTTATTAATAAGCCTTAGATCTCAATCCACAAGGAAAACTACTTTTATAGCATAACCCAAAACCCTAGCATCTCAAAATAAACAAGGTCAACAAACAAGGTCAATGCACACCTCTAAAACTTATTGCACAGTTGGAGACACCCATCACATACTTTTGGACCAAAAAATGAGTCACCATACCTTTGAGAACATTGACTTCGTATCCCATGGCATTTGACCTGCAACAAGATAGATAAACCCAGGAGCACACAAAAACCTCCATACCTTCTTTTTTAGATTCAACTACTTAGTCCTCTGATCCTAGGATCTGATCAATTAAAAAGCTCCCCCTAACTTCATTCTTCACCAAGAACATGACATCTTCAACAAGTCTTCAAATACTGTCCAATCACGGTCAAAACTCATATGGAGGGACCTCAACTTTAGAACACTATGAACTTCCATGGCATACATTACTATTCAACAAGCCTTTAATAGGCTTAACAAGATCTAGAACATAAGTCTAGAAGAAAGGCCTTCAACTTATAGGCTCATATGGCATTTTCCACAAATTGATATGCAAATATATATTTGAAACTCACCTTTATAGCAGAACATCTAAACCATGACCAACAAACTAATTCTTTCTCAAAATAGGACCACTGCGATTCTTCACAAGCTTCTTTTATCCACAAAAGAAATATATAAAAAGAATGCAAAAACAAACCTTGTTTCATACCTTATTATCAAACAATATCTGGCAACCACCAAGCTTCCTTTGACTGATAAGTGTCTCCTTGAAGCCTAGATAGAGACACCCCTTTGACATAGTGAGATTAAAAGTCCCAAAAATCAGGAGACTCCCATATCTCCATATCTTTTTCTATCTTGCAATCCTGCCTTATTATTCAATTGATTTTGAATGGATGCTTTGCTTTAGATATGTCAATAAATGCTAACAATATAAACTCTTGACTTTCCTTCACTTTTTATCCTTTTTCCACATTGGAAAATAATCCATCAAGACTTTTGGACTCAACAAAGTTAGTCTTCTTAGCCTTTACTGCCTCAGGTCTCCATACCATAGTTTAACTCATCTTATCTTCTGCATCCATCTTACCTACTTGATCTTTGAGCTTATCCTGATTTACAACATAGCCTTCTAGAGCAACTTTCTTGTCAACCTTATGACTAATGATTGCCTTTGGTTTCCATACCTAAGTTTTCCCTTTCTCAAACCTTCTAAGAGATCTATATCTTGAAGACCTCTTGACACCGTTTGGATAAAATCTAGAAATATTTCCACTCTTATGACAACTTTAACAAATAACATCATTCACACCTTTTGATGGATTTAAATTATGATCAATATTTGGTTAAAAACTCCTATCATAGCTCCATAAATGTCCATGTTTAACTGAGTTCATTATATAGTCCTTAGCTCTATGACCATATTTATTACATGTATAATAATGAACATGAAATAAATTAGCATACCTTGAAGCATTTGGTTGTCTAACAGACATTCTTGCATTGATTTCAAAGATTGCATTCTCCTTGACATACTTAGGCTTCTCATGCTTCTTTTACAACTTATCAAATTTGACTATAACAAGCTCATGCTCACTCTTCAATGACTCCATCTCAATATTTAGCAGAGTGTACTCATCTTCTTTTTCTATCAAATTTTCACTTGCAGTCCTTAACGAATCTTCAAGAATATTGATCTTCTCTTCTTCCCTTTGGGCCTTGTTGGCCATGTATTTCAATCTATATGTTTGCACTTTAATAGACTTGATCTATTCTTAATACTTCTTCTCATCTCTCTCAGACTTACCTAACAGACTTCCCTCAAGAGAATTGACTTGTGCTTTCAGACCTTTGATCACATACCTCATCTTGTGATTCCTCTCCTCCTCCTCCTTTATTTCACCAATTATACTCATGAGCTCATATTCTAGATTAACTTCTTCTTGATTGTCATCTTCTCTATTGTTATGACAAGCTTCTTTATCAAACATGATGTCCTTTTATTTTGAACAAATTTCCTCTTTGAAACTCAAACTCGTCCTAGCATCTACTAGCTAAACCTTGAGATTATTGATAACATTCTCATCTTCTTTAACATATTTCTTCAAAGTACATATTTTCTCTTCAAGTGCCTTGATCACAACCTTCCACTGTTGATTCTCTTTATTCAACTGCTTAGCCATCTTTGTACCTACTTAAGATCTCCTTCAAGCTATTAAGCTTCTTCCAAAGGACCCTCTCTGATACCAATTGTTAGAGGTACAATCATTTAGGGGTGGGGGGGGGTGAATCAGTGAGCCCAGATATTTCAACTTCAGTTCTAATCTTTTCAAACTCTTAATCAATCAATACATACATTAATGATGTATACACATCATTCATAACAATGAACAAGAAAGGTAATACAAGATCAAGAATATCACAAATGACATACGTGGGAAACCCTCTTTGAGAATAAAATGCATTGAAAGTTATAATTTGATTATTGTCCTATAATAACAAGAACTAATTTAGACCAAATGTGATTGATCAAGGAACTACCATCCCTTATTTAGTAAGACTGCAATCCCATAAGGTGTTGCCACACCTGTCTAGCTGAGTTGCAATAAAAACTAGAATTTTAAAAAGTTTCACCTTGCAAGGTGGCTGAAACCCCCTTAGATGTTGAGCTACCATAATAACACCTATGAATAGAACATCTCGTCAACACTGATTGCCTGCCAATCTGATGGAGATACAAAGTATATCAGCTCTCTTTAACTCTGCACACTTAATACATCCAAAGCCACATTTTGCACCATTCTACACTTTTTAGAAACAACTTTGTCACCACAAGACTCCCTATTAGTCAAAGCACATTACATACTTGAGCCGACATATAAATATCAATTAGGACATATTACATATCCCAACTATCCTCCCTCTTCAACCCTTCACTCACAATCACTTCAACACACTTGAAACAACTCTGTCATAACAACAACAACATGACCAAATAGTCATACACATAGTCCACACTCTGATCTACCTCTCTAAATAAACAACAAGCTCATACAATCTTCACCTTGCCTTTGTTCACAATATACTCTCTCTAATAGTCTCATGATCATACCCATTCATTTTGCCTCTTCTAGGCTTATTAGGTCCAATGACCTATGTGATCACCTTCATCACTTTGATTAGACAAGAATGTCTAATTCTCTTTGCTCTTTGTTAGTCCTCACTGACCTATGTATTCTCTTTCAAAGGTTCTCTCCTTCACTTGGCTCCACATTTGCACTCCCTGATACAATTCTTACAAGTTTAGAAATCACCATCTTTGATTTCACTATTTATAGAGCATTCATGTTCATCATCATCTTGTTCAGCCATAAGGCATGTATTAACACTTAAAACATCTATCATACAAAGACACATTTAATATAATCTTCATAGGTCAGCCATAGCATCTATGGGTCACTCTTTAGTAGCCACACCTTTTAATAAGGCCCTTATAGCTCTTATAGGTATCATAGAGACCTATCCACCCATTTAGCACTTCATCAATAAAAATAAGAACATAAGACCAATTTAAAATACATGGATCCATTATTTATGTCCAATTTGACATCTTCAAATGATCAAAGTCATCTTTTCTCACCTCTGTGTATGCTCAAATAACTCAAACATTGACCTGGTGCACAAGAACATTATGAACAAATACATGATCAACTTATTAACCTTTGTTCATAAAAAATATCAATTGGTCAAACCTCTGAATATCATACACAGCATCATCATGGATTATAAAACACTCCCTAATATCTAAGTCATCATGAGACATCAAAACAACATCAACACAAGCTCAAACATCCTTCTCGGGTCACTTGTAGAACATAGTCGAACACATAGTCAACTTTGACTATATAAACATTTAGACCATCTAACTAGGTTCAATGGATACACCATGGAATCTTCTTCATATTTATTTTTTACTCCATCAATAAATTTGTCTTGAATCAAAATTTATAGATGAAATATAAAGCATTGGTTTTTCCTTTGTTAAATTCAAATATTCAAATGCCAACGGTCACAGTTAAATCTCAACCACTTGCTACATCTCATGCTCTCACTCAACTTGGGAAATCACACACCATAGATATTATTATAAGGTTCTCTCTCTTTAAATTCTATGTGGGTCATTAGACATTGAACATGTTGACCACTTTGACTTAACCCACACCATAGATCTTCAACTAAACGATCATGCACTCATCATTGATCTTTATCCTTTACCTTTACTTAGTCATTAAACAATGTGTACTTATTTCCATCTCGTTACTTTCTAAAATCTTAGAGAAAATGTGCTCCATAGACATCCTTGAGACTTTCTCAATCTTTACCTCTTCTAAAATTGATGGGGACCCTTGCAATCTATTTGAGAAGCCAACTTTGAGCCTTAATAAAATTTTCTGCGCTTCAATGCATGATCTCAAATTTAGACCATATGATCTCCCCACATAGGAAAATCCATCCATATAAAAATATTCTCCTATAAACCTCATACATGTGAGATATATCACCATTAAAATGCCTTCTCAAAATCTTTTGGCATAGAGCCAACTATGCTTAGAACTTGCCTGTGAGGCCAACTTTGCTCTTGCATAACTTTTGTTGTGCTTAGTTGCATGATCTGAAATTTAGCACATAAGATCCTCTCACATAAGGTATTCCATACATATATCAATATAATATTTAAACCTTCACATGTATGAGATATGACATCAATAAACTACTTACTCAACTCTATTTGAACATAGAAAACACTGCCAAAATCTTTGGGAGCCCAACTTTGCACAAGCATATATTTTTTTGTACTACATTGCATTACTTGAAATTTGGTTTATAATAACTAGGCACAAAAATAAATAAACCCATATGATCACATTATCATAAAATGTCCACAAGTTTGAGATATGATACCATTAAAATGCTTGACTATTTCTTGCCTCATGCAAATTTGGCTATGGGAAAACACTGTCAAAATGCCTGGGAATCCAACTTTGCACTTGCATATATTTTGACGTGCTTACGAACATGACCTGAAATTTAGTGCATAGTAACTAGGGACTAATTTGATCATAACCATATGACCAACTTCCCCTAACTCATCCATATGTGGCAATTATGATATCATCAAACTGACTACTCAAATTTTCTGCCATTGGACCAAAATGTTTAGATGAACAAAATGAAGAACTGGATGAATTCCAATCATGCACACAAGATCTAAAATTATACAACACTTTTTATGGTACCTATTTCAAATGATCAATACTTTAGACTCATCCTGAAACATCTCAAAGCAAGCAAAATTTGAAGATCAACCAAGCCAACTACAATCACACTTTGACAAGCACATTACACACTTTATCATTGTTATATAGGCTATCAAAGCAATTCATCCACTCACTAAGACACCTCCATTACATCAATGTGACATCATTGACAACTCTCCAACAAAGGTAGTGTTATATCTCTCAAAAGAGGAAGATAAATAGACAAGTGCAACATGAGTGGGTTGTATAGAGTGTGCAACAACAATAGGCACATAAGCATTATCTATAATAATAGGAGCAATAAGAAAAATGGGTTGCTCAGAATTTAGCATGTCACATTGTAAAAATTCATCAAGTGAATGTGTTTCAATTTTAATATTACATGATAGACTAGAACTATAGGCAAGAATGTTTAACATATCAGTGATGTTACATGTTAGTGATTTTGAGCATATATCTGGTATTAAATAATACACTTGTAGTTTATTACTTCATGATATGAAGAAAATCCACTATTCATGTTAGTGAGGTGATAAATTCATTATTCATGCTAATGAGGTGGCAATCACTACTCATACTGATGAGGTGGTAGTCACTATTCATGCTAGTGAGGTGGCAGTTCCTATTCATACTTGTGATGTGGTATGCAGGGCACAATTCTTTGTGGGGATCCATGATTGTGAAGAGTTTTCTTTTCTCAAAAAGAAATTCCTTACTTTTTTTATGAAATTATATGTATGTGATACATACAATTAACCCAGGCTCACCCTGACACAAAACAACTTTCTACTATTGAAGCAATCAACTGTACCAAAATAAAGTTCTGATTATTTCCTACTTACTTGCTTATAATACTCAAGCCTTGCCATATATTTATAGAATTTTAGAGAATGTGATGAGAGTTCATTTGGAAATGTGAAACTGATTCAATTGTCAAATAAATAGTTATCTACCATGTGCATAAATGTCAACATTCATACCTACCATGTTGACTTTTCTTTAGACATATGGGTGTGCAACATGGAACCCCACATGGGTTATACCATGGTGAATTTTCTCTTGGTTAAGACCCAAGTTAAACTTAGTATAATTTTATTACTCTAACATCCCCCTTAAGAATAACTTGGAGAGAAAATAAAACTTTGAAAATGGGTTTTGGCAATAATTTCTGATCAAGTACCCATGTACAATCAAGATGAAAGATGAACTCAAGATAATTCCCTTATATTGACAACTTTCTTGACCCCTAACGTATCCCTGAGATACATGTACTTGGTTTTGGGTAGAGGTTTGGTGAAGATGTCACCAACCTAGTCTTCAATGCAATAGTACTGAAGCTTGAACACATGATCTTGAATGAGTTATCAAATGAAGTGTATGTGAATCTCAATATGTTTAGTGCATTGGTGTTCCACTAGGTTGTAAGCAATGTGAATAGCACTCCAGTTATGGCAATAAACTGTAGTGTGTTAGTTGGATGGAAATTTTAATGCAAACAAAATCTAATAGATCCAAGGAATCTTTTGGCCTCCACTGATAACTCCACGATATCTAAGCTCAATTAAAGAGAGAAAAACAACATGTTACTTCTTAATTGACCAAGTGACAAGACCAAAGCCAATATGAAATATGTATCCAAAAGTGGACTTACGATCATCAACATTGCCTGCCCAATATGAATATATAGAACCCACTAACTGAGATGATCCTCCGGATGTATACTTAATGCCATGAATGTAATGAAGTATGCACTTGGTGGCTTGCCAATGACTCTCATGGGGATCCTGCCTGAATTGGTATATAAGTCCAATAGTAAATTAAATGTCTACTTAGCTATGAATCAAATAAAAAATGTTGCCTATGAATTATTTGTATAATGTAGCACCAACAGATGATGTAGAACACTTGGCAGTCAAAGTGAATCCAAAATGAAAGGGAGTTGGGTTGGATTACAATAAAACATGTTGTAGTGGTAAATCATGTCGAAAGCATACTTAGGATGAGTAATGCTGATCCCTATCTTGGATTAGGAAACTTGAAGACCAAGGAAGTAATAAATAAGGCCCAAGTCAAACATATTGAACTACTCCATGAGGCTTGATGTGACATCCTTAATCAAAGAGGAAGAACTCCCAATGATGATAAAGCAATCAACGTAAAGCACAAGTATAAAGAGTTTACCATATATTTTCCTTGTGTATATGGTGGGGTCTGAATGGCATCTGGAGAAATTAGTGTCAAGTAAAAAATGATCCATTTACTCATACAAAACTTGAGGATCTTGTATGAGATCGTGGATAGATCATCGAATTCTATAGATAAAGTAATAATCTTGAACATATCATGGTGGTTACTCCATGTAGATTTCTTCTTGTAAATATTTATTCAGGAAATCACTTTTAACATCCATTAATGCACTTTCTAACTATGTGATGCAGCGAGTCAGTAAACAAGGTGAATGGAATTCATCTTTGCAATAGGGGAAAATATATCTAAATAGTCAGCTCCTTCAACTTGGTAGAATCCTTTTGATATGAGGTATGCCTTTTACTTGTCAATGAAACCATCTACTGCATAATTGGTGTGATAGACCCACTTACACCGAACTAATTTTCTTCCTTTTAGAAAAGGAACCAAATCTCAAGTATCATTCTTCAATAAGGAATGATATTCAACTTTTATTACTTCATCCCATTCAGGTTTGACAACTACATCATGGAATGTTTGAGGATATTTAGAATCATGAGCATGAGCAAAAAGGCCCATACTAACCTTTTTAGATCTAGTTCAATGAGTGTTAGTGGGATCACCTTCCAAAGTATCAGCTAATTCTCTTATCATTTTGACTCATCATGGAACTATCTTTGCAATAAGAGGTGAAGGAGGAGCCAAAGGAACTTGAGGTCCTTCATCCAGTAGATCATCTAAAGAGTCATCATTGTTAGATGAATAGTAATGTGAAGCATATACAAATGGAGAAGAAGATGAAGATGGTGGCTTGCAGGCCAAAGAGAGTTCCTCAACTTGAATATCACACCTATAAAGTACTTCATGAGTATAAGGGTCAAACAAATGATAGGCTTTTACATCTTCATAATAGCCATAAAAAATATAGGATTGGCTCTTCTTATCCATGGTCTTATATTTTTCATCAAGAATGAAGCCCTAGGATTAACTACCAAACACAAGGAAGTGAGAAGCATCAGGATTCTATTTGGTCCAAGCCTCTTCTAGTGTCAATTTATTTTAAAACTTGATGAAGAATAGGGTTCTAAATATAGTTGGCACAATTTATGGCTTCTACCCAAAACTATGGGGCTAGATTCTTGGCTCGAATCATCCAATTTGTCATTTCTTTCAATGTGCAATTTTTCCTCTCAGAGACACCATCTTACTAAGGTGTGTAAGGAATTATATGCTATAACTAAATGTCATGAGTAGCACAAAAAATAATTAAGGCATGGTTTACATATTTACCTCCATTATCTATCTAAAGCCGCTAAATCAAGAATCCAGATTGCTTTTAAACAAATGCTTTGAACTCAAAAAAGTGATAAAAAACATCACTTTTATACTTCAAAAAGTACACCCGAAGTTCAACAAGAGAAATCATTAATGAATGTGAGAGCATACATTGCTCCATAAAAATATGTCTTAGGGAAAAACATTAAGTCACTATGAACTAACTGAAGTGGACCTTTTGCATGCCAAGACTTTCCCTTTAGAAACTTTTCTCTACAATGTTTTCAAAGAACACATCCTCAACAAAGAACACATCCTCGACAAACACCATATGTGCAAGAGACTTTGAGAAGACCTTTGGCCATGTTGTTATTACTTAATTACTACAAGTACTTGAAATTTATATTACCAAATATTTTGTGCCATAGTTTGCTCAAAGAATCAACATGAACAATAAGTGCATGAGGAGATTTTGAATCATGAAATGTATCAAACTGATATAAGCAAGATGTATCATTTGCTTTTTCAGAAGTAACAACCATCACCGGATTATGTAGATCTATTGTACAACCTCAATGGGAATGACAAATCTAATAAATGGAGAGAAAATTTACCGAAATATCAGGTACATATAAAACATCTTTCACTTTTACATCATGTAAGTCAAATGTGTCAGATCTTTAGATTGATAAAAAAGTAGAATTACCCACTAAAATTTTAGAAGAGTCACTCTCAACAAGAGAGGTGACTGCATCTTTTGACTTTGCCATATGATGGTATGCTCCTAAGTTGAAGATCCAAGCATCCCTGGAGGAATTAGTGGCAATGAAGGCATAAACATTTGCATAAAGAGCTTCGCCTTTGATTTTTATTTTTTTGTTTATAGACGAAGAAGATGACATGTGAATGTGAATTTTATACTTCTTTGTCACTACTTCTAGAAGAGACATCTTCTTCCAACATAGATATTCAAAATGACCATCTTGATCATAGAAAGTACAATGCTTTGTAGTGGGATTCTTGTGGAAAGGTGTTGATGAAGAAGATGCATGTCTCAGTTTTCCAGACTTGGGACCTTGGGGTTGTGTTGGTGGTGGCTTGTTTTTCTTTATCCCTATAGGATGATTAGCCACCAATGCCTGAGTCCTAGAGTGCCTAGAGGATATGAATTTCATGAGAGTGAGTCGATCTTTCTCTTTTGTAAGATGTTCATAAAACTCTTTAAATGTAGGCATTTCAACCTTATCTCCAAAATTGTCCATGATGGAGAAAAAAGTGGTTGCAAAGCTCTGAAATGGGCCTTTTAACTTAGAAAGAATGGTCATGATAAGAAAATTGTCAGTATTTCTATGGTCATAGCCTAGTAAATGTGATTTGAGAAGCATGATTTTGGATAAATAGTCTACAATGCTTTCAAAATCACAAGGATCTAATGAAGATAGTTCAGTTTCCAAGTGAATAATTTTGATGTCATTCTTTGCACCAAAATTTTTATTAATTTTACCCCATTCTACATGATAAGATGTTTCATTTTGAACATGAAATTTCAGTCCATCAGAAATACTCATACCTATGAGCCCTAAGGCTTCATCAGAGCAATTCATCCATCAGATCTTGTCTATGGGCTTTTTTGGCTCAAGTTTTGTGTCCATTGTAACCTAATAAAGACCTTTACTGTGTAATAAATCAATAATGGAAAGTTTTTGTATATGATAGTTGTTTGAAGTTAAAAGTGTGGGTAATTTCAAGTTTGACATGATTGCAATTTTGTGATTACAAGTAAATCTGAGCAATGCAAAACTATGGAGACCAAGAAGAAGTGTGTTGAAATAAACACACTCAAATCAAATACTACTTGGGCACACAAAATGGTTTCGATCAACCCTCCTTGATTATATCAGGTAAAAAATAGTACACTGGAACCTCCCTTGGAAATATCTATTAATAAAGCTTTAGAGTGTAGTCCATATGAGAAGAAGATGCTTCTTCAAATTACATACATCAAATAAAATATTCTAAGAAAATTTTCTATTTGAAATGATTCGTCTCAAGTAAATATCCCCTCTAAAAAAATGAAAGGGGAAGAAATAAGGAGGCTTCCAAGTGGTGTACATAAAAATGAATATACCACTCAGAAGATATTAGAACCAAATTTTCAAAGCAAAAATAATCACCTAAAAATGCCAAATAACACTTAAAATATGAGTAAAACAGTGCAAGGATGTTCCAAGAAACTTGCAATGGAGGGGGACAACACAAAATGATAAGAATTAATAGCTTTGGAACACACCACCTGGCAGTGCAAATGGAGCAAGAAACAATGTTTTATAAAAAAAAACAAGATTTTTTGTTTGGGGGGGTTGACTTCCTATCAAACTAGGCCCCACCAACCGATCTTCAAATAACCAAAAAATGTCTTTGTAGTGTTAAAAAGAGGCACTTGGCAAACTTGAACTGCAAAACTACCACAAACCAAAGATCACATAAAAGAACCAACCAATTAAATGGCCAACTAGTTCAAAGATTAAAAAAGTATTATAAAAAAATTCCTAATTTTTTCAAAATAGTTGCCTAGGGTACATGTGAGAAATGTGAAGATATAAAAAATGGGCTAAAGTGGGTGGCTGCAAAACATAGTAAAAACATAATAATTTTTAGATCCCCCACTACATTTCTAACATTTCAATTTTAATCATACAATGCCAATTTTCTTACCAATGGATCAAAAAACACATTTTCAATGGTTCAATTAAAATCACACAAAGCTAAATTGAAGACCAACACAAATGGCAAAGTCAAAGCTACGAGTAGGCTGAGATTGTTGGGTGTGGTTGAAAGACAATGCACATTTCCAATGCTTAAAAATAATAATACCATAACCAATACATTTTCAAAAAATACAAAACATGTTTGTTTTTTTATTTATAGGACTTAGGCACAACTAGTTTACCTGGTGGTATGGAAAGAGATAATGGTTGGCGGAGCATGGAGAGGAGGGCTCGATAGACAGATTGGTAGCGATGGTGTGGGAAGAAAACCATGATAGGTGGCAAAATATATTTCTAAAAAAAGGTATTAAAAAATAAAACATTTTTTATTTTGAAATATATAAGCTAAAAATGGCACAAAATAAATAAAAAATCAGACTTTTACTCAATGGAAGGTCAGAGTTTATCAAATAAGTTGGGCAGATCAATAGCAAATGGAGTTTGGTTTTTTCAAAACAAAAACTCTATCCCATTAAATCAACTACTACGAACGCATCCATACAATTAGAACTACTTCAAAACATGTAGATTTCTTAAATAATTAGTAGTGACCAACAACCTTTTTGAGTAGATCAGAGCAAACAAAGCTAAATTTTTGTAAAAAAGACTCTCTACCACTAATTTGACTACTGCAAATGCATCTGTATGGTTAAATATATTACACAAAACCAACATAGTCTCAAAATTGAAGATTTATCACAAGTAGCTTCTACAACTCGAATGTCTTATTTCAACACTATAGCATGATTTGAGCAGTATGATAGGATGAAAAACTTGAGAGGAGGGTAAAATGAATAACTATGATACCATATAGAAATTGTATGTATGGGATGCATGCAATTAACCCATATTCACCCTGACAAAAAAAAAAACTTCTAATATTGAAACAATCAATTATATAGAAATAAAGTTTTGATTATATATTACTTGTTTATAATACTCAACCCTTGCCCTTTATTTATAACATTTGAGAGAATGTGAAGAAAGTTCATTTGACAATGTGAAATTGATTCAATTGTCAAATGAATAGTTACTTACCATATGCATAAATATCAACATTCATACCTACCATGTTGACTCTTATTTATACATGTGGAACATAGAACCCTAAATGGGTTATACTAACTATGGTGAAGCTTCCCTTCATGAAGACCCAAGTTAAGCTTAGCACAAAATTTATTACTCTAAAATTCTCCCTTAAGAATAATTTGAGGAGAAAATAAAACTCTAAAAATGAGTCTTGACAACAAGACATGATTAGGTACCCGTGTACAATTAAGATGAAGAAAGAATTTGAGATAATTAGTCATCTTACCAAGGAGATTATCTCTAGTTCCTCCATCTTGGTTGTACTTGGGTACCTAATCAAACTTAATTGCCGAGACCAATTTCCAGAGTTTTATCTTTTTACCAAATTAATTTTAAAGAAAGATGTTAAAGTAATAAACTTGTGATAAACTTAACTTAATTTTTAACCAAGCAAAGATTCACCATAATTAGTATTAGTCATGTGGGGTTACATATTGCACAACCACATATCTAAATAAAAGTCAACATGGTAGGTATGAATGTTGACATTTATGCAAATAATAAGTAATTATTCATTTGACTACACTATAATAGTTTTATATTACCAAATGAACTCTCCTCACCTTACCTCAAATGTTATAAATATAACACAAGGCTTGAATATTGTAAGTAAGCAAGCAAATAGAAAATAATCAGAACTATGTTTTTATATAGTCAATTACTTCAATAGTAGAAAGTTAATTTTGGTTAGGTTGAGCTTGGGATAATTATAATACATATACATATATATGAGCCTGAGTTAATTATATATATACATAGATAAATATATGCATACACACACACATGCGCACGCGCGCGCGCACACACATACACACACAATTTTTATATGGTATCAAATTCATCTCAGTTACCCTCTTTTTTTATATCCTTTATATTGTCATGCTGTTCAAGTCAAGTCATAGTGTCGAAAGTAAGCATATTTGAGTCGTAGAAGCCACTTGTGGTAAATCTTTAATTTAAAAACTGCATTAATTTTGTACAACATTTTTGGACATACGAATGCATTTATAGCAGTCAAATTAGTGAGGGGGAGCTTTTATTTTGTAAAAAAATTAGCTCTGTTTACTCTCAATCTACTCAACAAGGTTGTTGGTCACTATTGATTTTTTGAGGAATCTACACATTTTGAGATAAAACTGATCATACGGATGCGTCTGCAATAGTTGAATTAGTAAAAGAGAATTTTCATTTCATAAAAATCAAACTCCATTAACTCCTAATCTACCTAAATTCCCTCGGTTAATTCTGACCATCTATTGGGTAAAATTTTTACAAATTTTTTTTCCACCACCACTCCCCTAACGCCTCATGGCCACTTGTGGTGGTCTTTTTTCCACACCACCATTGCCACTCTGTCCACCAAGCCCTCTCATACCCATCAATCTTAGCCTTCTCATGGATTTGACTTTGCCATTTCCGTTGGTGATCAATTTGTCTTTGTATGATTTTAATTAAACTATTGGACATGTGTTTTTTGACTCGTTGCCCTTGATTAAAATTGAAATGTTAAAAATGTGGTGGGATATTTGTAACAAAATGATAATTATGTTTTGTCTATGTTTTATGACGACCCACTTTAGCCCTTTTTTAAATCTTGGCATTTCTCACACGCACCTTGAGCAACTATTTTGGAAAATTTAAAAGTTTTTTTATAATACCTTTTCATCTTTGACCTGGTTGGCTATTTATTTGGTCGATTCTTTAGTGACATTTTTGGTGCATGGGATTTGCATAGTTTAAGTTTGTCATGTGCCTCTTTTTGGGTACTATAAAGATATGTTTTGATTGTTTGAAAACCAATAGGTGGGGCTCAATTTGACAGGTGATCAAATCCCATAAAAAACTTTGTGTTTTTTTCCAAAATATTGATTCTTGCTGTATTTATACTACCCATTAGTGTGTTTCTTCATTATTCATGCTTGGTCACATTTTTGTAGGTGCCTTCCATTGCGAGTTTCTTGGGACACATTTGCATTATTTCACTCATATCTTAAGTTATATTTGGCATTTGGAAGCAATTTTTTTTACATTAGGAAGTTAGTTTGGATATCTTTTGAGTGGTATATTCAGATTTTTACTATGCCATTTTAAAGCCTACTTATTTCATCTACTTTCAGAGGTCTACTTCATCGTAAAAGATCTTGCACTTCCAAGTGTGATATTTTGTCTTAAAAAGTGTTAAAATCTCCCTTTTTTTTCAGAATGGATATTTTATTGAGATGTATCATTTCAAATAGCAAATTTTCTCAGAATATTTCGTTTGATGTTTATAATTTTAGGAATCATCTTCTTCTCATATGTACTACACTCTGAAACTTCAAAATATTTTTAAAGAGGGTTCCAACACATTATTTTATGCGTAATATTTGAAAAAGCAAATGATGCATCTCACCTATATCAGTTTGATACATCTCATGATTCCAAATCTCCTCATGCACTTATTGTTCATGTTGATTCTTTGAGCAAACTATGACACAAAAGATTTGGTCACTCAATTTCAGGTATTTGTATAAATTGAGTACTCACAACATGGTTAAAGGCTTTCCTAAAGTCTCTTTCAATTATGGTGTTTATCGAAGATGTGTTCTTGGAAAACATCATAGAGAAAAGTTTCTGAAAGGAAAGTCTTGACGCGTAAAAGGTCCACTTCAATTGGTTCATAGTGACTTAATGTCTTTTCATAAGACATATTTTTCTAGAGCCAAGTATGCACTCACATTCATTTATGATTTTTCTCGCTGAACTTGGGTATACTTATTGAAGTACAAAAATGACATTTTTGATCACTTTGTTGAGTTCAAAGCATTTGTTAAAAAGTAATCTGGATTCTTGATTCGATGACTTTGGACAAACAATGGAAGTGAATAAGTAAAGCACGCCTTCATCAATTTCTATGCTACTTATGACATTCAGTTACATCATACAATTCCTTACCCACCTTAGCAAGATGGTGTTGTTGAGAGGAAAAATTACACATTGAAAATAATGACAAATTACATGATTCAAGCTAAGAATCTAGCCCCACAATTTTGGGTAGAAGTCATCAATTGTGCTAATTATATTCAGAACCACACTCCTCATTGAGTTTTGCAAAATTTGACACTAAAAGAGGCTTGGACCAAAGAGAACACTGATGTTTATCTCATTTGTGTGTTTGGTAATCAAGCTTGGGCCTTCATTCCTAATAAAAAATGTAAGGCCATGGATAAGAAGAGCCAATCCAACATTTTTTTTGGCTATTGTGAAGATGTAAAAGTTTATCATTTGTTTGACTCTCATATTCATGAAGTACTTTATAGGTGCGATGTTCATATTGAAGAACACTCTATGGCTAGCGAGCCACCATCTTCACCTTCTTCTCTAATTATATTTACTCCACATTATTATTCATCTGACAATAATGAATCTTTAGATGATCTAGTGGATAAAGGACCTCTAGTTCCTTTGGCTCCTCCTCCATCTCCTATTGCAAAGACAGTTCCACAATGGGTCAAAATGAAAAGAGAATCAAATATCACTTTGGCAGGTCATCCCTGTGATCAAGGAGTTTGACATAAAGAAGAGATTAGTATAATGTTAATCAAGAAAGCAAATCAAAACAAACACACTAAAAACTAACACCTCTAACCTTGACACTCAAGGAACTAGAGAATTACATAATTAACTAACAAAATGAAAGTAAAAATAAGAGATTTTACCTTTCATGAGAGCAAGTATTGTGAGTTGGCCATAGATTGATGTGCTTAGCTATGTACTCAAGAAATCTTTGTCAATGAAGCTTCATCGGTCCACTTCTTGTCACCTTGGTAATTTCGAGTTTGACTTTGACTTGGCTTGTCTTAACAATTTAGTTCCATAACATTACATAAAATAAGTTATCTCTCAACAAAAGAATATTATAACTTTGGCTTCAAAGCTTATTTATGAATGGTCATGGAACTTATATTTATAAGTCTCGAAACTAACTCTAATCCTAGGGAGATTAGGTTTAGAACTAACCTTGGTTAACTCAGTCTAACCCTGAGTTGAGTTGGGCTAACTCTAAGTTGGGTCAAAGATAATCATGAAGGCCATGTGAGAGACATGGGTCAAGAATTATTATGTCTCTCATCCACTTGATATTTTACAAGTAGATTGACAACTCATAAAAGTTATTTTGGTTGAATTTAAGAATTTTCAAAAATAGAAATCCACTAAATCTCTATGATCCACTTGGCCACTTGTCATGAGAGTTGAGTAATAAATTTAATTACTGAATCTAGAAAATAAAAAATTCAAAAAGCTATGGATTTTAGATATTTGTTTGATGTCATGATGATGTCATCAAATTTGAATTTATGAATTTTTGAAAATAGAAATCCACTAATTAGCCATATAATTTTTAACTATGCATTTAATTGGTTTTAATCAATTAAGTAATATTTATCAGGTTAATTATATTTTTTAAATTTATGTAAGGTTATCCCTCAACCTTGGTCAAAAACATCAATTTGTTAGGTCACAATTTGACTGGGGATGAATCAGAGAGAGGTTATTATTGCATAAAAGGTAATACCATAAATAAAGATGCCTCAACATGACTTTAGACACTAATATCTAATGTGCAGATGAAATCAGGGCATTCAATGATTCCTAAGTTTATTTGCATTATTTGGTAGAAATCAATTTGAAGTCTAATTGGAAGCCAATTGTAGGCAAAATGGGTTGTCTATAGTTTGGCCCTATTTGGGAAGGTGTTGCAAGCTATAGACACAGTAACATCTTCTCAAAGAATGAAAATGTCTTTAATGCTTAATGCCTTAGAAGGTGATGGATGAGCTCTAGATGCCCCCTCGATGGAGCGGGTGGAAAATAAGGTCGGTGATCATTCCCTAAAAAAAAAAGAAACAATAGAACCTTAAGGTGAAAGGGGTGAAAATATTGAATTGTCCCAAAGGCGGTTATAATTAGTGGCACAATGAGTTGCCCCAATAAGACATATAAAAAAGGATGATTTGCTCAAAGGTAGTTATAATCATCGACATAGCGAGATACCCCAGTAGGGCATATAAATAAAAAGGATGATTTTCCCAAAGGTGGTTATAAATATTGGCATAGTGAAATAAAAAATGATCCAGTAGGGAAGATAGAGATATTAATTTGTCTAAAGATGGTTATGATCATTAGCACAATGAAAATGTGCCCCAATAGGGTATGAAAATGATAATTATTTGTCTAAAGATGATTATAATTATTAAAATCTAGTTAGATAGAAACACAATGATTTACCTAAAGGTAGTTATAATCATTGTTACTGTGGTTTGACCCAATATGGAAGATGGAAGCATGATATAAGTCATCTTTTCCTAGTAGGGAAATTTTGGAAAATGTGGCTTACGTACAGAATACATACTCATAGAGTAAGATTAAGTTGGTACAAAAGATAAGCATGAATTTAGGCTACCTACTAAAATGGAGATGCATGTCCTAACTAGCAAGGATTAACATTCATTTATGATTTTATTACTCTGCATTTGGGTAGTTTTAGGATATGTCAAGAATTTATCATGTGAAAAAGAAAAAGTACTATGACACCATTGCTTGTAAGATCAACTAAACTGATTTTTTTGTATCATGTGATGGTATGCATCATGATAACCTAGTTATAATATGCACAATGATAAACTCTCGATCCAATAAGCAAACTGAAAATAATACACCAATGATAAAAACCATGATGATAATATTGATGTATGAATATGGATGGACTCAAGAACAATGTGCAAAGAATCACCTAATGAATACATATACACTGAGTCAAGTCACAACAATGAAAGCAAATAAACAAATAAACAATTAAGTAAACAAACACAAAAATCTTGAAAATAAAAGCAACAAAGAGTATTATATTATTAACCAAGTGAGAATTAGACAATGCCCCTAAGCAAGGATACATGCAAACGAAAGGTCATGTCTCCCATTGGTAGTGGAATGGATCGTAACTAATAATGGATTTTTTTTCTAGTAGGGTGGCTCAAGAATTGGTGACTACGTTCAAGATAAATCTTATATTTTTTATATTTTGAGGCTTTATATCTCTCTAAGAGATTGTAAGCCAATTTTTTTTAATTTTTAAGATTTTAAAAATTTATTAATGTTTTTGTAATTTTTGGGGTATCTTAACTCATTAGAGATTGAAAAGATATCGCACATAAAATAGCAAGAGCACGAACTTATATTGATCACAAAATAGCGAGAGCATGGGCTTAGATTGCTCACAAAATAATGAGAGCGTGGTTTTAGAATATTAGTAAACTGTAATAAGTCAACATAATTATTCCATATTCATTGGTATTATAGACTACTAATAGATAAGGTAGGATATATAAAATCCTAACACAATGCTAAACACCATAAATTACCTTTGATAGAACTGAGCCAAAGGAATGGTTCCTTCATGAGGACACTAGGGATTCTTAAATTATGCAAGGGCTTAAGTGAAAATAGAAGAACCTATCACTATGAGCCAAGTTTTATAAGATGGGTGTCTATCAATATTTGTAGAGCCTTTTTGAAAAAAGGTCATCATCATTACGAGCTAAGTTTTATGGGTTTTAGCTAAGTAGAGACCTGCATAGATTTTCTTTGATGGTTTTCCAAAGTCTGTTTGGTAAAAAGTCATCAGTGTGGTGAGTGATAGGGGATGGACTATGCCTAATTCAAGAGCTACATATCTAGTCTTAGTAAAATGTGGATATGTATGCATCCTTTATCCTAGTACCTTAGTATCAATGATTTGTGGGCTTTACTAAGTGGAAACTTAGTGGCATGAATCTTAGTAACCTAATATATTATATATATAGCCATAATAAAGGAGGTGTGAGTTTCACTACACAAGATGCAGAGTAAGAAAGCATAACCCAAGTCCAAAGGAAAATGAGTAGCTACAAGTTTTTCATGGAGGGGTTCTCTACTATTCAAGGGGATGCATGATGAGGTGATGCCAAGCATTATTCAAGCAGGCTCAACAAAATGAGCAGATGGATGTAATGGTTGTGTTGACTAAGTAAGGTGAAAGACAAAGAGTGGAGTACAATATTTTTCCTAGGGTGATGCATATGAAAGGTGGGAGAAGAACACACCCATCAATATACATCAATGCAGGGAGGATCATAGATCAGTTAGTGTAGCCTATGATAGTGTACAAAAAATGTAGAGACACTGGCCATACAAGTTGAATGCATCTGAGGAGAAATGCTATTGACTTTAGTTCAATAATCAATCAACAATGAGGATGACTTGATTTGAATCCAAAGTCACCAAATAATTAGTATAATGCTAGAAGAAAAACTAGACAAAGGTATAATGCCTAAGTAATAAAAATGTTTATATGTACCTTAAACAAAATCTGTGTAATCTTATTACCATCTTCTTGGTGTGTATCCCTCTTCATATGCTTTGTTCAGTTATTGCTTATACCATGGTTATGAGATGTTTTGTTGGTTATCATCTACTTATATTGTATAATTTAAATATATATTTATCCAGATATGCATATCTATATAAACATAGAACAAATCATATGTTGCTCTTATTTATTACTCATATTCAGGCATGTGTTAAGGTAGTTGGTTAGTTTTGATATATTGGAGAGATGTTGCCATTGCTAGAAGACTTTGTGAGCATGCTTTTGTTGTAGCTTTTGATATTATGCATGATAGGTATGGATAATGAAAATGGCAATATATATCCTAAGCATAGAAAACTTAATTTTAATGCAATTATAAATGACCTATGGATACTATATGGATAATCAAATTCTAAATGTAAATATAATAAATAAATCAATCATAAGACTAAATACAAAAATTGCAACCAAATTACATGATATGGATAATAAAGACGTAAGTGCAAACACATTGTAATAATCCTATGACAACCAAGAAGCAAATAACAAACAAAAATATGAAAAAACAAACAAAATATAAACAAACACAGTAAAAAATCAATAAAAATAAACAATAAAACATAAATAATTAAAGTCAACAAAACAATAAAAAATAATGAAACAATCTAATGCAAAGAAAAATATAGTAAAAAAACTAATCTAAACAAATGAAGCGAAACAAATAATAATACAAAAATAATGGTTAATTACAATGTTAGTATCTGTAATAGAGGTGTTACTCTTGGTGATAGGGTGATTCCTAAGCGAGGTAGCAATGACATAGCTAAAACAACACAAGAACAAAAAGCACAAGGTTGCTCCTAGGCTATAGGGGAACAACAACACAAACAAGGAAGACACAAATATTATCCCTAGCAAACAAAAAATACAAAATGAAGAAAATAGAATAAAAAGAAGGGGTAGTCAAAATGACTCCAGATGCACTATGCAAGTGGATGCTACCTACATGGTTTTGAGGACACTAAGTCCAATGTGAACTTTAGACCAATGTAGTTCTCCCAATATATGGGATAGAAAAAAATGGATGATAAGAAAACATTATTGACTTGTACAGAAATATAGAAATGGTCTTGCAAAATGGTGAGTGCATGAGAGTAAAGAGGGGGCACACTTGCAATCATGAAAACTTCAAGCACATAAAACTCATGAAGTTACGAGAGTATGGTTTAAGTGAAAACTACATTGAAAGATAAAATATGAGTGTTCACTAATGAACTAAATTTGTAATTCATAGTGGGCACTATATCTAAGGTTTAGATTAAGAATGAACTCAAAAAATAGTAAGAGCATAAATAACTCGTAAAATGATGAGATTAATGGAAAGGGTTGCTCACAAAATGGTGAGAATGTAAGATAAATCCAAGTGGTCATTAGTGCATAAAATTTGAACACACAATGCTCACTATATAAACTCACAAAATGATGAGAGTGTACAGATAAGGCCAATAAGGATGGAAAAACTAAATGAGAAGTGGTTACTCGTGAAATAGTTAGGAGTCACATAATATTTAAGGTAAAAAAGTGGTTAAAAAAGAAAGGAAGGTACGATCGAGCTAACTTGAGATACCCCATGTATCTAAGTGTTACCTACATAGTCCATGCAGGCTTCAAGCCGATGTAGTTCTCCCAAAAATATGAGTAAAAAAATCAAGGTGGTTTATAAATAAACTGAACAAACAAGATGACCCATCCCCAAAAAAATTGATGGCTTTATATCTCGTGAGGAAATTCTAAGCCAATTTTCATGATTTTATGATTTTCAAGATTTTTACCATTTTTTTTGGAATTTTTTAAGTGTTTCAACTCGATTGAGAATTATGAGAGACTAAATGGTCCAACTTTAAAAACAATGAGAGCGTGGCTTAAGTTACTCATAAAATGGTAAGAGTGTTTAAACTTAAATTACTTACAAAATGGAGTGAACATGGGAAAAGGGTGATTGAGTTGACCTCAACATGAATCGAGTGCTACCTAGATAGTCCTAATGGAAATCAAGTCACTGTAGTTCTGCTTTACAATAGAGGAATTTGACTAGGTAGCAACAAATTTATGAATTAGGTAAATGGCACAGTGTAAAATAAGAATGGAAAGGTGATACGATAATGCATGGTAAAGATGTTGTTCCTTATTGATCCATAAGCAGTTATGATTAGGAAATAATGACATAGGTTAATGACACTAATTTTCCCAATGATGGTTATAATTAGTAGAACTAAAAAATGAGGTAGAACATGATAACAATGAAGAATGCAACTGCCAAACTACTATCATACTAGTCCAAGATACTATCTCTTTGTAGAATACTAAATCAACTACTTAAACATCATTTAAATCTCCTCGTGAAAGGTACCCAAAAAATCAATAGATCAAAATCAAGGTCAAAAAAGGTGGGGAGGTGAGGGAAAAACAACTTCAATCAAGAAGGAGGTTATGGATGGAATGGTATATGGTATGGTATAAGGAATATTATATTATGATATAACATAAGCAAGCCTCGTAGATAATAATTTGGGTCTCTCAAGTGAAATAACAAACATAGAGGGTAGATTAGTATGGTGTCAATCAATAAAACAAATCAAAACAAACATACTAAAAATTAACACTTCTAGCCTTGACACTCAAGGAGCTAGAGAACTACACAATTAACTAACAAAATAAAAGTAAAACAAGAGATTTTACCTTCCATGAGATCAAGTGGTGTGAGTTGGTCATGGATTGATGTGCTCGGCTATGTACTCAAAAAATCTTTGTCAATGAAGCTCTATTAACCCACTTCTCCTTGTCACCTTGGTAATATTGAATTTGGATTTGGCTTGACTTGGTTTAGCTTAAAATTTTAGCATCACAACATTACACAAAAGAACTTTATCTCTCAACAAATTAACATTATAACTTTGGCCTCATATCTTATTTAGGAATGGTCATTGCACTTGTATTTATAGGTTGCATAACTAATTATATTCCTAGAGAGGTTAGGTTTAGAAATAACCTTGGTTGAGTCAGTCTAACCCTGAGATAAGTTAGGTTAACTCTATGTTTGGTCAAAGATAATCATAAGAGCCATGTGAGAGACATGGGTTAAGAATGACCGTCTTCCCCTAATTCCTGATATTTTATACGTGGATTGACAACTCTTATAAGATATTTTTGTTGAATTTATGAATTTGTAAAAATATAAATCCATTAATTCTCCATGATCCACTTGGCCACTTGCCATGAGAGTTGAATAATAATGTTAATTAGTGAATTTAGAAAATAAGAAATTTTAAAAGCCATGGATTTTATATATTTGTGTGATGTCATGATGATATCATCAAATCCAAATTTTTGAATTTTTAAAAATAGAAATTCATAAATTAGGCATGGAACTTTCAACTATGTATTTAATTGGCTTTAATCAATTACATAATTTTGATCAGGTTAATTGCATTTTCTAAATTTATGTAAGGTTATCCCTCACCCTTGGTAAAAAATGTCAATTTTTTTAGTTGTAATTTGACTAGAGATGAATAAAAGAGAGGTTACTATTACGTACAGGGCAATACTCCAAATAGAAATACCTCAACATGATTTTGGGTACTAATGTTCGATGTACAGATGAAATCAAGACATTTAGTGATTCTTAAGCTTAATTTGCATTATTTGGTAGAAATCAATCTGAAGTCCAGTTGGAAGCCATTTGTGGCTAGAATGGGGTGTTTACAATCCCACTAACACTTTTTGAACTACATCTAAAAAGGTTTTTGTGGACCTTGTTGCTCATACTTCTAATTTTGAAGATCCCCAAACATTTCATGATGTAGTTGGTAAACCTGAATGGAATGAAGCAATGGAAGTTGAGGATCATTCCTTGTTGAAGAATGATACTTAGGACTTAGTTCCTATTCCAAACAGAAGAAAATTAGTTTGGTGCAAGTGTGTCTATCACACCAATTATGCAGTAGATGGTTCATTTGAAAAGTACAAGGCATGCCTCGTATCAAAGGGGTTCTCCCAAATTGAGGTATTACTCTAACACTTTTTTTTAATTTTGTGCAAAGTGTAAAATAAAGACCTCTATTCCTAATTATACATACATGAAGTAGGATGCCATATCTTGATGGCACATAGTGGTGGAGATTTTTTCTAAAGTAGGTTCCATGTTTTTTTACCCTTGCACATGTGGGAAACATATTTCACTATTCTTCACTATTCTAGGATGTGGAGTGTGATGCATTTTTTTTCTCTCCTTGTGTTTTCTCTCTCTTTTATTTTTTCATGTATTTTATATAAGAGAATGATTATCTTTTACTTTTGTATGGTGATTATAACATAAGATTTGTATTTGTAAGATGTGTATAGAGTTGTTTTGGTGAATATAATAAGAGTTTGGATTTTATTTCATCATAAATTTTGAATTGTGTTCAAGTCTATTGAGTGTTTTTGCTTAGTCTTTGTGAGTTCATCATTTAGTATTAGAGTAATTTAAAATCTTTTTGAGAGTTTTTTGACGATGTAAGTTATGGTAATAAAACATAAAAGAGGGGGAGTTTCTCATATGAACATGACTATGCAACAACTATAGAGCCAAGTGGAACAACTAACTACAATTATCACAGATCAAAGAAGGTAAACTGAAGATAAAATTGAAGAAGACACAGTTCATGAAAAAAAAAATTAGCAAGAAAAAGAACAACCACTATTAGTAGAATAAAGGATGATTCGAGATTTAGAGGGAAGGAATGAAGGTATCAAGGTTGATGTTCCAGATTATGGAGGGAGTTTAAAACTAGAGGAGTTGATTGATTGTTTGAACAACATGGAGAAGTTTTTCGAATGAAAAACTATGAGATAAGACAAGAAAATGAAGTTTTCATGCATGAAATTGAAGTATTATGTAATAATTTGGTGGGATCACCTATAGAAAGAGAGATAGAAAGGATAAAGAGAAGATCAACATGCAGAGCAAGATGGAGAAGATGTTGAGGGAGAATTTTATTCATGTAGATTATGCACAAACCTTATATCAAATATTTTAGAATTTAAGACAAGAATCACACTATACAAGAGCATACATATGAATTTTACAAGATGTCCATACGAATGAAGCATAATGAAATAGAAGAATAGATGGCTTCAAGGTATGTAAATGGTTTGAAATTTTATATTTAAAATGAACTGAGCATGCATAAAATACATTTCATGGAGGAGTCTTATCAAATAGTTTTGAGGGAAAAAGAAAAACAAAGTAGACAGACTTTTAGAAGATCAACTAAACCAAGAAGAGGAGAACCCCCTCTAGTATGGGGACAATGTGGGTTTAAACCCACTAGAGAGATCATCATGTGGTGTAGAAAATCAAAAAGATAATAGACAAGGGTTTCAATATCAATAAAAAGGAAGAGAATTTCATAAAGGATGAGGATATGGTGGTTTTAGAGTGTGGTTTCTAAATTAACCTAGGTATTATGTTTTTTACAGGCATGGAGAAGAAAGACATAGGGTGTTTGAGTGTTTGATCTATCATGAACAAGAAAGTAGGCAAGATGATCATCCAAGAGTGAATTTAGTTGAAGCTGAGATAAAAGAGAAAAATATTGAAGTTGTAGTAGCATATATTGGGGATAATATCATGATGAGGAGAACACTAATTTCTGTAAGAAAAGAACTAGTAAAAAATAAGGAAGGTGGTGATGTATGGTTGAGATCAAATATTTTTCAAACAAGGTGCACTTTAGGAGATAAGCTATGCAAATTAATTATAGATGGAGGTAGTTGTAAAAATTGGTTTCTAAAAAAATAGAAAATAAACTCGATTTGTAATGTGAAAAGCATTTTTATCCTTATTAGATTTTATGGTTTAAGAAAGGGAATGAAGTTACAATAGACAAAAGGTGTTTAATCAATTTTTTTATAGAAACGACTTACAAGGATGAAATATGATGTGTTATTATTACAATAGATGCATGTCATGTGTTATTGAAAAGGCCATGGCAATATGATAGAGAAAATAATACATATACTTTTTGGAAAGATGGTACAAATGTAATTTTACTACCTCTTAAAAAATAAGGGAAGGAAAAAAGCATGTTGTCCACAAAAGACTTTATCAAAAACATGGAGATGACATGTTTTCAAGTATTAATAGAAGAAAATTCATGGGAAGATATTAAATAAAGTTTTGAAAACAACAAAGAGGAAGAGAGGAGCCATGTAGAGTTGCAAATTGAGGAAGAAGAACTGAAAGTTATTAGGGAAAATTTTGAGAAACCAAAACTTGACATGGAACAAGTTAGTAGTGGGATAATGGATGAGAGGATACAACTAAGTTTCCTTCTTCTTCTTCTTCTTGCTTCTTTTTTAAATTTTATTCTCCTCTCTTTCTCTCCTTATACATTTTTTATATAAGCATGCTCTCACTTTTGTAATTCATCAATCTTGGCATATGATAAACCCCACATTTTTAGAGCCTAAGTATTTAGTTCAACTTCCTCTACTAGGACAAAAACCCTTGGAGTGTATACCTATTTGAGAATGAAAACTCTCATAAAATTTTCTAGTTTTAGTAGTGAAAGATCCTCCCTAGCTGGTTTATGGTGGTTTCACTCAGAAATTACATTGAAGCTTAAATAAAATTTGCTATTATCTAAAGTTTGTAAGAAGAAATTATGATTTCATTATTTTAGTTATATGTATTATTTAATTTTATCAGTGTAATCAGTTCCCTCCATAAATAATATAGTTGGGTATTATCAATTTCACATATTTCAATTGTATGGTTTGTGTCATTTGCAAGCTCTGACAACACTGTAATATCTTTTCAAGGGATAATTAAAACATTTTTTTAATTTTCTGATACCACTGTAAGTTTTTTTAGAAAATTAAAAAACTATTCTAATTTTCTTTTGAAAGAATATTACAATGATATCAGAAAATTAAAAAAATGTTTTAATTGTCCCTTGAAAAGATATTACAGTGTTGTCAGAGCTTGCAAATGACACAAACCATACAATTGAAATATGTGAAATTGATAATACCCAACTCTATTATTTATGGAAGGATTTGATTACAATGATAACATTGAACAATACATATAACTAAAATAGTAAATTTACAATAACCTCTTACAAACTCTAAAAAATAGCAAACTCTATTGAAGCTTTAATATGATTTTTGAATGAAACTAACATAAACTAGTACGAGAGGATATTTCATCACCAAAATCAACTATCTCTACACTCTAAGGGTTTTCATCTTAAAAGAGAAAATTGAACCAAATGCTCAAGCTCTGAAAATGGAGGGGTTATCATATGTCAAGATTGATAAACTATAAAGGTGAGAGCATACTTATATAGAAAATACATAAAGAGAGAGGGAGGATAAGAAAAATTCAAGAAGAAGTAAGGAATGCCCCATAACCAAGTCATGCATGTGATATAATAATGAATTTTTTGTCTTAATGTGCAAAGGGTTAAAAAATAGATTTCTATTTTAGACAAGATCAACTACCTTTTTTTATCTTTGTCTCCTTCATTCTCATGTCACTCCAAAATGGTGTCTCCCTCACACATGTGAAGTCAATCTTCAATAGTGAAATAATGTTATTTTCCTTCCATGTACACATATGTTTCCAAAAATATCCCCATACCTTCTTGACTTCTTGCACAATCCAAAATAAGATTCCACCTAAGAGTGGCATCCCAACTATTCAACGGTGTCTTCATCACCTAAAAGTAGAGATATATGACTCAATAAAAATAAGAAACCTACTTTAAGTGGGGTACTACACCCCATTCCATCACATGCATTAGATTAAATGAGAGATCCTTTATGAACTATGTTAAATCATCTGCAAACCACATCACCTATTGCATCATCAGCTACATCACATGCCACATCACCATTAAATAGTAACTCATGAATAGTGCTTGGGAATAACAACTTGTGAAGAATGATCTCACTCTTAACGATTAAGCAACATATGAGCTCTTGAAAATATCATGAACACCATCAAACACTAAGATACTTTGATCAAAATTAGAACTGAAGACAAGCTTACAAATTATTATATTAAAAAATGGGGATAATACAATCCTCCCTTCTTAGAATTGCTTGTCCTCAATCAATTGTTAGCCCAACCAACAAACCAACTTTGAATAAACAATGTAGTTCTAGTATCCCAAATAAATATAGAAGGTTTGTATGATATTATTTTTGATACATTATGTTGAAATATATCTGTAAATAATACCTCATCTTTCTTGGACATAAGTATAACAATTCTCTATATGAAATTAGCAAATTCTCCATCAAACTGCTTTATCCTTCCACATTTCTATTGTGCCACTCTAATAAAATGTGTAAATTTGGTGTTAAATTTCATTTTTAACACCTTTATAACTTCTAATTTTTCACCTAAATCAAAATTAATAGGGCTATAGAAATCATCCTCTATAGTTGGAAGCATACACCATCCTTTTGCAACACCTGAGTGGCATTAAAAATAAATTCTATTAAAATTGTTCAAGTATAAAATTAGCATTTCAAAATCTAATTTTTTGAAAATTAGCACCTTCTCAATGTAACCACTCATGCAAACAAACCAAGTGCTATCAACTAAATAAACTTTCAAAGCACTAGGAGTTTTGAAACTACCATAAGTCAATTTAGCATCCAATCCAAGAGGTGGATTTTTTGATGAGAAGAAACCATGTTTAGGCCCTTGTCTTACCAAATCCTTATGAAATACAAGATTTGAATTTGCATTTTTTGTTTTGAAATTTTCAACAAGCTCAAAATTACCTCTTTGTATCTTCTCACCATTATAAATGATGAAGTCTTCATGTTTCAAAATATTCCCTTCACATCAAGATTCAATATCTTAATGTTGTCATCACTCGTGTCACCAAAATTAAGAAGTGATTTAGTATCCAAATCAAAGAGTGGATTATTAAAAGATAATGCAACATCCATCTCATAAAAAGGATTATCAAAAAACTAAAAATTACCTTTACATTCTTGCTCAAACCCATCTAGGTGATCCAAATCTACACATGCAAGTTTTGAATTCTTTTATAAGACCTCTAAATCAAACTCCTCTTGAAGAATATCAAGTTCATCAATTAATTGCTTGATTTCTTTAATTATTTCTTCATTCTCTTACTTTCTAAATTGTTCTGCAACATCAAGCTAATTTTTAACTTCCTTTCTTTGCAAATTCTGATTCTAAAATCCTTTACCTCTATGGGGTCTATGCCTTTGCCTCAATTATAAATATTCATCGAATGACATTTTTGTTAACCATTTTTTGCCCAACAGGCCAAAAAATTGGTCCCCCTTCTTTTTTTTATGCTGTTTCAAGCCAATACTTTTGATTTTGCAATTTCTATGGACTCTGCAGAGACTTCTACGAACTCTACAGGAGAGTCTTTTGGCGCATTAAGAACTAGTCAAAGAGTGCAAGGTTTTACAAAGCTTCTTTAGACTCTTGTCTAAAGAAATTCACAAGGAAAGAGAGCTAAAATGGTTCAAAGTCACTTTTTCTCAAGGTTGGAAGAGTGGTTCAATGGCATGATCTTTCAAAGAGTTATCAGCTTTGAACCGTTGAAACATTGAGCCAGTTCAATGCTTTAGTTCAACGCTTTGGTTCAACACCTTGGTTTAATGTGTCGGTTCATCAACTTGGTTCAATGCATTGGTTCAACTCTTTTTGGTTCAATATTAAAGTTCATCGGCAAGTTCATTGCTTCGGTTCAAAGCCTTGGTTCAATTGGCAAATTCGTCACTTTGGTTCAATCAAACGGTTCATCGGCTTGGTTCAACGCATCAGTTCAATGCCTTGGTTCAATGTTTCAGTTCAATCGGATGGTTCAATCACTCAGTTCACTCAGTCGGTTCATCAACAAAGTTCAATGCAAAGCTCAACTCAAAGTTCATCAGTAGGTTCAATCAAATGGTTCGATGCCTTGTTTGAACAAATGTTTGAACCATTGAACTGGTTCAACGTTTGGTTCAAAGGAGCAGTTCAACACGAAAGGTTCAAGCCTCCCGAAGGGCAAGTGCCCTTGCAGAGGGTAGTTTTGAGTTCAAAAGCCCTTGCAGAGGGTAGTGAGCACTTCGAAGGCAGCCGAAGGATTTCAAAAATGCACAGAAAGTCTTAAGGCTTTGAATTCTTTCAGACTTTTTGTCCGAAGGAATTCCTTCAGACAAAAAGTTTGAAGAATTTTGGGGAGGCCGAAAGAGAGAAAAAAGCTGAGAAAATTCCAAAAAAAGGGACCCAGAGAAAATCTCAAAGAAATTAAAGCAACCGAGACAATTCTCGTGAACTTTTTGTCTGAGAGAAAATTATCCGAAGGAAAAGCCCGCGAAGAAGAAAGGCCGAAGGAAAAGGCCCGAAGGAATTTGCCAAGGACAGTGACATCTCGAAAGCCGTCAACCTTAAGAAGATAGACTAGCCATTGGTTTTTAAACTATGACGGGCCCGTGAACATCAATTTTACACTAAGAAATCTAGAGCACAGAGGGCACCAAGTGGCAATCATGGAAGGCTTTGACATGCTTATTTAAGAGTAGCAGAATGTGCCACGTGTCCCCTGCAAGTCTTGAGCAAAAGCTGACAAGTGTCAACACCCACAGTCTCTCTCTTTTATCCCACAAGAACTGTGGTGGGCCCTCGAATGAATTGCTAAAGAGAGCGAAAGCCAACACATGTCCTCTTTTGCATAGACCTTCAAAGGGTGCCTAAAGCTTCCATGAGTCAAGCAGATGCTACCGTGTGTCCTGCTCATTTCACAGCAGAATGCGCCATGTGTCACTTATTTGAAAATCAGTGGAAAGTGGCCAACACAAGTAGGAAGAGCCCAAGGAATGCAGCAACCTGCCAAAAGATAGCCTTGAGGGCCTAAGGAGCCAGAAAGAGATATAAAATAGGAAGAAGACAAGGTGCAAAAAGAGACAAAGTAGGAGGCGAGTTATTGCCAGATGGTCACCAAATGGTGCAAACAGTGAACGACACGGCCTGCTTTCTCTAGTTGACATTTATGAGGGGACAAACTGCAGTCTGTTTGCAGGAAAAGAGCAATATCTTTATAGAAAAGAGGCATAGCCATATTTTCACATTAATGTTGAATGCCAAAGTCAAAGTAGGAACTGATAATCAAACGGCTTCCTCTTCTTAAGGCTCAGAGTGCACATGGGCCGGATTGCAAAAACAATGCCAAAGTCTTTCCCAGAAAGCACCAAGTTCTCTTCCTCTTTCTATAAATTGTAAACTTATCATTTGAGAATGATCCACTCTCTTAGCCTTAAGGCAAAACTCTGCCCAAAAATCTCTTAGGGTTGTAAGGCAGAGCTGCCAGATTTTACCTTGAATCAGGACTTAGCATTTTTACCTCTATCTAGACTTGCACTTTAAAGTATATGTCTGTGTTCTTCTTTTATGTTAAGTCATTATCTTTCATGCTTTTCACAGATCGATTACAATATGTCTAGTGCATTATGAAGTCTCTTTTCTGTAGGTCTGCCAGAAGTGTCTACAACAGGATTATAAGTGCATATTAATAGGTTGCCTAAGTGTGTCACAGAGCACCTTTGGTAGTTCCTTCCTCCCTGTATCTCTACGGACTCCTGACTCACTGAAACAGAAGAGTTTCCCACGTTAGATGAAGTGTATGGGCGTTTCTTCTTGGTGAAAAGTGTATGCTCGGGCCTGAGTGGATCAAAATTTTCCAGGTGTATCACCTTTTCATTTTTAGGCTTAGGTTTTATTTTTAGCATCTCTCTCTCCCTTTTCATCCCCCCATTTTTCATTTTATTTGTTAGCAGTAGGAGAAACCAGGGCCTAAAAGATACATCAAAGGGAGCTAGCCCTTATCTAGAGACTCTCCCCTCCAGCTTCACTGGTCCCATAAGCAAGAGGGGAGTTTCCATTGTTGCGTGTGGAAGGGCGGGAGCTAGGCATCCTGCCTCGGGTGCAGTCCACTACATCAACAATTTTTGGCACGCCCGATGGGACCAACTAGGACAAGTTGTGTCTAGAGAGTTGAAGAATTTTTGTTGTATTCTTCAGCCAACCAGCCTTTGGAGGCTTTTTCCATCAACACCAATGGCGACTCTGAGTTAAATGAACTAGTTAAGCAGTTCTAGTGCCATCAAGAAACAATATTTTGGCATGTATAATTCCATCGTTCAGAACCATGGACCCTATTTTCCTTGGCTAACATGGCTATGATCATTACCAGCCTTATGTTGATCCTTATCAGGTCTAATATGACCGTTCCCAGCCCTATCATGAGCTATATTAGCCTTATGCCCAATCTTCTCAATGTGTCACTTCTCCTACTCAACCCAGTCTCTTTACCAATCAACCTGTCTCCACCTTCAAACAAGCACTGTTGGGATACAAAAAGTATGTAATAGAGCTCAATAATAGAAAGGGATGTGGCCAAGAAATTCTTGATCATGTCATCCATCAAGTGAGAAATGCATTAGATCTAGTTAAGAGGGAATGGACTCCCATTGAGAAAGCCAATTGGCACAGGCTTACAAGTGAGATGTTGGATGTGAGTGGTTTAATTGCATCTTTGGAAGAGAAGCTGAGTATTCATGAGAGGTAGCCTTACCAAGTCTATCAACCTGCATACTCACTGCCCCATGTATCATATCAGTCATACACAGCCCCTGCTTATAAGCCAAGTCAAGCCTGTCAAAGTCCTTTTCCTAATCATGTTGAGGAGAGTTCCAAAATAATAAATCTTGTGTTTAAGGCTAATCTTGATAAACATATTGAATTGGCAAATCTTCAAATGCAACAGTCTGTTTTGGTAGCAAGGGAAGTGGAATCCAAACCCTCACTACCCTCTCACATTGTGGCCCCATCCCCCCAAAAGGAGATGCCCAGTCCGAATATCTTGAGCTGGAATAAAGTGGTTGAGTCATGGAACAACAAGGAGGAGAAAGACATTGTCCAATAGTGTGAGGTACAAAATGAGGTTAGTCCTTTTCAAGTTCCTTCTCACCCTTCCTCCAAAAGCTTATTGCATTTCATGGCAACCTTCATGCACTCCCCATTTCTATGATGATTCCTACGAGCTCCAAGAGGTACAAAATGAGGATAATTTGGGTAAGCATATTAAGCAATTAGAGAAGAAGATGAGACTACTTAGAGAAAGAGAGATGGAGCTTTCAGAACTTGTAGAGGAGCCGACGCCAAAAGACACCCCTTCCACCAATCCACAAGCTAATTTCAATATTGATGAAGTGTTGGTAAAGTGGAGGGACGAAAATCAAGAAATTTTGGCCCAAGGTTTGCCCCCTCCTATTCTGAAGAAAGCCCCCTCTTGTGTGTCAAATCTTTTCTATCAGATGGCACTTGATCTTTCTGGCTCATCTGATGCATCAATCGATCCTACCCTCAATCCCGTGCACCTAGCTTTTCAACATGCCTCTTTTTAGACAGCTCTTCTTGTACATGAGCAAACCCTCCCAAATCTTCCCTAGGTCTTTCAACATGATCTCCAAATTCCAAGCTGGAAGAAGGAACATCATGAACCAGCTCAGGACCTTGAAGAGGATAAAGTTACTCCTTGTTCACAAGGGGAAAATTCCAATCCCAAGGTCATGAGTTGGAAGTAAACAATGGAATCTTGGGACGAAAGGGAAGAGGAGGAAAAGGTTTTGCTCAAAACCTTGAAGAAGATGAGGCTGCTCCTACTCTCGATGATGATTGTGACCTCCAGGAAAGGCTCTTCCAGGAAGATATAGATAGGTGAATTGCAGAGTTGGAGTCCAGAATGAGTTTCCTTAGCCAGTGGGTGGTGGATGTTTCAGACCAAATAGCAAATCCCATGTCTGAACATACCCCATCTACACACCTCCAAGAAAGCTATTAGGCCATGCTTGATATAGATGAAGTGTTGGCCAGATGGAAAGAAGAGAATCATTCAATTTTAGCTTAGGGACTGCCTCCTCTTCCACATAAATTTGTCTCATCAGCCTTCCATTTTCCCCCTTCTCGAGGAGGAACCTATCTTGGAGGAAGCAAGTGAAGAGGAGTATGCTCAGCTCATGACTAATCAGGGAGACTTCATGAGTGCAAATGAGGAGGAGATCACCTTAGATGTCATGGAGGAGCATGGACAATCTCTTGTTCATGTTTTGAATGATTCGTTTGAAGTCATTGGGGTAGGCTGCACTATTCTTCAAGGAGGCTATGAGCTGGATAAGAGTAGAGAAGGCAACATTGGGACTTAAATAAGTATGCAAAGGGGCTGCAGGCTTTTAGATTTATCCTTTCAAGAGGTTGGTGAATCTAAAGATATTTTTTTTGAAGCCATCAAGGAGGATCATCATACCATGGAACCCGAGCATGAGGCAGAAGAGAATAAGCCAATCAATGATGCATATTAAGTGGCTTATGGTGATGAGCCAACAATGATTGATTTCTTGATGAGATAGAACAGCATGAAGAACCAACAGGAGGCAAGATTCCATGAACAAACAGAGTACGTATATGTTGGAAGCATGTTTGAATTTGATCCACTCAGATACAAGCCAACCCAGGTGGCAGGCAAGAAGAGCGGGTCACCAACTCTTCATTTCATTCAACCACTTGTCTAGCACCATAAGTTTCCTTGCCAAGAAGGAGACTTAAGAAGGTTTCCCTTTGATCTAGGAGGGAAGTAGATGTACCTAGTTAGTTGTATATAGTAGTTGCTTTCAATTTTTTTTCTTGCTTTCCCTAAGTGCAGTTTGCACAAGTAGTGTTTTTAGTCTTGTGTGTGCTTTCCCTTGTGTTTGGGGTAAAAAGCTTCATGTTTGATTCTTGGATCTTTCGGGCTGTTGCTAACCTTTCTTCAAAGCTGCATTCTAACTCCGTGCCCAATGGACTACAAGGCAACTGGTCTCTAAGCATAGCAGGCATGCTTCCCCTGGGAGTCGCCAATTTCTTGACCATTTTTTGCCCAATAGGCCAAAAAATTAGTCCCCCTTCTTTTTTTTATGCTATTCTGAGCCAGTACTTTTGATTTTGCACAAGTCTTGTGATTTCTATGGACTCTGCAGAGACTTCTATGAACTCTGCAAGAGAGTCTTTTGGTGCATGAAGAACCAGTCGAAGAGTGCAAGGTTTTACAAAGCTTCTTCAAACTCTTGTCTGAAGAAATTCACAAGGAAAAAGAGCTAAAATGGTTCAAAGTCACTTTTTCTCAAGGTTGGAAGAGTGATTCAATGGCATGATCTTTCAAAGAGTTAGTAGCTTTGAACCGTTGAACCATTGAATCGGTTCAACGGTTTGGTTTAATGCCTTGGTTCAATGCGTCAGTTCATCAGCTTGGTTTAATGCATTGGTTCAACATTTTTTGGTTCAATATTAAAGTTCATTAGCAAGTTCATCTCTTCGGTTCAAAGCCTTGGTTCAATTGACAAGTTCGTCTCTTTGGTTCAACACATTGGTTCAATGTTTCGATTCAATCGGATGGTTCAATCAGTCGGTTCACTCAGTCGATTCATTGGCAAAGTTCAATGCAAAGCTCAACGCAAAGTTCATCGATAGGTTTAATCAAATGGTTTGATGCCTTGTTTTAACAAATGTTTGAACCGTTGAATCGGTTCAATGGATTGGTTCAACGGTTGGTTCAAAAGAGTGGTTCAACGCAAAAGGTTCAAGCCTCTCGAAGGGCAAGTGCCCTTGCGGAGGGCAGTTTTGAGTTCAAAAGCCCTTGCGGAGGGTAGTGAGCACTTCGAAGGTAGCCGAAGGATTTCAAAAATGCATAGAAAGTCTTAAGGCTTTGAGTTCTTTCAGACTTTTTGTCTGAAGGAATTCCTTTGGACAAAAAGTCTGAAGAATTTTGGGGAGGCCGCGGGAGAGAAAAAAGCTGAGAAATTTCCAAAGAAAGGGACCCAGAGAAAATCCCAAATAAATTAAAGCAATCGAGACAATTCTCACAGACTTTTTGTTTGCGAGAAAATTGTCCAAAGGAAAATCCCGTGAAGAAGAAAGGCCAAAGGAAAAGGCCCGAAGGAATTTGCTAAGGACGGTGACGTCCTGGAAGCTGTCAACTTTAAGAAGATAGACTAGCCATTGGTTTTCAAACTGTGATGGGCTCATGAACATCAATTTTACACCAAGAAATCCAAAGTGTGAAGGGCACCAAGTGGAAACTACGAAAGGCTTTGACATGCTTTTTTAGGAGCAGTGGAATGTTCCACATGTCGCTTGCAAGTCTCGGTGGAAGCCGACAAGTGTCAACACCCGTAGTCGCTCTCTTTTGTCCTGTGAGAATTGTGGTGGGCCTCAGATGAATTGCTAAAGAGAGCAGAAGCTAACACATGTCCTCTTTTGTAAGACCTTCAAAGGGTGCCTAAAGCTTCCATGAGTCAAGCGGATGCTGCCACGTGTCCTGCCCGTTTCACATCAGAACATGCCATGTGTCACTTATTTGAAAATCAATGGAAAGTGGCCAGGGCAAGCAAGAAGAGCCCAAGGAATGCAGTGACCCACCAAAAGATAGCCCTGAGGGTTGAAGGAGCCAAAAATAGACAAAAACTAGGAAGAAGACAAGGTGTAGAAAGAGACAAAGTAGGAGGCGAGTTATTGCCAGATGGTCACCAAACGACGCAAATAGTGAGCGACACGGCCTACTTTCTCTAGTTGGCATTTATGAGGGGACAAACTGAAATCTGTTTGCCAGAAAAGAGCAGTCTGTTTGTAGAAAAGAGGTGCGGCCATGTTTTCACATTAATGTGGAATACCAAAGTCAAAGTAGGAGTCGACAATCAACCAGCTTCCTCTTCCCAAGGCTCAAAGCACACATGGGCCAGCTTGCAAAAAGAGTGCCAAAGTCTTTCCCAGAAAGCACCAAGTTCTCTTCCTCTTTCTATATATTGTAAACTTCTCATTTGAGAATGATCCACTCTTTTAGCCTTAAGGCAAAACTCTGCCCAAAAATCTCTCAAGCTTGTAAGGCAGAGCTACTAGATTTTACCTTGAATTAGTACTTAGCATTTTTACCTCTATCTAGACTTGCACTTTAAAGTATATGTCTATGTTCTTCTTTTGTGTTAAGTCATTATCTTTCATGCTTTTCATAGATCGATTATAACATGTCTAGTGCATTATGAAGTCTCTTTTCTGCAGGTCTGCCAGAAGTGTCTACAACAAGAATATAGGCGCATGTTAATAGGTTGCCTAAGTGTGTCATAGAGCACCTTTGGTAGTTCCTTCCTCCATGTATCTCTACGGACCCCTGACTCACTGAAACAGAAGAGTTTCCCACATTAGATGAAGTGTATGGGCATTTCTTCTTGGTGAAAAGTGTATGTTTGGGCCTGAGTGGATCAAACTTTTCCAGGTGTATCACCTTTTCATTTTTAGGCTTAGGTTCTATTTTTAGCATCTCTCTCTCACTTTTCATCCCCCCTTTTTCATTTTATTTGTTAGCAGTAGGAGAAACTAGGGCCTAAAAGATACATCAAAGGGAGCTAGCCCTTATCTAGAGACTCTCCCCTCCAGCTTCACCGGTCCCACAAGCGAGAGGGGAGTTTCCATTATTGCATGTGGAAGTGCGAGAGCTAGGCGTCCTGCCCTAGGTGCAATTCACTGTGTCAACAATTTCAACCTGAAAATTTTCCCCTAATGCTCTCCAATCTCTCATTGCTTGAGCATGTATTTCTTGTTTAGTGGGTTCACTATTCCCTTCTAGAGTGTTATCCCTCAGAATTAAGTTAGGCATAAAAGGTCTAGAGTTGACCAAACCATCAAAATTTTGTGTATGAGCATCTTTATTATTGACTATATTGGATCCTTCTACCCCATTATTATCATTTTCCCCTACATTACCATTATTTTCCATCATTTATGCAAACATCTAAGTAATTTGTTATTGAGATTGAGTCATCAACTACATCATTTGATGTTGTGCCCTAGCAAGATCACTTGTCATATTTTCCAAACTGGATGGCTCTATTATTCTTTCACCCATTTCAAAAAATCTCACTCTTCTACCCAATAGACTGACAAGATGCTCTGAGCTTTGATAGCATTGTAATAACCCTTTTAGGGACAATTAAAACATTTTTTTTATTTTTTTAAAAATATATAAAAATGATACAACCATACAACTGAAATATGCAAAATGATAACATTCAACTATAATATTTATTCACTTAATTGATTACACTATTATTACTAAATAATACATATAAATAGAGTAGATAATCTATAATATTTTCTTACAAAAATTTGAGACACACAACAAACTCCATTAAAACTTCAATGTGATTTCTAAACGAAACCACCATAAACCATCTTAGGAGGATATTTCACTGTCAAAACCAACAAATCTCGTAAGAGTTTTCATCCTCCAAGATATCTATACTCTGGGGTTTTCTTCTTAGTAGAGGAAGTTAAACCAAAGACTCAATCTCTAAAAATGGGGGGTTATGATATGCAAAGATTAATGAATTACAAATGAGAGATATTATGGTGTTGAAGGCATGTGTTGCTGTGTTTGCCTTTTTTTCCTCAACAATAGCTTTTTACATCAATTTGACACACAACAAACTCTATTGAAGCTCCAATGTGATTTCTGAATGAAACCACCATAAACCAGCTAGTGAGGATATTTCATCACCGAAACCAACAAATCTTGTGAGGGTTTTCATTCTCTAAGATCTCTACACTCTAAGGGTTTTCATCCTAGGAGAGGAAATTGAAATAAAATCTCAACCTCTAGAAATGGAGGTGTTTATGATATGTAAAGATTGATGAATTACAAAGGAGAGATATTGTGGTATTGAAGGCATGTGTCACTGTGAGTGACAATCGGTTCTACTTATGTTCCTTAGGTAGAATAAATGTGTGATTGAAGTCCTTTAAGTTAAATTTATATACATAAGATACTATGGCATTGAAGGCATAGATGGCATGTTGTTGTGTTTGCCTATTTTTGCTCGATAACCCCTATATAAAAATCTTAGAGGAGGAAGCACCTACTCTTGTCAAACTGAACAACCTCTTGTTAGAAACCAAAAAAGTTATGTCCTCAAAAGTTGCATTCTGAACACTAGCCATGGCAGAGATAAGCTCTGACTATGTTCCCTTTTAATTAACTTTCTCCTGTATCAGAGATAAAGAATAGAGATGAATTTGAACATAGTTTAAGTCAGTATTTGTCAGAAGAAACTCATGATAGTAATTGGAAGCTACCAACTTTTAAGTTTTATAAAGTCCATAAGATGAATTTCTTTAAACATAGGTTTTAGATTGAGGTTTCCTTTAAATATTTTACACTAAAAGGCTTGATTATTAAAAATTTGGAAGGAAATTGGTTTAATATACTTGTTGTTGAACATTTTAAGACCTTTAAAAAGAAAGGTTATAGGTTCGTCCATATCAGCCAGATTGAATGGGTTGTTGTCCCTTTGTTTTGCTAAGGCCTAGATGTCCCCATTTTATCTATCGTAGTTGATTCTTGGCTTAATAATATTTCTCAAGCTATGATAGGGGCCATAAATGATATTATGCATAAAGGAATGGTAACATGACATGTTTATCCAAACTTCATGGCTGACCTTGATGATGAGACTGTTCCTAAGATGCTTAAGTGCAATCTCCAATTTAGAAACTTGGATATGAATCCTAAAACTGTCCCTTTTAGTATTATTATCTATTGGGTATTCTAATACTGTAGATATCATGTAATTCCATCAAACTACCTTTAGAAAGATGTAGCAAATGTGGTGATTATACCAGGTACCAAAACTAATGGAGAACTAGTTAATATCTCCCAAGCAAATTTTGAATCAGTATCATTACCCCGTTAATGAATTATAAATTATAGAAAATGATGTATAGGGGACCAAAACCTAAAAAGCAATATAGATCATAACTGACTCCTTATGGGGGAAATGATGGTACATATTGTCTCAAACTAATAGATACATGGTAAGAACATGGAAGCCAAAACCAATAAAACCAAAAAACAATTAGGATTCAATCATCAAGGAAAGAACCAAATGTTATAAAACTAGATTGCCTAAATATTATATCCACTCCAGCTAGACATTCAGATGCAATCAAAATAGATTTTTAGAGCCTACTTGTCTTTGATGAAGAATGAAATAAATTCTTAAATCTAGCTAATAACCATCACGACAATCATCCTGACTATTATGATTGCACTATATATACCTAGAATCTTCAAAATATGTTCCATGTAAACATGATGATAGGAGAAGAAACTGAAGAAATAATACTTCCTAGGAAAAAGGATAACAAATTTGGAATTGTTAGTATCACTAAATCCAATGGTGTTGAGGTTAAATGCAATGTCCTATAATGCACAGGAAGATCTCCCCCTAGGCAAATATACATAAATTCTTTGCTGATAGAAAATATGTATTTCAACATGAACCTGATGAAGTTGTTCTAGTAGGAAAGCATAACACCACCATGGGAAGACAACTAAAATGGTGTAATGTTGCTCTCAAAGAGATGGCTAAAAACATAGATGATCTCTACATAGAGATATGTAAAATGAAAGGTTACTTAGATAAAAGGGTTGAAATTTTAGAAAATAGACCAATAGCAGAAACAAAAAATCTATCTCATATTCTAGCCCTTTAAGATAGATCTCTTACAGAAATAATAGTCATTAGATCTAGAATTATTGAGCTAAAAACTACTCCTAAAACCATAGTTATCATTATGGATAAGGATTCAAGAATAATGAAACACATAAACAAAATTTTTGAAACATAGAACCTCAAACGCCATGAAGAAACAAGTGAAAAAATTAGGCAAAATGTTGAAGAAATGATATCTACACAAAACAATCACCTTATTGTGTTCCCTCCTTGATACTTGGGATCATTTGGTGATGACCATAAGTAATTCATCATCAAGAACTCTAAAGTTTGATGATGTGGTTGTTGCTTTGCTTGGAAAGGAGTTGAGAAAAAATCTTTTGTGGTACCATCTAATAATGAATCCTTAACTGTGAGAGGTCAATCTAATGAGAGGAGCAAACAAGGTAGATCACAGTCCAAATCTAAGTAAAAAGGACACAAGATGAAAGGGAAGTGCTAGCATTATGGGAAGCTAGGACATTTGAAGTAAGATTATTGGCAATTACAGAAGGAAACAAAGGATGGAAATCATATTCCACTTCAAGATGAGGTTATCACAAAAAACTCAGAGAAAATGACAATACATGAAACTTTCTGCCTTAGTAACAATAGATTTATTTCTAATCCCTACATTTTGGACTCAGATACATATTTTCACATGTCTTCATAGAGATTGGTTTATTAGAAATCAACCCTATAGTGGAGGGTTTATTTATTTGTGTGATGATTGTCCTTTAAAAATTATGAGAAGGGGTGATATAAGGATCAAGGTGGTTGATGATAGAATAAGGATTTTGAAGGACGTGTGACATGTTATAGATTTAAAGAAGATTTTGATCTCCATCAAGATGGTGGATAAGTTAGGGTATTCATGGACCTTTGGTTACATTCATTTCAAAATTACAAAAGAATCCCTAGTGGTAGAAAAAGGAGAATATTATGGTTCCCTATATCATTTGTGTAGAGATTTAGTGACAAATCATGCAGCAATAACCTCTTCAAAAAATACTCAGGATGTAGTGATGCTATGGCATCAATGCCTTAGACACATGAGTGAAAGAGGTTTGAAATTTTTTTATGACTAAGGTATGTTGTTTAGAATTAAGTATTACGATTTATACTTCTGTGATCATTGTATCTTTGGTAAACAAAAGAAAGTTTGGTTTACTATAAGTGCAGGTAAAACTTTTGATTTCTTGCAACTTATTCATTCTCATATATTTGGACTAGTCCCCACTCAGTCTATCAATAGTAAAAAGTATTTTATAACCTATATAGATAATTATTATAGAAGAGTGTGGGTTTATTTATTAAGAAAAATGTTAGAGGCTTTAGATAAATTTAAAGAATTTAAGGCACGGGTAGAGAAAAGTTTGGGCAAATTTATTTTAAATATGAGGTCAGATAATAGAGAAGAATATTGTTCCAAGGAATTTGATAAATTTTGTATATAGGAAGGGATTAAGAATCAAAATATTGATCCATATACTCCACAATAGAATGGTGTACCTAAGAAGATGAATTACATGATCATAAAGCGTGCAAGAAGCATGCTTAGGGCATCTAAGTTGGATAATAGATTTTAGGTAGAGGTTTTTAATAAATTTATTTATCTTATTAGTAGGTCACCTAAAATTATGTTGGATGGATAGAGTCTAGAGGAGGTTTGGTGTGGTAAGCTAGTTGATTATTCTAGTGTACATTAATTTAGTTATGAATCATTTTCCCAAGTGCCTAAAGAAAAAAGGTTCAAGATTGATTTAAAATCAAGGAAATGTGTTTTTATTAGCTATGAAGATAGAGTAAAGGGGTATATTTTATGGAATCAAACTGACCACAAGGTAATTCTTAGTCAGGATGTTGTCTTTGATGAAAAATACTTGCAAAGGAAGGAGGTGCAACAAACACCTGAGATTGTACCTGTTGAGGTAGTTAATGATGAAGAAGATGGAAATAAGCATGTTAAAAATTTTGATCAACATGCAGAGCACAAAGTTTAGTAGCCACAATTGAGAAGATCCACACATGTCAAAAGGCATCGAGAAAGGTATTTTCTTGGTTTTAAGTTCTCTTTTGCATTTTTAACTAATAAGGGGGAACCTAGTTCATTTCAAGAAGCTAGAGAATTTGAAAATGAAAAAAATGGAGGAAAGGCATGGAGGAAAAGATGAGAACACTCTATAAGAATGAAACATGGGAACTTGAGGATCTCCCATCTGGAAGAAAGAGTGTTGATAACAAGAGGGTGTACAAATTGAAGAAAAATAGTGATGGGTAATTGGAACACTATAAATCTCATTTGGTGGCAAAAGGTTACATATAGAATTTAGGTATAGATTTCAATGAAATATTCTCTCTAGTTATGAAGATAACTACTATAAGATTTTTACTTGCACTTGTAGCAACACAAAATCTGAACTGGAGTAGCTTAATGTAAAAATTGTATTCTTACATGGTGATCTTGAGGAACAGATTTATATGGAACAACATGAGGACTCTAAAGAAAGACACAAAGAGCATTTGGTTTGAAAACTAAAGAAATCATTATATATATTGAAATAAGTGCCAAGGATGTGGTACATAAAATTTGATACCTTATGAAGAGCCAATGTTTTAATGGAAGTGAATATAATCATTGTGCATACTATAAGAGTTTTGATAATGGAAGCTTTATTATCTTGCTACTATATGTTGTTGATATGTTGGTTGCAGGGCCCACATGAAAAAAATCAATGATTTAAAGGCTCAGTTGGGTAGGACATTTGAAATGAAGGATTTAGAAGCAAAAAACCAAATTTTAGGGATGAAGATACAGAGGGACAAAAAAGGAAGATTTGGTTATCTTAGAAGACATAAATAGGAAAGATTTTGCAATGCTTCAATATTCAAAATGCAAAACTAGTCTGTACCCTACTTCCTACACACTTCAAATTATCTTCTAAATAGTGTCTTAGAATAGAAGAGGAGAAGACAAGCATGTCTCATGTAACATATTAATCAGCAGTAGGAAGCCTCATGTATGCCATGGTGAGCACCATACCATATATTTCCAAAGTAGTGGGAGTTGTTACCCAGTTCATGGAAAACCCTAGTAACGAGCATTAGTTTGCAGTGAAGTGGATATTTAGATATTTGAGAGGATCTTCAAGAGATGTTGTTATTTGCTATGGAATAGTAAATTTACAAAGTAAAGGTTTTATAGATTTAGATTTTAGTATAGACAGAGATGGATGAAAGTCCACTACAGGATACACTTTCACTCTTATTGGTGGACTTACAAACTAAGCGTCTAAGTTAAATCCAGTGGTGGATTTATCAACCACTAAAATAAAATATGTGCCTATAACTGAAGCTTGCAAAGAGGCAATGTGGTTAAAGAAACTATTGGGTGATATCATGGAAATATAGGCAAAGATTACTTTACATTGTGATAGAATGAGTGCAATTCACTTTGTGAAGAATGCAACATTTCATGATCGTACAAAACATATTGACATCAAGTACCATTTCGTTAGGAGTATGGTGGAGAATGGCAGAATCATGTTCTAAAAAATTGACATTAAATAAAATATTAAAGATATGCTAACAATTTTAAATCCTAAGATCCTTCCCAATGCTAGGATTTAAAATTAGAGTTGCATGTTTGTCACAACACTAATCTTAATAACACATTCTCCATCAACTAATAGTTGCACATAAATTCCCAAATGGAAATCAAGATCATCAATCTAAGGGAATGATCAATGGATTATCCCACTTGTCTATGCATCTCTATGCATGCTCACCTACATAAAATGATGACACATGCCTTATCTCTCTTGCTTCAATGCACAAAATATGATTAGGTTGGATACTTGACACACCCTCATCTTCTTGCATCTCAATGTTTCTACCTTCTTGGTTAATTCATATATGTTGTGCATTGGGATATCTTCTCCTCATTATCTTTACCAACCCACCATTCATTTGATAACCCCTAAAGAATCCACCCTGATGTGCTTTGGTTCTCTTACTTTTACACTTTCTTGAGGAAACCTGTTATCTAGTCATTCAACCAACATCAATGCCAATTTTTTTCCCCTTATCCATTTCCACTTTTCACCTCATGCCATGTTTTGGGTTGTGTTCCTCTCCAAGATTCTGGTTTATTTCTATATTGTGATCCATGCTCCCACATAACATATTCTCCCATATTTTTTGTTAGCATATTTTCTAATCTAGTCACCTCATCCTCACATTAATGTACCCCATTGTACCATGTTTTCATCTATAGTTATCCCGTAATACATCATCACAACATCATATCATAATCTATCAAATCCATGTTATTAAATCACATCATAAAACATCATGCCTTTATATTTGCTTCCAAACCAATCAATCAAATATCTTTCCAATCTAAGCACACCGATTTTCAATAGGATATATTGTTCCCTATTCTACCTCCTTGCATATATCATTATTTTGGGAAAATAAAAGAATGTAACTTATCTTTGAGATATATCATTCTCAATTTTCCTCTTGACATATATCACTGTTTGGGGCAGATCCATCAATCATTATCAATCATATTAAAAATTCAAGCCTTATCTCAAGCGAGTTAATCTCATTTATGGGTTAATCCCATCCTTTCATCTATAACATCCATATCTATTTCCATGATCATCCTAATAGAGTGATAAATACTCATGTAAGGTCTCTCCAACATGTCATTACTGTAGTCATATTGCAAACATATAAAAATAAATCTTTTGACAAATAAAAAATCTATTTAATTTTTGTTTACTAGTATTATTCACTTCATATCTCTACTATGAGATACCAATATAAATAGGAGAGATAAAATATTTTTTTAGTGTTGAGTAGAGGATTATTTAATGCAAGTGGTCATCCCACTAAAGAAAGTCAAGAGGACACTAATTTTCATTAAAAAATCTACCAAGGTTGGTGGCCCATGGAGTGTGTGCATACTAATTAACATGTGTACATAATTAAACCCTTAACAGAGCTAGCTAATCTACTCTAATAGCCTCCCTTGGGCAATGGACAGGAAGATAAAACATAATAAAAATAGGTCATGACTATAAGGCATGTTAAGGTATCCATGTACAAAAGAAAATAATGCAGTGTGAAGCCAAGTGTCCTTATGGATGCCAATCCATCTTGCCTAAATACAAGGATGCCAGTTGTTGTAACCATCAAGTTAAATTAAAACTGATTCTAAATAAGAGGGTCACTTAGAAGAAACATTAATCTCTAAAACATTGGGTAGAAGGATCTTAAGGAAGCATTGTCTAACACCTACCCTTAATACTAAACTAGGATAAGATGTCTATAGATGTCTCCATTGAAGAAGTTGGATGAAATAGTGAAAAGTAATCACAAGTACTAGTATTTAATCAACATTAGTGTCACTAAACAAGTTACTAAAATTATGAATAAATATCCTACTCCAAGAATTGTATGAGTGATCGAAGCCACTCCTTAATCATCGCCCTGCTAAAATTGGAATCCATTGGAATAACTTCACTATAAAATATCGAAGACTGTTAATAGGGAATAAGGATGTCTAAGATATGGTAGAGGAGGAAATATTAAAACAATAAAAAATGCATTAAAAATAGAGCACACATGCATAAGATAATAAGTAAATGTTGAACCCTATGGCACTATCTTAAAGTAACTGAAAAATACCAGTGGAATGAGACAAGAATAGTCCTTAGATAGTTTCTAACATATAAAGTATCTAATAATATAAACCTTTACAATGGAGGAATAACATTTTTGTGAGAAAAAATAATAAAAAACTTAAAAAATAGTGTGAAGTAAGGTACATGCGCAACAATGAAAAAGATGATAATATCAATGAAGAGTCTAGTCACTAATATTGACTTAATGTCAATCTAATCCCAATAAAACATTAAAATATGAAAAAATTGACATTGTATGTAGCAAAATATCTCCTGATAGAAAGGAAACTTATATTACATCAAAGAAATCCATCAATGAAAAATGCTTGCAATCATGCCTAAAAATGTTACATGGAGTAACTATGGTTGTTGGACCACAAAAGCATTAAAACTATGTGCACACATAATTAAGTCATAATAAAGCTTGACTAATCTAATCTAACACCCTCCTTGAAGTGACAGTGAAAGAGATAAAGCACAACAAAAATAGGTCATGACTACTAGAACAACTAAGGTTATCATGTACAAAATAAGATAGTGCAGTGTGAAGTAAAGTGTCTTTATGGACATCAATTCATCTCTCCAGAATACATGGATGTTAGTCATTGTACCTCCAAGTTAATAGGAATTGAAACAGAATACAAATATCACTTATAAGAAACATTGATCTCCAAAATATTAGGTTGAAGAACTCAAGGAAGCAATACCTAAACATCTCCTCAATGTTGAACTAAGAGAAAATGATAATAGATGTCTCTCCTAAAAAACGAGCTGAAATGGTGATAAGCGATTACAAATACTAGTAAGAACTTCACACTAGTGTCACTAAGCAAAGATCACTAAAGCTGGGAAGAGGTATCCTCTAAGAAACTATATGATTGGTTGTAACCACTCAAAAAATAGTTGAGAATTACACTACTCCAAGAATTATATGAGTGGTCAAAGCCACTCCTTGATCATCACCTTAGTAAAACTATAATCCACTAAAATAGCTTCACTCTAAATTATTAGAGACTGTCAACAAGCCAAAAAATGTTGAAGATACAATCAAGAAGTTGAAAATAGTGAAAAAATGTATGAATATGAAAGCATGAATGCATAGATTAGTACTGAATGCTAAAGCATGTGACACTACCTTAGTGTAGCTAAAAAAACTAATTAAACGAGACAAGAATTATCCTCATATGGGTTTTGGCAAGCAAAGTCCCTAATAAGATACCCATTTATATTGGAGGAATAATATTTTGTATGATAAAATTTATTAAAAAACTAAAAAGTGTGAAGTAGGAAAGTAAAAGTTCACCAATAAAGAATAAATGTATGCTCAAAAAACACATGTCTAACAAGGCCTGAAAAAATAAGGAGCTTTAAAAGGTAAGAGGAGCAATGAGTGATCAAAGACGATGAATAGTGGAGGAACTGTCTATATTTCCCTCCTCAAGATTGTTTTTTATGCCACTAAGAACAATTAGAGATAAACCTCAACTAAATATGAATAGCTAATCAAAATGCATGCATATGAATGGGGGAAAAATACATAATAGAAGAATGTGAGGTAATATTTAAATATCTGTCAAGTTGATCAGGGTTGATAACTATAATCTCAGATTTTGAAGAATTGAGTGAAGGTGTTGCAGAGCTCATATGAATTTTAATATCCTTATGAATACTAGAATGAACAAAAAATAGAGCTTTGTAATCAAATGATCCCATAGAAGATGAAACACCTACAGAATGACCAATTTCGTGTCTAGAAATCCATGTAATAAGTTGGATAGAGGTAGCAATTCCCTGTAGATGTTTACCAATTCTCAAAAATCTAGTAGTGTGACCCATTGAATGAAGCATGTGAGAGCCAAAGATAGTGTTAGATCTCTAAAAAGAGGAAGATATATATTATTGTAAATTATCATTGATGTCATGTGTTTGTGTGTTGTCATTAATGTCAAAAAGGATCAGTAAGGTGAAGAGTTGTCTTTGATGTCATATGCCTAAAGTCATTGATGTCAAAATAATCCTGAGGTCAAGTGTTTAAAATTTGGATATGGTCATTAGCATGAGTTTTTTTGGCATTAGAATGAGTCTTAGAGTGAATCTACAATGGCAGGAAGGTCTCAAAGTGGTAGGGTGCTTAGTAGGTTTGTGTGAATGGACTTATTTTTTAGCATGAATATGGCTTGTAAAGGTATAATGGTGGTGATATAGATGTATATGAGCTTGAATTTGTAAAATTAAAGGTTAGATCATGTGATAAAGGTGTTAAGTTAGTCACATGACTCTCAAAATGAGCCAAAGGCCTAAGTTCTTTTTTAGTGGTCTTCTCATGGACCTAGTCTTAAGACCCTAGGTCACAGAATGAGGTATCATGATCAATTTTGGAGGATTTTGAGATAATTTAGTCATGGATTGAGGTGTGATATGTTGTTCCAAGAGTGCTTATGAAGTTTTAGGTCTTGAGTTTAAGGAAAAAGCATGAAAAGTGGGTCTTGAGGTCTCTTGAGTGCTAGAATGAGGAGTTGCATACCTAAGAAATTTTTGATGCTTGTTGACATGTTTTATTGTTTCATGTGAAGATAATATCTTGGGGAGAGATGTAAAAGGGTCCTAAAAATGTCTTCCAATCATTAAGAGTTGGTTTTAGGGGCAAAGTTTTATGAACAAACATTAAAAATTGAAACCGGTCTAAAACCCTACTAAAACCCTCATAATGAATTGATATGGAAGATCTTGATGTAAATGACTAAAAATATATTGGTTGACCTATTTTTACATTGGGATCATGTAGAGGACTATTTCAGGTACCTCTAGGTGGCATTGGTCTATCAGATGAGTGAGTGGAAGCTATAAAAAAACTCTTATTTCTTTAATATTTGGTATAACAATCATGATTGATTGAGTCAAAGTTACAAAATGGATGGAGGTTGAATATTGAGACTTATGTATCATTCCCATGGTGATTTATGAGTAGGTTATAGAATTCAAAATTTCTAAACTAATCATAGAAGATGACCTATCACTAAAAAAACTAGTGACAAAGATAGTGAGAAAACCAGGCAAGAGTGAGAATGAGATTAGGGATGAGTTGTAATTGATTAGGAATGAATTAAATTGCATGGATTTGATGTTAAATACCTATAAAACATATCCATATTGGTTATATAGGTTTTTAAGGTAATGAAAAATGTTGTTTACAAGATGACTTGTCTAGTGAAGATGAGATAATAAAGGTGTAAGGTTCAGAGTTTGGTATATATATTTCATATTTTCCATTTGAAATTTGTATATTTGTGTTTGGATATGTTATAAACATCTCATAGGATTGTAAATATATTTAAAGATTCCATAAAAGTGTCTACACAGGTGTTGGAATGTAAGATCACCATGATTGGTTCTCACGACAGAATGACAATCTAGGTATGCAAGATGGAGTGATGAGTTTGAAATGTTATATCATGAGTTTATGTTTATAATACACATTTTTATGTTTTTTAGGATGTATATTACCTATAAATTCTTGATTTAATGTTGAGATTCACTTTAAGAAGTTTTAACATGGAAGCTAAAATGGCTTATCTAGTTGTATAAGGACTGTGGGAGAGAAGCTCAATAAATTGGTCTACAAGACTAATGGTTGACACTAGATCTTATGATATATATATATATATATATATATAATAATAATAATAATATATATATATATAAATTCTATATAGGTCACAAAGGAACTATGAATATACATGATATATCTTGAAATTGTCCTTATAGTAGCTAAAAACAACATTCTTCATGACTATATTTTTGGAGCTACAGACAATTTTTTGTATGTGAGTGAGAATGATGTTCTTGATTCTTTATGCATAGTGTTGAAGAATAAAATGCACATGAATTTATTAGAGAATACTCATAGGTTAATTTTAATTCATTTTTATTCATGATAAACTCCTATGAAGGGAAGAAAGGTCAAAGGTTCTTGACTGGGTTTTTGAAGCCTGCGTGCAATTCTGAGTGAGCATTTGAAAGTGATCAGTTTGAGTTATTTCACCATATATGGTGAAAGATAATGGACCCAGGGTTAAAAATAAGGTCATGGAGGTCTTATCCATATTATTTATTGATATGGTTATATGGAAAAGCTGAACGTATGCTTTAGTTTTGGTTGATAGAATTTATGAGAATGAGAAGGCCTAATTGTGAGTATGTTTAATGGTGTGATTCAAGGAGTGAATTGAACTAACAAGTGGTATGGACATAAGTTAATTTTATTATGGGTATATTTAATGTGTATTTTAAGTGTTCCATATATGTGTGGAAGATCAATAAGTTTCAAAAGGCTAAGTGTAACGTGTTGCTTGAGATAGACTTAATGCATTAGGTCTCTAAGTAGGCCTAAAAGAAGAGGTATAAGTGAGTTTGGAAAACCTAATGATGATTTTATTTTGATTTATTATTATAACATGTCCTAATACATGGTTTAGGTTTGACCCTAATGAATTAGTACTTTTGTCGACTAAGAGTGTGAATGATCTAGTGATTGGTATAAGTAAAAGGCATAATAAGCCTATTTGGGTATGTACGAGGAATGAGTGTGCAAGTGAATAAAAGATCAATTTGAGGAGTAGAAGGAGGTAATTTATGCCATCAAATGGGAGTAGAGGATTATTCATGAATATCCAATAGAATTTTTGAATATGAATAATAAGGTCATATGACCTAATTAAGCCATATGAGGGTTATTTGAGCAAAGTAGAAGAAGGGCAAATTTACTTGTTTGAAGAGGTAGTTTGAGAGTGTTGAAGGAGTGATATTGTGTTGATTAAGAGACCATGAAATTTGTATCAAATATGTGTTGTTGATGTATGACAATAGATTGAGAAGATATAGAGATGAAGAAGTGGTCACCATCTATTGGTTAAGCAACAAGGTGTCTTGAGGTGATCCAATTGGTCTCGATTGAGTTGGTGCTTTGTCAAGATGGAGTGGAAGTTGCCTTGTATATTGGTGCATGTAAAAGTGTCATTGAAGTGGATCAATTGGTGCTGAGTCACTCAGGGGGTTGGTGCCTCCTTGCAAGTTGGTGCTTGTTAAAAAGACTAGTTGACTAGGTAGGGGTTGGAGCTCCTTGTGGAGTTGGTGCTTCACTAAATTTTGATATTGTCATTATAGGATTATATTAAATTTTTAGGGTTTAATGGGTTTTATCTCCCTTAAGGTTTTTCTACATATATGATGTGTTTTGTGCTTCATACTCTTATTTATGCTTGTTTGTACATCGGTTGATCTATGTGATTGAATGAATGCTTCATAAGTGATAAGTGGAAATTGAATGTATGTTTTTGAAGACACTAATTAACCCCTCTCTCAGTGGTTGTGATTCCAATAGATATTCAATTGGAACACGAGTGGGTTGTGTAGAGTGTGTAACAACAATATGCACATAAGCCTTATCTAAAATAATAGGAATAAAAAGAATAATGGGTTGCTCAAAATTTAGCATGTCACATTGTAAAAATGCATCAAGTGGATGTGTGCCAAATTTAGTATTACTTGTAGACTAGAAATATAGGTAAGAATGTTTAACATATCAATGATGTTGCATGCTAGTGATTTTGAGCATAGATCTAGTATTAATTAATAGATTTGTACTTTATTACTTTGTGATACAGAGAAAATTCACTATTCATGTTGGTGAGGTGATAGAGTCATTATTCATGTTGACGAGGTGGTAGTCACTATTCACACTGATGAGATGGCAATCATTATTCATGCTAGTAAGGTGGTAATTATTATTCATACTGGTGAGGTGGCATGTGGGGCAAAATTCTTTGTGGGGCTCCATGATTGTGAAGAGTTATCTTTTATCAAAACAAAATTATTTAATTTTTACAAAATTGTACGTATGAGATGCATATAATTAACCCTTACTCACCTTGATTAAAAAATAACATTCTACTATTAAAGCAATCAATTATACAAAAACAATGTTCTAATTATTTTTTACTTGATTGATTATAATACTCAAGTATTACTCTCTATTTATAGCATTTGAGGGAATGTGATGAGAGTTCATTTGTCAATGTGAAACTACTTCAGTTGTCAAATGAATAGTTACCTACCATGTGCATAAATGCCAATATTCCTACATACTATGTTGACTCTTATTTAGACATGTGGGTGTGCAACATGGAACCCCACTTGCATTATAATAACTATGGTGAAGTTTCCCTTAGTTAAGACCCAAGTTAATTTTAACACAAGTTTATTAATCTAACATCCTTCCTTAAGAATAACTTGGAGAGAAAATAAAACTCTAAAAATGGGTTCTAACAATAAGCCCTGATCAGGTATCCATGTATAATCAAGATGAATAAGAAATTGGAGATAATCCCCCTATATTTATAACCTCCTTGACCCTTAACATATCCCTAATAGACACATACTTGGCTGTGAATAGAGGTTTGGTAAAGATGTCAGTAACCTAGTCTTCAATGTGAGAGTACTAAAAATTGACCACATGATCCTGAATGAGCTGTCGAATGAAGTGCATGTGAATCTTATTATGTTTAGTGCATTGGTGTTATACTGAGTTGTGAGTAATGTAGATAAAACTCTGGTTATCACATCAAACTATAGTGGGTTGGTCGGATGGAAATTCAAACTCAAACAAAATTTGACGGATCTAAAGAGTCTCTTAGCCTGCACTGATAGCTCAATGGTATTTTAACTTGATCAAAAAGAGAGAAATAGTATGTTGTTTCTTACTTGACCAAGTCATAGGACCAAAGCCAAGATGAAATATATATCCAGAAGTGGACTTAAGATCATCAACATCACCTGCCCAATCTGAATATGTATAACCCACTAACTAAGATGAGCCTCTTAATGTATACTCAGTGCCATAATTGTTTGTGTCATGAATGTAGTGAAGTATGCACTTGATGACTTGACAATGAATCTCATGGGGATCTTACATGAATTGAGATACAAGTCCAACAGTGATTGAGATAACTAGTTGACTATTAATAAAAAAAATAATGCTACCTATCAATTGTCTATACAATGTAGCAACAATAGATGATGTAGAACACTTGGCAGTCAAAGTGACTCCAACATGAAAGGGAGTTGGGGCTAGCTTATAATAAATCATGTTGAAGTGGTGAAGCATGCCAAAAGCATACTTAGGTTGAACAATGTTGATTCCTATCTTAGATTGGAAAACTTGAAGACCAAGGAAGTAATGAAGAAAGACCAAGTTAGACATCTTGAACTAGTATATGAGGCTTGATGTGACATCCTTAATAAAAAAGGAAGAACTACCAGTGATGATCAAGTCATCAAAATAAAGCACAAGTATAAGGAGTTCACCATCTATCCTCCTTGTGTATATGATGGGGTTTGAATGGCATATGGAGAAATCATTGTCAATCAAAAAATGATCCATTCATTCATACCAAGCTCAAGGAGCTTGTTTGAGACCGTAGAGATATCATCGAAGTCTACAAACAAGGGAAGAATATTGAACATATTATGGTGGTTGCTTCATGTAGATTTCTTCCTATAAATATCTATGCAAGAAATTACTCTTAACATCCATTTGATGCACTTTCCAACTATGTGATGTAGCGAGTGTGAGAACAAGGCAAATGAAATTCATCTTTGCAATATGGGTAAATGTCTATGAAAGTCAACTCCCTCAACTTGGGAGAATCCTTTTGCTATGAGGCATACCTTTTACTTGTAAACCAAATGATTTGTTGCATACTTGGTGTGATAGACCCACTTGCATTGAACCAATTTTCTTCCTTTTAGAAGAGGAACTAAGTCCCAAGTATCATTCTTCAACAAAGAATGATATTCAACTTTCATTGATTCATCCCATTCAGGTTTTCCAAATGCATCATGAAATGTTTGAGGATCTTCAGAATTAGAAACATGAACAATAAGGTCCATAACAGTCCTTTCAGATCTAGTTCAATGAGTGTTAGTGGGATCACCTTTCAAAGTGCCAAATGATTCTCTTGTCATTTTGACCCATTATGGAACTATCTTTGCAATATGAGGTGGAGGATGAGCCAAAGGAATTGGAGGTCCTTCATCCACTAGATCATCTGAAGAGTTATTGTTATTAGATGAATAACAATGTGAAATAGATACAATTGGAGAAGAAGTTGAAGATGGTGGCTCACAGGCCAAAGAGTGTTCCTCAACTTGAACATTGCACCTATAAATTACTTCATGAGTATGAGGGTCAAACAAATGATAGGATTTTACATTTTCACAATAGCCAACAAAAATGTAGGATTGGCTCTTCTTATCCACAACCTTACATTTTTCATCTGGAATGAATCCTTAGGCTTGACTACCAAACACAAGGATGTGAAAAACATCAAGATTTTATTTGGGCTAAGCCTCTTCTGGTGTCAAATTTTGAAAAATTATATAAGGAGTGTGGTTGTGAATATAGTTGGCACATTCGATGGCTTCTACCCAAAACTATGGGGTTAGAGTCTTGGATTGAATCATCAAATTTGTCATTTCTTTCAATGTGTGATTTTTCCTCTCAACAACACCATATTACTGAGGTGTGTAAGAAAATGTATGCTATAAATGATGTCATGAGTAGCACAAAATTTTATAAAGGCATGGTTTATATATTAACCTACATTATCTGTCTGAAGCCACTAAATCAAGAATTTGGATTGTTTTTCAACAAATGCTTTGAACTCAACAAAATGATAAAAAATGTCACTTTTGTACTTCAAGAAGTACACCTAAATTTGGTGAGAGAAATCATCAATAAATGTGAGCATTTACTTGGCTCTATTAAAATATTTCTTAGGGAAAGACATTAAGTCACTATTAACCAACTAAAGTGGACCCTTTGTGCACCAAGATTTTCCTTTTAAAACTTTTCTTTGTGATGTTTTACAAGAACACATCCTTGAAAAACACCATATTTTCAAGAGACTTTAGAAAAGCCTTTGACCATGTTGTGAGTACTCAATTGTTGTAAGTACCTAAAATTGAAATGACCAAATCTTTGTGTCATATTTTTCTTGAAGAATCATCATGAACAATAAGTGCATGAGAATATTTGGAATCATGAAATGTATCAAACTGATATAGGCAAGATGAATCATTTACTTTTCTAGAAGCAACCACCACCGCAGGAATATGCAAATCTCTGATAATAACATTGTGTGGATAAAATTCCATTGTACAACCTCTTTGAGAATGATAAATATAATAAATGGAGAGAAGAATTACTGAAATATCATATACATACAAAACATATTTCAATTCTCCATGTTGTAAGTCAATTATTTTAGATACTAAGACTGATAAAAGAGTAGAATCACCCACTAAAATTTTAGAAGTGTCACTCTTAATAAGAGAGGTGAATGCATCTTTTGAATTTGCCATATGATGGGAAGATCTTGAGTTGACGATCCAAGCATCCATAGAGGAATGAGTGGCAGTGAAGGCATAAACATTTATAGAAAGAGCTTTATCTTTACCTTTATCTTTGTTGTTTTTAGATGAGGAAGAAGACGACATGTGAATGTGAATTTTATGTTTATACATTGCTACTTCTAGAAGAGACATCTTCTTCCAACATTAATATTCTATATGACCATCTTGATCATATAAAGTACAATGATTTGTAGTGGGCTTCTTGTGAAAATATGGTGATGAAGAAGATACATGTCTTATTTTTTCAGAATTGGGACCTTGGGGTTGTGCTCGTGGTGTATTGTTTTTCTTTATCCCTATAGGATGATTGGTCACCAATGCCTGAGTCTTGGAGTGCCTAGAGGAGATGAACTCTTGTGAGGGTGAGTTGATCTTCATATTTTGTAAGACGTCCACAAAATTCTTCAAATGTAGGCATTTCAAACTTATCTCCAAAATTGTCCATGGTGAATAAAAAAATAGTTGCAAAGATCTGAAATGGGCTTTTCAACTAGGCAAGAATGGTCATGATAAAAAAATTGCCAGGTTTTGTATGGCCATAACCTAGTAACTATGATTTGAGAAGCATGATTTTAGACAAATAGTCTACAATACTTTCAAAATAACTAGGATTTAATGAAGATAGTTCAATTTCTGGATAAATAATCTTGATGTCATTATTTGCACCAAAAAATTAATTAATTTTTCCCTATGCTGCATGAGATGTTTTATTTTGAACATGAAATTTGAATCCATCAAAAATATTCATACTTATGAGCCCTAAGGCTTTATCATATTGATTCATCTATCAGATCTTATCTATGGGTTTCTAGCTCAAGTTCTATGCCCATTGTAACCTCAGTGGTGGAGCTGATGTGGTAGCTCGATCGTGCGCTGAGGAAGAAGTGGTTAGGATGAGCAATAGGCTTGGGCCCTATGTTTTTTTTAATTAAAAAACTTAAATATTAATTTTTAAAATTAATAAACCTTTTTTTAAAGGTTGGTTCAAAAAACATGAATTGCAAAATATATTTTTAAAAACTTTATTAAAAAATAAAATATTTTTAAAAGTTTTTTTATTTTTAATTTTGAAGTATATAAGCTAAAAGGGGCCCAAAATTTAAAAAATCGAAGACTTTTACTCAATGGAAGGTCATAATTGATCAGAGAGTTTTGATAGATCAGTAGCAAAAGGAATTTGATTTTTCTAAAACGAAAATACTCTCCCACTAAATTGACTACTACATATGCATCCATATGATCAGATCTAACTCAAAACATGTAGATTTTTTAGAAAATCAGTAGTAACCAACAACCTTGTTGACTAGATCGGAGCAAATGGAGTTAAATTTTTGTAAAATAAAAGCTCTCCACCACTAATTTGACTAGGGAAAATACATCTGTATGATCAGATATATTGCACAAAATTATCGTAGTCTCCAAATTGAAAATTTGTCACAAGTAGCTTCTATGACTCAAATATATCTCATTTCGACACTATAGCTTTATTTGAGTAGTATGATAAGATGAAAGACTTGAAAGGAGGGTAATTGAGATAACTATGTTACTATATAAAAATTGTATATATGGGATGCATACAATTAACCTAGACTCATCCTAGTAGAAAAAACATCCTTCTACTATTGAAGTAATCAACTTTATAGAAACAAAATTTTGATTATATCATATTTGCTTGTATGCATCCCACATACAATTTTTATATAGTAACATAGTTATCTCAATTACCCTCCTTTCAAGTCTTTCATCTTATCATACTACTCAAATAAAGCTATAGTGTCGAAATGAGATATATTTGAGTCATAGAAGCTACTTGTGACAAATTTTCAATTTGGAGACTATGATAATTTTGTGCAATATATCTGATCATACAGATGTATTTTCCCTAGTCAAATTAGTGGTGGAGAGCTTTTGTTTTGCAAAAATTTAACTCCATTTACTTCGATGTAATCAACAAGGTTGTTGGTTACTACTGATTTTCTAAAAAATCTACATGTTTTGAGGTAGATCTGATCGTATGGATGCGTATGTAGTAGTCAATTTAGTGGGAGAGCATTTTTGTTTTAGAAAAATCAAATTCCTTTTGCTACTGATCTATCAAAACTCTCTGATCAATTATGATCTTCCATTGAGTAAAAGTCTTTGATTTTTTAAATTTTGGGCCCCTTTTAGCTTATATACTTCAAAATTAAAAATAAAAAATCTTTTATTTTTTAATAAAGTTTATAAAAATATATTTTGCAATTCATGTTTTAAAAAAAAAAGGTTTATTAATTTTAAAAATTAATATTTAAGATTTTTAATTAAAAAAAAACATAGGGCCCAATCCTATTGCTCATCCTACCCACTTCTTCCTCAGCCCATGATCGAGCTACCACATCAGCTCCACCACTGAGGTTACAATGGGCATAGAACTTGAGCTAGAAACCCATAGATAAGATCTGATAGATGAATCAATATGATAAAGCCTTAGGGCTCATAAGTATGAATATTTATGATGGATTCAAATTTCATGTTAAAAAAAAAACATCTACTCCTGTAGCATAGGGAAAAATTAATTAATTTTTTGGTGCAAATAATGACATCAAGATTAATTATCTAGAAATTAAACTATCTTCATTAAATCCTAGTGAATTTGAAAGTATTTTAGACTATTTGTCCAAAATCATGCTTCTCAAATCATAGTTACTAGGTTATGGCCATACAAAACCTGGCAAATTTTTTATCATGACCATTCTTGCCTAGTTGAAAAGCCCATTTCAGATCTTTGCAACTATTTTTTTATTCACCATGGACAATTTTGGAGATAAGTTTGAAATGCCTACATTTGAAGAATTTTGTGGATGTCTTACAAAATATGAAGATCAACTCACCCTCACAAGAGTTCATCTCCTCTAGGCACTCCAAGACTCAGGAATTGGTGGCCAATCATCCTATAGGGATAAAGAAAAACAATACACCACTAGCACAAACCCAAGGTCCCAATTCTGAAAAAATGAGACATGTATCTTCTTCATCACCATATTTTCACAAGAAGCCCACTACAAATCATTGTACTTTATATGATCAAGATGGTCATATAGAATATTAATGTTGGAAGAAGATGTATCTTCTAGAATCAACGATGAAGAAACACAAAATTTACATTCACAAGTCATCTTCTTCCTCATCTACCAACAACAAAGGAAAAGATAAAGGCAAAGCTCTTATGCCTTCACTGCCACTCATTCCTCTAGGGATGCTTAGATCTTTATCTTAGGAGCTTCCCATCATAAGGCAAAGTCAAAAAATGCATTCACTTGTTTTTTTGAGTGATGAAATTTTAGTGGGCGATTCTACTCCTTTACCAATTTTAAGATCCAACACAGTTGACTTACAGGGTGGAGAAGTGAAAGATGTTTTATATGTACCTGATATTTTAGAAAATCTTCTATCCATTTATCATATTTTTCATTCCTATAAAGACCTTGCAGTAGAATTTTCTCCACACAATTTTATTGTCAAAGATCTGCATAATCTTGTGGTGGTTGTTGCTTTTGGTTAAGCAAATGATGCATCTCCCCTATATCAGTTTGATACATTTCATGATTCCAAATCTCCTAATGAACTTATTGCTCATGTTGATTCTTTGAGCAAACTATGACATGAAACATTTGGTCATCTCAATTTTAGGTACTTGTATAAATTTAATACTCATACCATGGTCAAAGGCCTTCCCAAAGTCTCTTGCAAATATGGTGTTTGTCGAGGATGTGTTCTTGGAAAATATCACAGAGAAAAGTTTTTGAAAATAAAGTCTTGCCATGCAAAAGCTTCACTTCAGTTAGTTAAAAATGACTTAATGTCTTTCCCCAAGACATCTTTTTTCTAGAGCCAAGTATGCACTCACATTCATTGATTATTTGTATCATCAAACTTGGGTGTACTTCTTAAAGTATAAAAGTGACATTTTTGATCACTTTGTTGAATTCAAAGCATTTGTTGAAAAGCAATCTAGATTCCTAAATCAACAACTTTGGATAAACAATGGAGGCAAATATTTAAACCATGCCTTCATCAATTTTTATGTTACTCATGGAATTCAATTACTGCATACAGTTCTTCACACACCTCAGCAAGATGGTTTTAACTGAGAAGAAAAATTACACATTGAAAAAAATGATAAATTGCATGATTCAAGCCTAATGTGGATCTGATACTAGGTGATGTGGCCTGCTACCACAATTCCCTCACTAACACAAATTATTTCATAAATACAATGAATATTAACATTAATCTTCTCTCATAAATCCCTCATTAAACACATAATCTCATCATAAATTCATTTTCATAGATTCAACATATAATCTTCTCTCAAAATGAGAATATATTTCTCATTAATCATCTCAAAATATATTGCACATAGACTAACGTCATCAAGCTATCCTTCATTGCACACATCTTCTGGCTCCACAATAAGCCTTGGATCATCAAATGATGTGACGGGGAATTACTATTCATGCTACACTATTCACATAATACTATTCATGATGACATGACAGATGATGATGTAGGATGGTGATGGGGATTTTTGATGATGTGGAGGTACTAGTCACATTATGAGGTGTCAGGAACATTATTTTTGATATTACTATTTGCTTCTATTTGGCACTATTCTTGATTGACAGTATTTATGACTACCACTATTCATGATTGGCATCAAATCATAATTCTAGATTACCTTAGTGAAATGGGGTGCATTTTCCATGGGAGAGTGGTAAAAAAGAAGATCAATTAGTTTTTGGAAGTTTGTGATGATGAGGGGACAAATTTCATTATTCTAAGTTGGAATCTCCTTTCTCTTTTGACTAACCATGTGACAAGCATGTGAGTTTGGCGCTTTTTCCTTCGGTCCTTGGTCATTATTCCTCCCATGTAGAATTATGGCATGGATTTTTTGGTATTCATTGCTTCCTTTTGACATGATTCAACCCAAGTGGAGAATGTGGCATAACATTCTTGGACCTTGCTCTTTTTTGGCATGTGAACCCATGTGGATTGTGGGACATGGTGTTTTATTGTCTTTTTTCTCTCCTTAATTTTATATATGATTGTATTCATCTTTGGCTTAAGTAGGTAAGTTTGGGATAGGCTAGAGGGAGGAAAGCCTTTGTGCCTCCTTGGCTTGGGAATGCCAAGTGTGTATGTGTAACGAATGATAACTTGTTGAAACTAGTCCACGTATAATGTATTTTGAGATGATTAATGAGAAATACATTGTCATTTTGAGAGAATATTATATGTTGAATCCATGAGAGTGAATTTATGATGAGATTATGTGTTTAATGAGGGATTTATGAGAGAATATTAATGTTGATATTCATTGCATTTATGAATGAATTTACATAAGTGAGGGAGTTGTGGTAGAAGGCCACATCATCTCTATAATCTTGAATTTTTTGTAACTCTCCCTCTATCATCAAATCATCTTTTGGCTCCACAACAAGCCTTGGATCATCAAATAATCTTTTGGATCCACAACAAGCCTTGGATCATCAAATCTTCTCCCAAAAAATATATAAATCTTCTCAAATCTTGATAGAGATTTTAATGATAAGTCCACTTAGTGAGAAGCCCACTAATCATTACATTTATCACAACAAGCCTTGGATAATCAAATCTTCTCCCTAAATTTGTGTAAGTGAGGAAGTTATGGTAGTAAGCTACATCATCATTGCAATTCTGATTTTTTTGCAACTCTTACTCTATCATAAAATCATCTTCTATATCCACAACAAGCCTTAGATCATTAAATGATATGGTGAGGAATTACTATTCATGCTACACTATTCACACAACACTATTCATAATGACATCACAGATGATGATGCATGCCTATGATGAATTTATGTAAGTGAGGGAGTTGTGGCAGGAGGCCACATCATCTGGTATCAGATCAAGTAAGATGCTTATGGAGAGGAGAGTGTTAAGGATGTGAATGAATTATTTTTTGTTTTGCAGGTATGAAGATGAAGATTACAAGGAAGAGTGGAATGATTCCACTAGAAGAAGAATGGATGAAGAATTTAAAGACATGGAGAAGACTATTGGAGCTGTTGGTAGAGAGAATTGAAGAATGTGAAACATATGAAGAAGAATATTTAATGTGGGAGATGATAGACTCCCTAAAAGAAAAAATGGCTATGTTGAGTAGAGAGATAGCCACATGGATAGATGAAGAATGCAATCGTGTAGAGTTACAGAAGGAGAAGATTGCTATGAGAGGAAATATGAGTGAAGAGAAGGAGATGGTTGTATTTGAAGACTATAAGGAGTTGTCATGTGAGCAACCCATAGAAGAATAAATCCTCATGCAAGAGGATATGTAGGATATTTATGTTGAAGAAGTTGAAGACATCCTCATGAAGGATGATGTAGAGGTGGTGTATTATCCACTAGATGGAGGAAACCTTTTGTGTGATGATGGGGAAGAATGTATGAAGACCTATGAGTGGGAAAATGTTTCCATGGGTGAAACATTTTATAAGAGTGAAAAAGGCAACCAGGAGGAGTTGTAGAAGATAGAAAACTACAACCAAGAGGAGTTGCATGTGAAGGAGGATTTCAGCCTTGTAGAGTTGAAGGAGAATGAGGAATGCAACAATAAAGAGTTGCATGTACCATGTAGATTTTCAATAATATGAATATTGTAGCCATGTGGAGTTGCAGATAGAGGAAGAGGAAAAACAAGATGATTTGAATGTTTCTTGTGAAGAAACATTGGAAGTAGTGGATGTGCAAGTATGTGCACATGAAGAGAATGATAATGATGTTGAAGCCATGAGAGAGGAGATGCAAGTAATGGTGATATGTGATGGTGTGGAAAATCTAATAGGTGGTTGGATGAGTTGTGCATAAAGTCAAGATGGCTTTAGGTGGAGGTGGATGGTTAGTGGTGGGCTAGAGCTCACATGGAAGGATAAGATGCATGTTAAATCATCTTGGTGGAGGAGGTCAGTTTTTGATGGTGGGATTTAGACTACACATATATCCATTAATATATGGATATGTTTTTGGAGGAGGATGGTTTTGGATGGAAAGGGAGATCCCATGAGGATGGTTTACAGTCCCATAAGGATCATTTTGAGACCAATAGCAGATGCCGAAAGAGAAAGAAATAAAAGTTCTCCAAGTGCACATGGTTTATTGGAAGGGGATGCTAAGGTCATTTTGCCTTATGATTGAAAAGGTGGTTCTACCACTCACCCATTTTATGTGATCAATTTATCACATTAATTACCTCAAATGTCTGATACAAGAGCATCTAAGAGCTTGATCAATCTTACATCATCCAAAAATAGAGTGGTGTGCATTTTCATTTTTTTAAGAATAATTGGTACGAATACAATCATGGAAACTTACAGGAACTAAGTTGTTTTGAGTCAAAAGAGAATGATGTGGCAAGGAATTACTATTCATGCTACACTATTCACATAACACTATTCATGATGACATGAAGTCCAAAACACTATTCATGTAACATTATTAACTGATGATGTGGTAGATATTATTCATTTTGATGAGGTATTCACAACATTATTTATGATGGATAGGTGGCATGGGGAACCACATTTCTTGAAAAGCACATAAAGGGACTTATTTTTGGCATCTAGTATGCATATGGATCGAATTTTCAAGTGGGGGACACCTTTTGGGATGCACATGCTAGTGGAAGATCCATGATTATGAGAGATTCCTTACCTATTTGGACTCTTGTGAAAAGTGATTGTAAACACATGTTAAATGGGACAAATTTCATGTGAGAACAAAGAAATAATGGTTAAAAAGATATTCTACCTTCATTTGGAAGCTTACCCTAGTGGGGAGACAAGATGTATTATTCCAGATTGGCATCTTCCTTTAGCTTTTTGATTTGTCATGTGAATACCATGTGAAGTTGATATATTTTTCTTGGTGGAGCCTTTGTCTTATGCAATAATTTATCCCATGAGTATTATCACGTGGATTTATTGGATATTTCATGTGATCTTTATGGGAGATTCCCCAATGTGAAGGGTTAGTGCCAACATGGGCCCCCTATTGTTGTTTTTCCTCATTATAATTCTATAAATGAAAGTCTTCCTAGCTTGTTTAGTTAGGATAGAGTTAGAATGTTTAAGCTTTGTGAAAATCTTGGGTAGCCTCCTTGGTGTTGAGACCAATTTAGTAATGTGGGTTGAGAAGATAACTTATTTAAGCTTGTGAATGGCATGCATTGTTGGCATGGCCTTTGAGTTTGTAATGCTTTGTTGAAAAAGCTATGTAATTGAGAGTGAAGATTAATGAGAGATTTATTTCATTTGTGATTGAATTCATATGTTTATGATAATTTTTATGTGATAAGATTGAGTTGTGGTTGTAGGCCACATCAAGTGGTATTAAAGCCACATCAATGAAAAATTTAAGTAATGAATATTAACATTAATATTCTCTAATAAATCCCTCATTAAACACATAATCTCATCATAAATTCACTCTCATAGATTCAACATATAAACTTCTCTCAAAATGATAATATATTTCTCATTAATTATCTTAAAATATATTACACATAGACTAACTTCAATAAGCTATCCTTCATTACACACACACACTTGGCATTCCTTGAGAGAAGATTTATTCCATGTAAGTGTGAAAGAGGAAGAGGCCTATGAGCATCCCATTGTTGAATAAATCCTTGTAAAGGATAGAGAAGATGAGAGTTGAATCCATGTGGAGTTATAGATAGAGGAAGAGGAAAGGCGAGATGATTTGAATGTTTTTTATGAAGAAACATTGAAAGTAGTGGATGTGTAAGTATGTGCACATGAGGAGAATGATAACGATATTACAGCCATGAGAGAGGAGATACAAGTAATGGTGATATGTGATGGTGTGGAAAATCCAACAAGTGGTTGGATGAGTTGCAGAGAAAGCCAAGATGGCTTTAGGTGGAGGTAGATGGTTAGTGGTGGGCTAAAGTTCACATAGAAGGATAAGATGCATGTTAAAGCATCTTGGTGGAGGAGGTCAATTTTTGATGGTGGGATTTGACCTACATCTATACCCATTGATATATAGATATGTTTTTAGAGGAGAATGATGGTTTTGAATGGGATGGGAGATCCCATAAGGATGGTTTGTGATCCCATGAGGATTATTTTGAGATCAATATGCAAATGCTGAAAAAAAAAGAAAGAAATGAAAGTTCTCTAGGTGCACATGGTTTATGGATGGGAATGCAAAGGTCATTTTTCCTTGTGACCGAAAGGGTGGTTCTACCACTCACCCCCTCTATGTTATCAATAGATCACATTAATTACTTCAGATATCTGATGTAGGAGCATTCAAGAGATCAAATTTTTTTGTATCACCCAAAAATAGAGTGGTGTGATTTCTTTTTTATAATAAGTGGTATGATTACAATCATGAAAACTCATGGGAGCTAAGTTGTTTTCAACCAAAAGAGAATGATGTGGCAAGAAATTATTATTCATGCTACAATATTTATGTAACACTATTCACAAGCATTATTCATGATGACATGGCAGATGATGATGCATGATGGCGATGAGGCTTCTTGATGATGTGGAGACACTATCACCTTGGTGAGGTATGAAGGACACTATTCTTAATGTCACTATTTGATACTATTTGGTAATATTCTTAATTGGCACTATTTCGGATTGGCATTATACATGATTGACATCAAATCACTATTCTAGATTGTCTTGGTAGAATAAGACATATTTTCCATAAGAGATTAGTCAAAAAGAGGATCAATCAGCTTTTGTAGGTTAGTGGTAGTGGAAGATAAATTCTACTATTTTAAATTGGAATCTACTTTACTTTTGGCTTGTCATGTGAAGACCATGTGAAGGGTGGCACAATTTTTCTTGGTGGAGCCTTTGTCCTTTGTCATCATTCAAACCATGTGGAATATGGTGTATAATTCTTGGTCTTTGATCCTTTATTTATCATCATTCAACCCATGTGGAGGATATGGTGTGGTTTTCTTGGTCCTTACTCTCCTTTGCACATGTGAGCCCATGTGGATTTGAGACACAATGTTTATTTGTCTCCTTCCTTTATCCATATTTTATTTATGTTTGTATTCTCCTTTGGCTTAGGGAGGTGAGTTTGGGATAAGTTAGAGAGAAGAAAGTCTTTATGACTCTTTGGATTGGGAATGCATAGTGTGTATGTGTAATGAAGGATAATTTGTTGAAGATAGTCCATGTATAAAATATTATAAGATAATTAATGAAAAATATATTGTCATTTTGAGAGAAGATTATATGTTGAATCCATGTGAGTGAATTTCTAATGATAGTATGTGTTTAATAAGAGATTTATGAGAGAAGATTAATGTTGATATTCATTGCGTTTATGAATAAATTTATGTTAAGTGAGGGAGTTGTGGCAGGTGGCCACATCATCTGGTATTAGAGCAAGTTCTGATTCCTTGGAAGGAGAGTGTTGAGTTAAAAATGTGAGAGAATTTTGTGTATGTTTATTTTGTAGGTATGCTAGTGAAGATGGAGAATAAGAGTGGAAGGGTTCCACTAGAAAAAAATGAAAGAAGAATATAAAGACATGGAACAAACTATTGGAGCTACTATAGAGAGAATTGAAGAATGTGAAACAGATGAAGAAGATTTGTGGGAGATGATAGACTCCCTGAAAAAAAAAATGGATATATTGAAGGAGAAAGCTACATGGAATATTAATGAAGAATTGCAGATGAAGAATGAAGAGAAGATGAAGAAGAAAATTGCCATGAAAGGCAATGTGAGAGAGGAGCTGTCATGTGAGTAGTCCATAAATGAAGGCATCTAAGTGAAGGTGCAAGAGAATGATGTGGAAGTGGTTTGATGTCCACTAGATGAAACATACCCCTTATTTGAAGATGAGAAAGATATTGTGCATTCCCATAAAAATGTTTCCATGGATAAAATATTTGATGAGAGTGAAGAAGGCAACTAGGAGGAGTTGCAGAAGATTAAAATTTCAGCCAAGAGTAGTTGCATGTGAAGGAGGATTTTAGCCTCGTAGGGTTGAAGGAGAATGAGGAATGCAACAATGAAGAGTTGTATGTTGAATAAAATTACAATCATGGAGAGTTGTAAGAGTATGAAGATTGCAACCATGTGGGGTTACAGATAAAGGAAGAGGAAAGGCAAGATGATTTGAATGTTTCTTGTGAAGAAACATTGGAAGTAGTGGATGTAAAAGTATGTGCACATGAGGAGAATGATAATGATGTTGCAACCATGAGAGCGGAGCTGCAAGTAATAGTGATATGTGATGGTGTGAAAAATCCAACAGATGGTTGGATGAATTTTACAGAAAGCTAAGATGGATTTAGATAAAGATGGATGGTTAGTGGTGGGATAGAGCTCACATGGAAGGATAAGATGCATGTTAAAACATCTTGGTCCAAGTAAGTTTTTGATAGTGGTATCTGACCCACATCTATGTCTATTAATAAATGGATTTGTTTTTGAGGATGGTTTTGGATGGGACAAGAGATCTTTGATAGAATTTATAAAGTAGTGTACATCTACATAATAAGATCTAGAGTAAATTTTAATAAGTATAATGAAAGAAATACACATATCAATGAACCAATACATAAGAATTATCATGAGAAAACCTCAAAGAGATAAAAAACCCAACAATGTGATATTCATATATTTAATAAACCAAATCACCTCAATATAAAAACTCTTCCTTCTCACTTCTTCAATAGCCTTCAAAAAAATATTTGTTCACACATAATTGGTTATTTATAATATATTATATTCACACACCCATAATTAGGATAAAATCATTTTTATAATATAATGTGAAAAGATGTGATCGTTGTAAATAATAGGTCCAACCATCCTAAGAACATTTTAAATTATCGATAATAATAAATAAATAAATTTTATTTTTATCAACAAGTAATAAATAATTTATGTTTTATTATTTATTTATAGGAAGTTTTAAACCCGTGTTAATAAATAATAAATTATTATTATTTAATTACTTAAAATATACTAAGAGTCTTATAATTTCATCACTTAAACATTAAATGTTCTAACACTCCCCCTTAATGCTGAGTGGAGATAAATGTTATAATCACCTTAAAAAAGAATTATATTATGTATAAAATTGAAGTATTTAAAAACATTCATCATGCGAAACAACTTTTAAAACAAAAGAAATTATAATCTATAAACTACTGAAGAGTAAGTTTAGATTAGTATGATCGTGAGATTACATCTCACAATTTTTTATGAATAATCATTAAGTATATTTAAAACTTTTTATAACATAAGGACCTCCATTATAAAGTATATTTTTAATGTATTAGAGCACAAAAGTAAACATTTCACATGAAGATTACTTAAATTACATAACTTCCACACAAAGTTTACAATGTTTTACAATGAGAAGTATAGAAAAAGAAAAGAAACACATGACCATCAAGAAGTGGTATTGTCTTGCACACTCCTCAATGACAACTTCGAGAGGCTTAACATTATACAAAATTGACAAAACTTGGTAGCACCAAGTAGTTTTATGAAAATATCTGCTACTTATTCATTTGTAAGAGAGAACTGCAGATTAATATCACCATTGAAGATTTTTTTTATTGAAATGCATGTAAACTTCAATATGTTTAGTTCTTTGATGTTGTACTAAATTTTTTGCTAGAGCTATACAACTTTGATTATCACAATGAAAGATGATATTCTAAAAAATATTCAAATGAAGTTCTTTCAACAAACTTCATAGTCACATGACTTCTTTAGTAGCTTCTATAGCACTTTTATACTTAGCTTATATAAAAGATAGAGAGATAGTAGCTTGCTTTTTGTTGTTCCAAGTTATAACACCTGCACCAAACTTAACCACATCTAAAAGTAGATTGTGATCTAAAATATAATCAATATGGTCAACATCATAATAACCATATAAATTAACATTATCAATAGATGAATAAAATAAATTATAGCTTACAGTTCCTTTGATATAACGAAGAATATGATTTTTTTCACATGCAAGTTTAGGATCAAATTTAATACTTAATAAAAGTAGTGGTAGATTTACAATCAAACATGTTAAACTTAATAAGAATATTATGTGTATACTGAGATTGTAATATCAAAATTAAATTTTTATCTTAAAATATAGTCAATTTTTAAAAATTAATATAAAATGCTTAAATCAATCATTTCAAATATTTGACTTAGTTTATCTTTATATTTATGAATTAAACTAATTATATCGTTAGAAATTAATAAATCATTAATATATAATACAATTAAAATCAAATGACTATTTTTAATTTTAACAAAGAGATAGTTATTTGAATAGCAATTAGAAGAAATTTAATTCTTTTAAAAAATAAGTAATTTTAGAATATCAAGCTCGAAGAACTTATTTTAAATCATACAAAGTTTTTTTTAACTTGCATACATAATGTTCTTTATCTTCTTCTAAATCACTATTTAAAAATATGTTCTTAACATCTATTTGGTGGATAACTCAACCATTTTTTACTACAAAAGCAATAAGAAGTCTAGCAATACTCATTTTCGCTATAAAAATAAAAGTTTCAACATAATCAATATTGAGTTTTTGAGTGAACCCACAAGTAATTAATCCAGATTTAAACTTGTTAATTTTACCAATTAAATTATATTTGATCTTATAAAGCCACCTACAACTAATAATATATTTTTTAGATGAAGGAGGGTCAAGATCCTAAGTCTAGGTTTTAATTAAGACATTATATTTAGCTTGCATAACAATATTGCATCTATCATATCGAGTGGTTTCCTCAAATGATTGAGGTCACTTTCATACATAGTCATTAATGCATGATAAAAATATTGACTTCTAGTTAATTTATTAAGATTATCAATATTAAAAGATTGAATTAAGAATTTTTCTCATTTAGATCTTTTAGATTGAACATGAAACTCATGAAATTTCTCAGACTCTAAGTTATTCATATTTGAATTAACTTTCTCAAAGACATCTATTTTATCATTAAAAAAAACATGAGATTCAGGTTCATCAACAAAAGAACATTAAAAAGCATCCACAAAGAGATTATAATTTGTTTTTTAAAGAATAATAACATTCATATTCTCAATAATATGACATTTAGAGGGATCATACACTCTTAAACTTTTTCTTTTACATCCATAACCTACAAAAATATAAAAATAAGAAGTGTGATCGAGCTTCTTTTAACTTTAGGAATAAAGATAGAAATAAGAATATCAAATCTTAAGATGAGTCACACTAAGTTTCATTTTAATCCATATTTTTAAAGGGGTAGAAAGATGCAAGGCTTTGCTAGAGACTCTATTCAAAATATGAATAAAAATGTTCATGGCTTCGACCTATACAAATTTAAAAATATTTATAGATTGTAACATTGTTCTAGTCATTTTCATGATGATGTGATTTTTTCTTTCAGTAATACCATTTTACTGAGGAGAATAGGGAGTTAATTCTTTTTAAATATTGAAACTAATTAAATAAGAATCAAACTTTTTACTAAAATATTCACCACCATTATCAATTTTTATTTTCTTAATAAAATAATCAGATGTATTTTCAATACTAATTGTTGTCAATTAGACTCACACCCTTGTGAAAGTAGTTTCAAGCTTTTATAGTCTGCTAGAACATGGAAATAATCTTATGTTGTGAAATTCATAATCAGTAGATTGAATTTCTAGATTCTAAGGGCTAGCTCCTTTTGGTGTATCAATTAAGATCTCTACTCTACACTACAAACTGTCAAAAAAATAAAAATAAAAATTGAAAGAAAATCTTATCTAATGATGGTGATACCCCTGTATTTTGGTTCATCCACTCAATTTGAGTTTCTAAAAAATATTGATTAGACAAGAAAAATATTGAACTTTTAACTCCAATTGACTCATATGCATCAGTATTCATGAAAAAGTGTTATCTAATGATCAAAGTTTGAAAAAAATGATGGAATAGACCTGATTTAAGGTACTAACCAATCACTTATATCCACTGTAAATTCAACTAAAATATATCAAACACAGAACATGACTTGCATAATCTAATCAACTATACCGCTAGATAGGAATCAAGACATGACAAAGAAAGAAATTCTTCACATATGCAAATCACTGACATAACTATACTATACCGACATCTTGATATATGAGAAAATAATCCTTTTATTTATCTGAAAAATATTATAAGACTCAAATTTTGGTAGAGTTTGGTCTTGCTAAAAGAGGGATATCATTTAAGGTTGAAAAAGCTAACTTATATTAAAAAAATATACAAAATCCAAGATATTGACACTAAGAAAATAAAATAAAAGATCAACTCCCACATCACCCCAAATCCAACTATAGCTATGCCAAGATAACCAAGCCTTATGATAATACCTTTCTGACTTATGTCTTGCATGAAAAGCTCTTTGACGTTGAAAATGATGGAGAACACATGCAATAATCATTATTAAAATCTTCACAATTCATCAAACCTGCATGGAGCTTCAAGGTGGGTGTAGAAGTTTGGATGGTGGGCCCATCTTGGACTAATCAACTCCATGTATGAAGGCTATGCTAAATTTTCAATTTGAACAAGTTGAAAGTGTTGAAAACTTTTAATTAAGAAGATACATTAGAATAGATGTGACATTTTGATAAAAGTCAACTCAAACTCAGGACCAATCAACTCTAACAGGACTCCACTTGCATGAAAAATCTCTTTGAAAATTGAAGCATGCATAAAATTTTATGTTAACTCATTAAACTCCTCGAACCCTTCATGCATTCGAGCCTTCCCTTTGGAACTAAGAGAGTCATGCTTGAAGTAGTTGCATGTTATTGGACTATAGATCTTCTTATAGATGAAAAATAACATCTTTATTGATTTTTTCATGTTCGTGCTCGTCTTGGACATGCTTAATCTTGCTTGGGTTACTCTACATTTTTTACATGTAGACTGTAGACCGCATTGATCTACTTCAAGCTAATTCTTTCACCTTTTGTTTCTCCATGTATTCCTTCGGGCTATAATTCTTTCAAGCTATTTTCTTGGTCCTTTCCCATGAAATTGTTTTGGGCTTTTTTTCTGAAGAATTGTTTTGCGTCTATCTATTTCTGATGGACAATTTATCCAAGACTTTTCCCTTTGGACTTTTCTTTCTTTCGGGAAAATTGCCCAAAAGAACTTCTCCCTTTTGCCTTGAACAATTCCTTCAGACAAAAAGTCCAAAGGAAATTATCTTCAGGTTTTGACAATTGACAATTCCTTCGGACAATTGTCCGAAGGAATTCATGTCTTCGAAATTTTTGAAAATCCTTTCGAAATTTTTGCAATGGTCCTTTGAATTTTTTGAAAAGGTCATTTCTCAAATAAAAAGATCCCTTCGGACTTTGTGAAAAGAATATTTTTGAAGGAAAAGAACACTTCAGGTTTCTTGAAAGTGTCCTTCGAAAAAAATGTAATGGACCTTTCCAAAAGAAACATACCTTTCAAAAAAAATGAAAAGGACTTTTTCGAAAGGAAAGAGCCCTTTGAATTCATGAAAATGCCCTTCGAAACATTTGAAAAGGTCCTTTAGGATTTTTGAAATGGTCCTTTGGGATTGTTAGAATGTGCCCTTCAAACTTTTGTAAATGGTTTTATGATCGAAAGAAATGACCATTTGGAATTATTGAAAAGGGCTTCAAAAAACTTGCAAAGGGCTTCAGAAAAATTGTTAAGCACCTTTTGAAAAAATTAAGCACCTTTCCTAAAGGTAAGAGCCCTTCAGAACTTTTGTAATTGACTTTTCCCAAAGTTAAAGAGTCCTTTTGGCACTTTATGAAATAGTCTTCAAAAAAATTGCAATGGACTTTCTCGAAGGAAAAAATCTCTCAAACTTTTTGATTGTCACTTTCTCAAAATAAATGACCCTTCAGAAAAGTTAAGTGACCCTTCAATTTTTTTGTAGGTGCACCCTCCCGAAAATAAAGAACCTTCATACTTTTTGTCAATACCCTTCAGAAAAATTGAAAAGCACCATTTTCTATCAAGAAGAATACCTTCAATATTTTTGGAAAGACTAATTTCTTCAAAAAAGTTGCAAGTACCTTTCAAATTTTTTGAAAAGGCACCTTTGCTTCCAAAAGAACTCTTCAAAACTTTCACATAGGACCATTTCTCAACAAAAAAACATTTCAAGGAAATTATTCCTGATGTCTTCCTTCCATGAAAGCTCGAAGTATATCATCCACTTTTGAAAACCCAAAGTCTTTTGCTTGTCCTCTTTTGAACTACTCTGAGCAACATAAATACCTTCTTGTAAAGAATAAGACTAGTGAAATAAAAGTCTCTAAATCATCAAAACAACCCTAAGACCTGTTAACCATAAAATTTTTAAAGACTTTTCAAGATCAATTACTGAGCTCTAAAGATGAAATGGCAATGTATGCAAAAGTTTTGAATAACAAGGGTGATAATTTGACTTGCAGGGTCAAAATTATCAATATTTTGGTGACTCTGCTGAGAAGCATGCCTGCTATGCTTAAAAACCAGACCCTTTATATGGCATTTGAACTCATAAAATAATAACAAATCTGATCTATGATTGCAAACTCTCATTTGAATTGAAAAAAGACAACCTTCATCCTCCAAAATCTTAAGGAAAACACACAAAATAAGAAAACTAACTAAACAACGAAAATTTGCAAACAAACACTTATTTGAGACAAGATAGAACTAAACTAATATGCTTGAATAACACTTAGAGAAAAACAAACAAATAAAGAGCCTAGCTCCTCAATAGCAATGTTTTAATTGTATCTTATTGACTGAGATTGGAAGTTCTTCACCGTTTATCTTTGCAAGGTGGAAGGCATTGTGGGATTTATAGTTGAAAATTATGTATGAATCACTTCAAAGGGAATCAAACTTTGTGTGCCTTTCTAGTTTAACTTTATCCTCATCCCACTTGAGGATCAAATCTCCTTCTTTGAAACTTTGTAAATAAGCTCCCTTGTCAATAAAACTCTTCACTTGTGCTTGATGAGTTTCCATGGCTAGCATGGACTAATTTATTATCTCTTCCAACCCCATAAGCTTAACATACCTGATCTTCATAGGCTCATTCTCTAACAACTCAAACTGATGCATTAGTTCTAAAGCAAAAAACTCAAGAGAAATGAGTAACCTTGCTTCCTTACCATATACCAACATGTAAGGAGAGTTGGCTATTAACCTTTTGTAGCTGATCCTATCATCCTATAGAGATGAATTCAACTTGAGATGCCATGACTTTTGATTGTCTTCAACAGTCCTCTTTATGATCTTCAATAGGTTCTTATTCGTAGATTCAGTAAGGCCATTGCCTTATGGATAATAGTTTGATGAAGTGCTAAAATAAATCTCATGTTGGACAATCCATTAACTGATTCTAATTCCCACAAAAGTCATTGTATTATCAAAAATAATAGTTGAAAAAACTCTAAATCTAGTAAGCAAACCTTCATAGAAATCTAGAACATTGGTTTCATTTGCTTTTTTCGATGCCACTACTTCTATCTAATGCGTGAAGTAATCTGTAGCAGTTAGAGTCTATTTATGTCTTGAACTTGAAGGAGGATTTATGAAACCAATGAATTTTAATCTTCATTGAACAAAGGGCTGATCTACCGTAATTGATTGAAGAGGTAAGGCTGTAAGTTTCACTTTTTCTACAAACATATCACACTGTTTGCACTTCCTTACTTATGCATGGCAATCACTAAATATACTAAGCCAATAGTACCCTCCTCTCATGATCTTAAGGGTTGTATTTCTTGTGAAAAAATATCCTTCACCATATCCATCATGAATTTTTTAAAGCAATCTCTTAGTTTGGCTTGGCTCTATACATCTTAACAACATACCATTGATATTTTTTTTGAACAAAACACCATCAATAAGCAAAATAAAATTAATTGCAACCTAAAATATATTATTTTTGAAGCACTTAGACAAGAGGGATAAAAATTATTTTGAAGATAGCTTACCAAGTCATGAAACCATCTAGAAGGTGAGGCATGACCAGCTACAACATCTTCATCATTTGACACCAAAACAACCTCATTACTCTCTTGCAAGTCTTGAGCTAGATGCTCACAAAGTTCCTTGCCTCTAATCAACTTTATGATCTTGATTTCCACATCATTCTCCATTACCTTGGTTATCCAATCAACCCTCTTTTAATTTATATCTTTGTTCAAAAGGAAATCCTTTATGCTTGGATGCGAAACCATGAGGTGTATGTTATTGTTAGACAACAAGTATTTAAACTTTTTAAGAGACTTTATAACTGAAAGAACATATTTTTCAATAAAAGAATATCTTGTTTCATACTCTTTTAAGCTTTGACTAAAAAAAACTATTGACTGCTCTAAATCCTGATGATTTTGTTGTATAAAAATGCTTAAAATGATGTCCATTTAAGCATATATATATATATATATATATATATATATATATATATATATATATATATATATATATATATATATATATAAATATATATATCAAAATTAAATATTTTGTGAAATCTGGATTTATAAGTGTAGGAGCACTAGTTATGGCCTTCTTAATGTCTTCAAAACTTTTTACTCCTTTGAACTAGTTGAAGCTGTAATTCTTCTTTAGCATGACTATAAGTGGCTTAGCTAAAATGATAAAATCTAAAATATATCTTCTTATGAAGTTGATTTTCTCATAGAAGCTTTACATAACCTTTTTGTGTTTAGGCAAGAAAAGTACAAGAATGGAGTTGACCCTTTCAAAATCTATACTTACACCATACTTTGAAACCATATGTCCAAGGAGCTTACCTTTATGAACTAAGAAGACACACTTTTTAGAATTTAGAGATACCCCAAATTACATACACCTTTTGAACACTTGCTTGAGATGAACCATGTAATCCTCTGCACTATTTGAAAATACTATTATATCATCCAAATAAACAAGTACAAATTTGTTAAGAAAACCTTAGAATGCTATATCCATATCTCTCTGAAAGGTTGCTCCAGTAGTAGATAAATTGAATGGCATCTTTCTGTATGCAAAAATCTCTTACTTTGTTGTGAAGGTTATCTTAAATTGGTCCTCTTCCTTGACCAAAATCTGATTGTAGCCACTATATCCATCCAACAAAAAAAACCTCTTTAAACCTACAACCAACTATAAAATTTATTCCATTGATGGTAATGGATAGTGATCTTTAAGTAAAACCATGTTCAAATCACGAAAGTCAACACACAATCTAATCTCACTATTCTTCTTCTGTATTGAAATAAGATTTACCACCAAAATTGAGTGCTTAATTAAAAATATAATTTTTGACTCTATGAGCTTGTGAAGCTCAGCTCTTATCAAATACTCAAGCTTAATATTAATGGGCATTTGTCTTTGTCTCATTGGTTTAGTTTCAACCTCTAATTTAATGGTGTGTAGAGCTAAACTTGAGTCAAATTCCTTGAGATCACTATATTACCATGCAAATACATTAGCAAAACTTGTGCATAACTCAATGAAAGCTTCTTTTTATGAAGGAGTGCATACTTTATCCAACTTCAAATTCTTATTAGTTGCAATCTCTACATTAGCATAATGCTCTTTTTTTGTTGACAAAGATGACTTCTCCTTCCTTAACTCATCATCACTGCTAAAAATATTCTTAAGTGTGACCAATCCCTTGGGTAACTTATTTTTCTTTAGTTGCACAATCTGATCACCATACTATTGTAAATACTTTGATTAGTTTTTTGAAAAAAACTCAACCTCCTCTTGCAAGAATCTCACAATTTGATTGTCATCTTCGAACACTTGCCAATTCTCATGATTATCTGGAACAAAAAGCCTTACAACCACCTTTATATGTGACTAAATTTTCTCACTTTTTATATCAGTTGAGATACTAAATTGTGCCCCAATTGTAGCCAACTTATTTGCATGTTTATTCTCACCTCTTGGTATTCTTTGAATATTCAAATCTTGAAAATATTCAAATCCCATATTCTATCCCTATCGGATTTAAGCAACAAATTTTTACATACATTTAAACTTTTTACTTGATAAACTATAAGTTCACTATCACCAAAAACTTGTAAGGTGTTGACTTTTATCTTCCCAACTCACTACAAACCGTGAACTAGAGCTTCATACTCTGTAAAAATTATTTAAATAGCTAAATTTAAACTTAATAAAAAATAAATATCTTTGCTTTGTTAGAGAAACCTACATCATTCTTGCTCTGGTACCATGTTTATCCTTTGATTCATCAAAGTACAATTGCCATAAACCTTCACTAGATTCATTATCTTTAACCATGGCTAGAATTGGTGCATCACTCTCATGAAGGAAATACACACCAATTATTTCTTCAAGAAACTTATAAATATCATGCTCATACAAAGTGGAAACCCACTCATCAAGAAAAATTTTTGGAACTCCATCCAAAGGTGATTTATTTTCTACTTCACTAGTTTCTAGTATATCATTCGAGATGATATAGTTAGTGTTCACAACACTTGGCATATATGGCTCCATATGAAAACATGTAATAGATTCAGAATAAATCATTATCTTGGTACCATACCTGGTTATAAACATCAAATAAGTCTAATTAGATGATAAATATCTTTCAATATTTGAGATGAAGTCCCTTGAAAGGCACATAGCAAAGTAAAGAGGCAAGTGTACTGCAACGTCTTACTGAATGGTAACATTAGGACAAACATGTAATGTCAATTTTAAATTTTTGATGATGCCTACCATCTTTTTTAGTGATCCATCCAATTGCAATACCCCCTTAGTGTTTAGCTCATAAATAAGATCGAGCTTGTTTGCAATCTATTTAGACATGATTGTACTACTAGCTCCACTCTCCACCTTACAGTTATGAACCAAAGTATCACCCACTATAAAAGAAATAGAAATGAAGAGTTTTATTTGATTTTATCTCAATTTTATCCACCTTTTTCATCTTATTTACTTGATGTACTTGTTGCTTAGTTGGCTGATTTGAATTAGTTAAGACAACACATTTTTCAATCGATTTTGGAGGCAATTTGAGAGCGAAAAGCTCTTGGATGAGCATATCTTTTTGTCCTAGAATAGAAAGAGAATTCCAAATGCTAATGCTGATATTAGACTTCTTCATCTGATTTACTATATTGAAATGAGATCCACCAACTTTTGATTGCACTTTTTGAAGCACTGACTATTCACAAACTAGAGGTATTTGATAAACTTTACTAACCTTTATATTCTAATTTTTTTGAGTCATAGAGGCAACAAGTTGTTATTTTTTACATTTAAGAACAATATTAAGAGTACTTGAATCATTTGTCACCTCTTGAGACTCATCAATGGCATTTTTTTAGCTCTAGTTATAGCTGTAACTTGGCCACTTCTATAGCTAGTTTCAACACCTTAAGTAAAAGCAACATGATCATCCACTTGTCAATTTACATTAATGACATTAGGGTGCCCTTAAACTTGTTGAGTCTCTCTTTGTGTGTCAAACTTGTATCTTGGTACTGATCTCCTTGAAAAGAAAACTCTTCTTATGTCATTTATGGCATAGTGATGTTTTTTGATACCAAGGCTTGGTTTTAAGTATCATTGAGATTTGAAGACTGCCAACCTGAATCTTGCATCAAGTTGTTGAGGTGGGATGGGAAAAATGGCCTTTGAAGTGGAAAGAGCATTAGGATCAATGACAACATATGGCTTAGTTAGAGTTATGGCTCCTTGTATTTGATAAGGTGGTCTATTCTCTCTAAAAATTTGATAAGGAGGCCTTTAATCTTTAAAAAGCTGATAGGTGGTCTAATTTTGTTATTGATATGGCCTATTAACATGATATTGTTGCCTCTTGAGTTTCACTATTTTATTTCTAAAAGATTGTAACAAGATTTTCAACTCTCCTATCTCACTAGCTTGGCTAGTAGGGGCTGCAATTTGATCTTGAGGTGATGGAATAGGAGATAAAGATGGAATTTGGGGAACTTGAAAAACTTGAGGGGCTAATATAGACCTTAATTATAAGAATATAAGCATTAGAGGTTTTGAAAAAAGTTTACCATCTTGTATCAAACTGTTCTTTGTCCTTATTGCAATCTTATAAATATTTGAAAAAGTAGTACCATCCAATGACTGTATCATCACATTAATGTCAGAGTTAAGGGCTTTTAAATAATATAAAAATGCATAATTAGAAGATGGCTTAATTAACACAGGTATTCTAGCCCATGTCTTTTAGAATTTGAGATTAAACTCAAACATGAACTCATGAGGAGCTTTTGTTATGGTAGTTAATTATTCAATCAAATAGAGATGATCAGATTTATCTTTAAATTGCTTGACTAAGGTTGCACCCAATTCACCCCAAGTAGAAATGGAGTTTAGTGACAAGTTTATATACCACTGTAATACTTTTTATTTGAAAGAAGCAACAAATAATCTAATAACAACATTATCCTGAATAACATTATAGACTAAACAGAGATTAGCTACATCTTGAATATGTTCAATATGGGTTGTTTGATTCTCTTCTGAGAAGAATGAAATGCTTTTGAGGGAAGACACTAGAATGTCATCAAATTAGGCTAAATTCAATGGGCTACCTCTATTGAATGGAATAAACACTTGATTTCTGATAGCCATTTGGATAGTAGGGATTGTAGTACTTAAAATAATAGGATAACCAAAAGACAAATATTTGTTTTGAGGATAAGGATTTGTCCTCCTAAACCTTGATATATTATATGATATAAATTCAAAAAGAACACCTTTATTAGTTGATCGTGTGGTAACCTTTGGCATGAAAGAATTTTTTGAATGGTGCTATAAACCTTGTAACTTAAAGAATCTTTAGCTTGTGGTGAAGATGAATATTCTTGTTTGATGCAACTACTTCTCTTCAGCTTCAAACTTTAGCTATGCCAAGGAGTAAAGGTTTCATTGAGCATACTAAAAATTATTGTCAATCAAATTTGTACCCTTGTGAAGGTAGTTGCAGGCATTCATAGTCTATTAAAATATGAATAAAATTCTAGATTGTGAGAGGCTTAATCAGCAGATTGAATCTCTAGATTCTAAGGGCTAGCTCTTTTTAGTGTATCAATTAGGATCTCTACTCTACACTACAAACTATAAAAAAAAGGTAGAAAAGAAAAATAAAAGTAAATTCTATCTAATGACAATGATACACCTATATTTTGGTTCATCCACTCAATTTGAACTTCTAAAAAATATTGTTTAGATAAGAAAAAGATTAAACTTTCAACTCTAATTGACTCCTATGCATCAGTATCTGATAAATTTTTTTTATTTGGTGATCAAAGCTTGAGAAAAATGATAAAATAACCCTGATTTAAGGCACTAACCAACCACTTGTATCCATTGTAAACTCAACCAAAAGACATATACAAAACATGAACTACATAATCTAATCAAATATACTACTAGGTAGGAATCAAAATTTGACAAGGAAAACAATTCTATCACATATGCAAATCACTGACATAAATACACTATACTAGCATCTTGAAATCTGAAAAAATAATCTTTCTATTTATCTAAAAAAGGTTATACGATTCAAATTTTGGCACTCTGATCTTGTCAAAAGAGAGATATCATTCAAGATAAAAAAAAACTAACTTATATATAAAAAATATATAAAAGCTAAGAGATTGATGCTGAAAATAGAAGAAAGGATCAACTCCCACATCACCTCAAGTCCAACTACAGCTATACCAAAATCACTAAGCCTTCTGATAATACATTTATGACTTATGTCTTGCATGGAAAGCTCTTTAGTGTTGCAACTAATAGAGAACCCATGCAGGATAAATTATTAAAATCTTTAAAATTCATCAAACCTGCATGGAACTTCAAGGTGGGCATAGAAGTCTAGATGGTGAGCCCATCTTGAACTAATCTATTCCATGCATGAAGGCTACATCAAATCTTTAATTTGAACAAGTTAGAAGTGTTAAAAATCTTAAATTAATAAGATAAATCAAAATAGATGTGACACTTTGACAAAAGTCAACTCAAACTCAAAACCAATCAACTCCAACAGGGCTCTACTTACATGAAAAAGCTCTTTGAAAATTGAAGCATGCATGAAATTCCATGTTAACTCGTTAAACTCCTCGATCCCTTCATACATTCGAGCCTCCCTTTTGAAATTGAGAGAGCCATGCTTGAGGAAATTGCATGTTCTTAGACTATAGATCTTCTTATAGATGGAAAAATATCTTTATCATTTTTTTCATGTTTGTGCTCATCTTGGATGCACCTAATCTTGCTTGGGTCACTATGCATTTTCTACATGTAGATTGTAGACTACGTTGATCTGCTTCAAGCTAATTCCTTCACCTTTTGTTTTTGTATGTATTCCTTCAAGCTATAATTCTTTCAAGTTTTTTCCTTGGTCCTTTTTCGTGGAATTGTTTCAAGCTTTTTTTTTGAATAATTATTTTACTTCTATCTATTTTTTATGGATAATTTGTCCAAGACTTTTCCCTTTGATTTTTTTTTTGAGCAAATTGCCTGAAAGAACTCCCTTTTGCCTTGAACAATTCCTTCAGATAAAAAATATGAAGGAAATTATGTCTTCGAGTTTTTGCAATGGACAATTCCTTCAGACAAATTATCTAAAGGAATTCATGTCTTCAAATTTTTTGAAAGTCCTTTCAAAAATTTCGCAATGGTCTTTCAATTTTTTTGAAAAAGGTCATTTCTCGATGAAAAAGAGCCCTTTAGACTTTGTGAAAAGAACCTTTCTGAAGGAAAAGAACCCTTCGAGTTTCATGAAAGTGTCATTCGAAAAAAAGGTAATGGACCTTTCCAAAAGAAACATGTCCTTCCAAAAAAGTGAAAAAGACTTTTTTGAAAGGAAAGAGCCCTTCGACTTCATGAAAATGCCCTTTAAAACTTTTGAAAAGGTCCTTTGGGATTTTTGAAATGGTCCTTCGAGATAATTGGAATGTGCCTTTCAGACTTTTGTAAATGATCTTTTGACCAAAAAAAATGACCTTTCAAAATTGTTGAAAAGGGCTTCAAAAAATTTGCGAAGGGCTTTGAAAAAATTGTTAAGCACATTTCAGAAAAATTGTTAAGCACCTTTCCCGAAGGTAAGAGCCCTTTAGAACTTTTGTAATTGACTTTTTTGAAAGGAAAAGAGTCTTTGGTATTTTGTGAAATAGTTTTCGAAAAAACTGCAATGGACTTTTTCGAAAGAAAAAATCTCTCAAACTTTTTGATTGTCACTTTTTTGAAAGAAATGACCCTTCGAAAAAGTTGACCCTTCAGCTTTTTTGCAAGTACACCCTCCCGAAAAGAAAGAACCTTCAAATTTTTTGCTAATACCCTTGAGAAAAGTTGAAAAGCACCATTTTTTGTCGAGAAGAATACCTTCAAGATTTTTGGAAAGACTAATTCCTTTGGGAAAGTTGTAAGTACCTTTCAAATTTTTTTAAGGGGCACCTTTGCTTCCAAAAGAACTCTTCAAAACTTTCACATAGGACCATTTCTCAAGAAAATAATTTTTTAGGGAAATTATTCTCGAAGTTTTACTTCCATGAAAGCCAAAAGTATATCATCCACTTTTGAAAACTTAAAGTCTTCTATTTGTCCTCTTTTGAACTGCTCTGAGTAACATAAAGACCTTCCTGCAAAGAACAAAATGAGTGAAAGAAAAGTTCCTAAATCACTTAAACAAACCTAAGCCCTGTTAACCATAGATTTTTGAAAGATTTTTCAAGACCAATTACTGATCTCTGAATGTGAAATGACATGGTATGCAAAATTTTTGAATAACAAGGGTGGGAATTTGACATGTAAGGTCAAAATTATCAACACTAGTTTTGAATTTCTTGAATTTAGATAACATATCAAATTTCTTTTTAATGAAAAAAGACAAGGTCATTCTAGTGTGATCATCAATAAAAGTAATAAAATATAAAGAATCATTAAGAGATACAACTTCAAGAGATCTTACATCACTATGAATCAATTTTAAAAGATGTGAGAAATTTGTATCATGATTTATATGAAAGGAGTTATTAAGTTATTTACTACGTAAGCAACCCTCACAAATTTTATGATGAAAAATGATAGAAATAAGTTTAACAAAATTATTTACAAACATATCATGCAAACTTTTAAAATTGATATATCATAATCTTTCATGTCATAACTGAGATTCATTTTTATTATATGATGAAAGTAAATATTTAGAAGGAGAAAAGATAGGTAAACCATTTTTTTTAACACCTTCAACAATCAAAGAACCAAACTGATTTTTAATAGATCAATTATCTTTAAGCAAAGTTAAAATGAAATTATCATTTGTAAGTTGAGAATAAGATATCAAATTATTTTAAAGCTTAGGTACATAAAAAATATTATTAATAACAATATTTGAAAATTTTACTTTCCTCTATTTAATTGTTTCTAAAAAAAATATTTCTTAAATAAATTCTTTCAAAAATATTCTTAAAATCACATAAAATATCAGATAAGCATGTCATATGATGCGATGCATCACTATCTAAGATCTATTCATTTTTATTTGAAGCAAATAAAAGAGTATATAAGCAATAACATTTAAATCTTGATTGTTATTTTGATTCTTCTACTTGTTTTAATTAGACTTCTTTTTTATTTTTACAAGTTTGATTATTATTTTTATCTTTATTTTTATAACAGGTTTCTCTTTTATGACTAAATTTATCACACAGATTGTAATTTCAATTAAACTTAGGTGTATGATTCTTATTACCTAATTTTTTATTCCCATATTTATTTTTAACAAAATTAAATTTAGATTTCTGGTTTTTAGTGTTATACAAAAATATTATTAAGAGAGAGAAGTGTCTGAATGACACTCTCCTTAGAATTTAAATTTATTATAACTTGCTTTTCTTGAATAACAAGAATGACAAGGTGGTAAGATCGATGATATCTTGTTCAATTTGATACTTAGAATTCAAAATTGAAATAAAGTTTCTAAACTTTTCATGAATATTTAACTGAATGATAAAATAAAACAATTGATCTTCAATCAAATTATAATTACATTCATCTAACTGAGCTTTAATGTTTTTAATTTTAGCAATAAAACTAACAATTTTTTTATCACCCTTCATTGGTGTTGTTAGCAATTTAAGGATTGATTTAATAATTTTTTAAAGGTGAGTGCCTTCATGCATAGATTCAAGGAGTTTTCAAGCATTGTTAGGAGACTCCTGATTATCAATATGGAGAAATTTTTTATTCTTAACACTTTGCAAGATAATGAACATAGTTTCTTATGATTTCTACTGAAACACATTAATAAGCTCAAAGATTACATGTCATCCAGAAGAAGTTTTTTCAATCTCGATAACAATATTTCATAATTTATGAGTCATAAGTTTGACTTTAACATAAATTTTACATATATTATCGTTATTTCTATTAAGCATTTGAGATTTATCTAAGGAAAAACTAAGCGAAACTATAACTTCTCTTTAAACAAGACAATAAATAAATGCTTAAAAAAATTTCTTTTAAATAAAATTTGAACTATTTTTAAAATAAAGTGAATTGCACATGCAACTATACTTAATGATTTAATTTATATGTCGAACAATACAAAAAATTGAATTAAAGTTATATTAATATAAGGGTTAAAAGAGTCACACTCAAAATGACCACTTAAACACTATTATTAAAAAAATATAAAAACTTTAATAAGAAGCTTCAAAACAAAAAATGAATCACTCCAATGCATCTGAAATGTGTCAAAACGTAGAGATCGACTAGTTACATGACTATGTCAAAAGATGATTCACTAAGTGGAAAGTTGAAACAAGTTTGACACCAGATAAAGATTTACACGTGAGAAAATTGACATACACCCCAAGATTGAAATTAAAATTAATTTAATTTGAAGTTAATTTAAAATAAATAAATAAAAGAAGATTGGGGGGATTTAAATACAAGACCTCCCTTATGACAAGCTTTTAACAAAATGAAAGCTACCAACCCTTCTAAGAGTTTACTTGAGATTTTACATACACTAATTTAAATTTATATATTTTTCTCTAATTTTTCATAAATAAAAAAATATATTATGTGCATGTAAATAACATAAGTGAAAAAAATTAAAAACATAACTTTTTAGTAATTTTTTCTTTTTTCAAGGTGGGATGTGCGGTTTGGAAAAAAAATTTAATAAACATAATATTTTTTAAATACTTTTCTAAAAACTATATGAATTTAAAAACATACCTGTAGATTCATAATGACATTTCTGTAGATGAATAAATTATCACATAAAATTGAATAGGCCTTTAGAGACTTCCAAACTTTGCCAATCCCCCTGATTTTTCTTATTGAAGATGAAGGGAACTTAAAAAATGAATTTTCATTGAGAAATGAAAAATTTCAAGCTCCAGTATAATGACATCCCACACAAAAAAAATCTAAATTTTTGATAAAGGCTTTTCAGGGTCTAAAAAAATCTTAACCTCCTTAAATATGCATAATATTACTATTTAGCAACAATCGAGCTTGAAAATGATTGAAAAAAATGAATTTTGAATTTCTTCACTAGGCATGGGTCGTACACCAGAATAATGACATCCAAAGATTTGAATAAAACTATTTGAATAATATTTAATTCAATATATTTTGCTTGCCAAGCTTTTACACTCCACAAGTTCTGATTCCATAATAGAATTTATATAGTAGTGTACATCCATATGATAGGATCTAGTGTAAATTTTAATAAGCAAAGCATAATGAAAGAAACACATAGATCAATGAACTAATACATAAGAATTACTGTTAAAAATCTTCAAAGAAGTAAAAAACCCATCAATGTGATATTAATATGTTTGAAAAACCAAATCATCTCAATATAAAAACTCTTCACTTCTTCAATAGCCTTCACAAAAAAATTTGTTCACGCATAATTCGTGATTTATAATATAATATTTTCACACACTCACAATAGGAATAAAACCCTATTGATAATGAAATGTAAAGGTATGTGACCATTGTAAATAACGAGTCCAACCATCCCGAGAATATTTTAAATTATCGATAATAATAAATAAATATATTTTATTTTTATTGATAAGTAATAAATAATTTATATTTAATTATTTATCTACATGAGGTTTTTAGTCCGTGTTAATAAATCATTATTATTTGATTACTGGTCTTATAATTTCACTACTTAGACATTAAATGTTTTAACAATCTCATGAGGATGGTTTGCGATCCTGTGAGGATTGTTTTGAGATCAATATGTAGATGCTAGAAAAGGAGAGAAATAAAAGTTCTTTGGGTACACATGGTTTATAGAAGGAGATGCCAAAGGTATTTTATCTCGTGATCGAAAGGGTGGTTCTACCACTCACCTCACTATGTGATCAATAGATCACATTAATTACTTTAGATATCTGATACAAGAGCATCCAAGGAATTGAACAATTTTGCATCACTAAAAAATAGAGTGGTGTGCTTTCTTCTTTTTTATAACAAGTGGCATAGATACAATCATGACAACTTGTAGGAGTTGAGTTGTTTTCAACTAGAGAAGAATGATATGGTGTATAATTACTATTTATACTATACTATTCAAGCAACATTATTCACGAGCACTATTCATGATGACATGATAGATGATAATGTAAGATGGTGATGAGGCTTGTTGATAATGTGGAGACACTAGTCACCTTGGTGAGATGTTAAAAACACTATTCTTGATGTCACTATTTGTTAATATTTGGTATTATCCTTGATTGACACTATTCTTAACTAGCACTATTCATAATTGACATCAAATCACTAATCTAGATTGCCTTGGTGGAATGGGGTACATTTTTCATAAGAAAGTAGTCAAAAAGAGAATCAATCAGCTTTTGAAAGATAGTGATAGTGGAAGTTGAAATCTATTTTACTTTTGGCTTGTCATGTGAATACCATGTGAAGGGTGGTGCAATTTCCCTTGGTGGAACCTATGTCCTTTGTCACCATTCAACCCATATGGAATATGACGTAGCATTCTTAGTCTTTTCTCCGTCTTTTATCATCATTCAATCCATGTGGAGGGTATGGCGTGGTTTTCTTGGTACTTACTCTCTTTTGCACATGTGAGTCTATATGGATTTGGGACATAGTGTTTATTTATGTCATTTTTTTCTTATTCTATTTATGTTTGTATTCTCCTTTAGCTTAGGGAGGCGAGTTTGGGATATGTTAGAGAGAGGAAAGTCATTGTCTTATTGGTTTGGGAATGTTGAGTATGTATATGTAATGCATGATAGTTTATTGAAATTAGTCCATATGTAATGTATTTTGAAATGATTAATGAGAAATATGTTGTCATTTTGAGAGAACATTATATGTTGAATCCATGAGAGTGAATTTATGGTGAAATTCTGTGTTTAATGAGAGATTTATGAGAAAATTAATGTTGATATTCATTGCATTTATGAATGAATTTGTGTAAGTGAAAGAGCTATGAAATAAGGTCACATCATCTGGTATCAAAACAAGAGACTTATGAGAAATCCATTGTAGTAGTTTTAATACTAGTTGATGTGGCCTCCTACCACAACTCCCTCACACAATTTTTTTCATAAATGCAATGAATATTAACATTAATCTTCTCTCATAAATCTTTCATTAAATACATATCTCATCATAAATTCATTTTCATAAATTCAACATATAATCTTCTCTCAAAATGCCAATACATTTCTCATTAATCATCTCAAAATACATTACACATGGATTAGCTTCAACAAGTTATCCTTCATTATATATACACACTTGGCATTGTCAAGCCAAGGAGGCACAAAGACTTTCTTCTTTCTAACCTATCTCAAACTCGTTTACCTAAACCAAAGATGAATACAATCATATATAGAATTAAGGAGAAAGAAAGGAGATAATAAAACACTATGTCTCACAATTCACATGCCAAAAAAGAGCAAGGTCCAAGAATGCTATGCCACATTCTTCAATTAGGTTGAATCATGTCAAAAGGAGTGAAGAGCAAGAAATCCATGCCATAATTCCACATGAAAAGAATAATGACCAAAGACTAATGGAATAAGCGTCAACCTCACATGCTTGTCACATGGCTAGTCAAAAGAGAAAGGAGATTCCAATTTAGAATATTAAAATTTGTCTCTTCATCATCATAAATCTCTAAAAACTAATTGATTTCTTTTTTGACCACTCTCATGAAAAATATGTCCCATTCCACCAAGACAATTTAGAATAATGATTTGATGTCAATCATGAATAATGTCAGTCATAAATAGTGTCAATTAAAAATAATGCTAAATATTAGCAAGTAGTAACACCAAGAATAGTGTCATTGAGACATCACCAAGGTTATTAGTGCTTTCACATCATTGAGAAGCCTCATCATCATATTGAATCATGATTTACCACGTCATCATGAATGGTACTCATGAATAATGTTATGTGAATAGTTTAGCATGAATAGTAATTCCCCATCACATCAAAGCCAAAAAATTTAGACCCATAATTTTGGGTAGTAGCCACCAATTATGCCAACTATATTCAGAACCACACTCTTCATTGACTTTTGAAAAATGTGATACCAGAAGAGACTTGGACCAAAGCGAACACTGTTGTTTCTCACATCCGTGTGTTTGGTAGTCAAGCATGGGACTTCATACCTGATGAAAAATGTAAGGCCATGGATAAGAAGAGTCAATCTTGAATTTTTGTTGGCTATTGTGAAGATGTAAAAACTTATCATTTGTTTGACCCTCATACTCATGAAGTGATTTATAGGTGCAATGTTTAATTTGAAGAACACTTTATGGCCTGTGAACTACCATCTTCACCTTCATCTTCTCTAATTGTATCTATTTCACATTGTTATTAATCTCACAACGATGACTCTTCAAATGATCTAGTGGATGAAGGTCCTCTAGTTCCTTTGGCTTCTCCTCAACCTCTTATTGCAAAGACAATTCCATAATGGGTCAAAACGACTATTAGAGTGCTTAATGCACTTATCGAGGGTCTCTCCAACAACACATTACCATAGATGAAAACATGAAGACAACACAATAGACATAAAATAAACTATCTATTACTTCATGATAGATTACAATGAATAAGTCTCAAAACTTAATTTCTATTTCTCTTTTATGCTACACCTTACCATTGTATTTATAACATTTGGGGGTATTTAACAATGTGAAACCAACTAATTGTCAAATGAATAGTCCTACCATGTGCACAAATACATACCTATTTGGTGCACTATTATCAACAATAAAACTTAATATGTTGACTAAATAATTAAATATATGGGTGTGCAAGTTTAAACTACACATGAGTTTAACTAACCTAGGTTAAACAAATTTGAGTAATACTCAAGTTACATAAGTTAATTCTAAATTACATTTAATTTGAATTATTTATTCTAAACTCTAAAAATGGGTTCTAACAACAAGCCTGATGAGATACCCATGTACAAATTAAGATGCAAAATGAATTCAAATGTCCTTATGGATGCCAAACCATCTTGTTGAAATACATAAATGTCGAGTCGTTGTAACCACTAAGTCGAAGTAAGAATAATGTTGAATATGATGATCATTGAAAATAAACATTGCACTCCAAAATATTCGGTAGAATGATGAACTTGAAGAAGCATTGCTTGAACACCCTTCAATAAGATAGTTAAAAGTGAGCACAAAGATTGGTGAGCACTGTCACACTAGTGTCATTATAAAAATCACCAAAAAAGTCATAGAATAAAGTAAAAAACTCTCATATGGGTTCTGACAAATAAAGTGTCTAAATAAAATACCCATATACAAAGGAGGAATCTAAAAAATATGCAAAAATATACAACATATAAAACTCTCATAAAGTGGAGAAAAGAGAGAAAATTTGTAAAAAAAACTCTCCTCAAAATAGAGAAAAAAAAGAAGAGAGCAAAAAAACCCTTCAAAAATGATGCTGAAGTAGTTTGCACTCTAAGTACTTGAAAGTCACAAAAGAGCTCAATCTACACGAGTGGTCTGAATCCACTATTTGATCATTGGGCTTCACCAACATAGCTCAAATTAAGGAGACTATTAATGGTGATAAAAATATAAAAAAATACGTGCATGTGCAAATAACATTCAATGGATAAGTGGAATGTACACAACACCCCCTCATACTACTAATTGGGTAGAGTGGAGAAAAAAAGACTACACGAGTGGTCTGAATTCACTACTCAAACACCGAACAAATTGACACTATATACACTAGAATAACTCTATATCATGTTGAAAGAGACTATACATTCTTTGAAAAAGATAAGATAACACTAAGATTCATCAAAATAGTTACACTATAAACTATGGGAAACTATCAACTGTCAAAAAAATGTGTCAAAAATATAGATAAGGTCTCCTTAAAAGAAATCAAGGCACTAAGTAAAGGGCCTTGATGGAGACATGACAAACTATCAGTGTGTCAAAGTGTCAATGCACAAACTAGCATGTCGTGGGTTGTTGGAAGAAAGTGACAAATGGAAAAAAGATTTATTATGTATGCAAAAATATATTAAAAAAAAATCAACAGTAAAAAATAACATACAAAATACATGCAAAAATATATTAGGCTCAGCAAAAAATCCATTCGAAATAGTGTGTGCATAAAATACAATGCAAAAAATAGTAGAGCCCATAACATAGACAACCTCCCTCTGAATACGGCACAAAATAGTGCTTTAGAACCCCCTAATTGCTTATAATTATATAATTTTACAAAAATTCTTCACCACATTATAATTTTGAGTTAAAATAGAAAACATAACAAATATTTGTTTATATACAATATGAATCAAATTGAATTATAAATATGTATTATTGGTGAAAAATAATGCACTTTAAAAAACATCTCAAAAGGTGCCCGAAGTGTAGAGAAAAGTGCTCAAAAATGTTTAGTGATGTTCACACATCGAGAAGGCCTCTAAAAATCTAAAAAATAAACACACATACTTATGCAGTAGAATAAAATTGAATATACTATGTGGAAGAGATCGAAACCAACTTTCCAATGCAATAAGAATCGCCTTAAAACTCAAAATGAAACTCAACATATAAGCGAAATGGATGTTAAAAGGAGGTGTCTGCAGAAACTTGAGTCCATTCCAATGGCAAGTTTTAGGCCAAGGGTATTGGGCTTCACCAGAATAGCTTCACTGAATTGTTATGCTAACCCACAATTTTTTATAACAGTTGACAATAACTTCATTGAATTATGATGCTAACTCATAATAACTTCACTAAATTGTGATGTTGACCCATAATTTTTTATAGGCAATCCAAAAAGAGAAAGGAATATTAATTCAAAAAAAAACAAAATTTTTCATGAGGGGTTTTTATACGATGTTAAAGTACCCAATGCACTCACTTAGGGACTCTCTAAAAATGCATTACTACAAAAGTAAACATGAAGGCATTGCACAATAGACACAAAACAAACTATCTATTATTCTATGAGCATATTACAATGCATAAGACTCAGAACTCCATCTCTCCCTCTCTTCAGGCTCCACCTTACCCTTGTATTTATAACAGTTGGAGGTAGATGAGAGGACTACATTTGACAATAGAAAATCATATAATTGCCAAATGAATGGTCCTATCATATGCATAAATTTATTCTTATTAAAGTGTTCAATGTACTCACCCAAGGTCTCTCTAAAAATGTATTACCATAGAAATAAACATGAAGGTATTATATAATAAACATAAAACAAACTATTTATTACTTCATAAACATATTACAATGCATAAGACTCAGAACCCCATTTCTCTCTCCCCCTTCATGCTACACAATACCCTTGTATTTATAACAATTGGGAGTAGGTGAGAACACATTTGACAATATGAAATCAATTAGTTGTCAAATGAATAGTCCTACCATGTACACAAATTCATACCTATCTTATGCATTATTGTCAACAATCAAATCTAATATGTTGACTAGATAATTAGACATGTGGATATCCAAATTTAAACCACACATAAGTCTAACTAACCTACGTTAAATATTTTTAGTTAATACACAAATTATATAGGTTAATCCCAAGTTACTCTTAACTTTAATTATTTAATCTAACACTTTCACTTAAGATTAATTTGAAAAGAGAAAAAAATTCTAAAAATAGGTTTCAATAATGAGCCTAATGAGCTACTCATGTACAAAATAAGATGTAGAGTGAATCCAAATGTCTGTATGGATGCCAAACCATCTTGTCGAAGTACATAGATGTCGAGTCGTTGTAATCATCAAATTGAATTAGGAATGATGTTAAATACGATTATCATTGAATACAAACACTGCACTTCAAAATACTTGGTAGAATGATGAACTCCAAAAAGCATTAGTTGAACACCCTCTGACAAGATGATGATAAATGATCACAAAGATTGGTGGGGATACGACATTGGTGTCACTGTAAGAATCATCAAGAAGGTCATAGAGACAAGTAACAATCTTCATATGAATTTCAACATACAAAGTGTCTGAATAAGATACCTATGTAAAAAGGAAGAATCCAAAAAATACTCAATTTTTTTTCATCATATATAACTCTCATAAAGTGGAGAAAATAGAGAAAACACAAAGAAAAAAATTCCTCTTAAAAGAGAGAAAAAAGAAGAAGAAAGAACTAGAAAGACCCCAAAGACAATGTAGAAGTAGTCCACACTCCAAGTACTCAAAAGTCACAAAGAAATTCAATCTGCACAAGTAGTCCAAATCCACTGCTTGATCACAAAAAAAATTGACACTAGGCTTCACCAGAATAACATGATGCTAGTGTGGATGACAAAGTCAAAAAAATTGATATCCAATGCTAAAATAATAAACATAGAAATGCAATAAAAATTAAGGGTGTTTGCAAAAACTCACAATGGAGGAGGCCTACAAAAGTGCGATCAAGCACTAACAACTTTAAAATTCACCAATGGGCAGTCCAAACGAAGCAAAGAAAAATATTTCAAAAAAACACAAGTTTTTCCATAGGAGGATTTGATACGATGTTAGAGTGTTCAATGCACTCATATAAAGTCTCTCCAAGAGCACAGTGCCACATAATTAAATATGAAAGCATTGCACAATAAACATAAAGCAAAATATATATCATTTCATTAACATCTTATAATGCACAAGACTCAGAACTCTATTTTCTTATCTCTTTTCATGCTACACCTTACCCTTGTATTTATAATAGTTGGGTGTAAGTAAGAGGAACACATTTAATAATGTGAAATCAACTAGTTGTCAAATAAATAGTCTTACCATATACACAAATCCATACATATTAGAGAGCTCAATGCACTCACTTAGAGTCTCTCTAAGAGTGCATTACCACATAAGTGAACATGAAGGTATTGCACAATAGACACATCAAATTATTTATTATTTTATGAACATATTATAATGTATAAGACTCATAATTTTATCTTCTTCTCTTATTTCATTCTACATCTTACCCTTGTATTTATAACAATTAAAAGTAGGTGAGAGAAACACATTTGACAATGTGAAACCAACTAGTTGTCAAATGAATGTCCTATCATGTGCACAAATCCATATCTACCTTGTGTATTATTGTCAACAATCAAATCTAACAAGTTAACTAGACAATTAGATATGTGGGTGTGAAAGTTTAAACTACATGAGTTCAATTAATCTAGGTTAAGCATCATTGATCAATATCGAAATTACATAGGTTAATCTCAAATTACTTTTAACTTTAATTATTTGTTCTAACATCCTCCTTTAAGATTAATTTAGAGAGATAAAAAAACTCTAAAAATGGGTTCTGACAACAAGTCTAATGAGATACTCATGTACAAAATAAGATGTAGAGTGAATCCAAATGTCTTTATGGATGTCAAACTAATTTACCAGAGTACATGGACATCGAGTTGCTATAATTACCAAGTCAAAGGAAGAATGATGTTGAATACAAAGATCACTGAACACAAACACTGTGCTTCAAAATATTAAATAGAATGATGAACACGAGAAATTATTGCTTGAACACCCTCCAACAAAGTGGTGATAAGTGATCACAAAGATTGGTAAGATTGTCACACTAGTTTAGCTATAAGAATCACCGAGAAGGCTATATAAATAACAATCCTAAAAAAGGTTTCGACAAATAAAGTGATTGAATAAAATATCCATATACAAAGGATAATCTAAAAAACACTTAAAAAATGTACAACATATATAACTCTAATAAAATGGAGAAAAGAGAAAACTCATAGGAATAAAATCCTCTCAAAAGAAAGAAAAAATTAAGAAAGAGATAGAAAGCCCCTCAAAGGTGATGTTGAAGTACTCTACACTCTAAGTACTGGAAGTGACAAAGAAACTCAATCTACATGAGTGGTTTGAATCCAGTACTTGATCACAAAAACAACTAACACTAGCCTTCACTAAAATAACAAGACGCCCAATGTGAATGGTAAAGTAAAAAAAAATTGATGCCCAATGCCAAGATCACAAACATAAGGACACAATAGAAATTATAGGTGTTTGTAAAAACTCGTAATAGAAGGAGCCTAAAGTACGATCAAACACGAACAATTTTAGAATTCCCCAATGGACAGTCCAAATAAAGTACGAAATAATATTTTAGAAAAAAATAAGTTTTTTCCTGGGGGGTTTGATACCATGTTAGAGTGTTTAATGCACTCACCTAGGGTCTCTCTAAGAGTTCATTACCACAGAATTACATATGAATGCATTGCACAATAGACATAAAGCAAACTATTTATTTCTTCTAGAACATATCACAATGCATAAGACTCAGAACTCCATCTTCCTCTCTCTCTTCATGTTACACATTACTCTTGTATTTTTAACAATTGGGAGTAGGTGAGAGGAACACATTTGACAATATGAAATCAACTAGTTTCCAAATGAAGAGTCCTATCATGTACATAAATTCAAATATGTTAGAGTGTTGAATACACTCACCTAGAGTCTCTTCAAGAGCTGTTACCACAAAAATAAATATGGAGGCATTACACAATAAACATAAAGTAAACTATTTATTACTTCATAAACATATTACAATGCATAAGACTCATAACTCCATCTCCTTCTCTCCCTTCATGTTACACTTTATATTTATATTTATAACAATTGAGAGTAGGTGAGAGGAACACATTTGGAAATGTGAAATCAGCTAGTTACCAAATGAATAGTCCTACCATGTACACAAATTCTTACCTACTTTGTGCACTATTGTCAACAATCAAGTCTAATATGTTGACTAGATAATTAGACATGTGGGGTATCCAAATTTAAACTACACATAAGTCTAATCAATGTAGATTAAACATTATCAAGTAATATACAAGTTATATAGGTTAATTCCAAGTTACTCTTAATCTGAATTATTTATTCTAATACCTTCACTTAAGATTAATTTCAAAAAAGAGAAAAAAACTCTAAAAATTAGTTCTAACAAGTCTATGAGATACCCATGTACAAAATAAGATGTAGAGTGAATCCAAATGTCTCTATGGATGTCAAACCATCTTGCTAGAGTACACAAATGTTGATTCATTGTAATCGTCAAGTTGAAGTATAAATGGTGATGAATACGATGATCATTGAACACAAACACTACACTTCAAAATACTTGATAGAATGATGAACTCGAGAAAACATTGCTTGAACACCCTCTAACAAGATGTGATAAGTGATTTAAAAGACTGGTGGTGCTACCAAATTGGTGTCATTATAAAAATCACCAAGAAAGCCATGGAGATAAGTAACAATCCTCATATAGATTCTGGCATATAAAGTGCCTAAATAAGATACCCATGTACAAAGGAGGAATCCAAAAAACTTTCAATTTTTTTCAACATATATAACTTTCATGGAGAAAAGAGAGAAAATATGAAGGAAAACATTCTCCCCAAAAGAGAGAAAAAAGAAGAAGAAAGAGCTAGAAAGACCCACAAAAATGATGTTGAAGTAGTCCAAACTCTAAGTACTCAAAAGTCATAAAGGAACTCAATTTGCACAAATAGTCCAAATCCATTGCTTGATCACAAAAAATAATTGACACTAGGCTTCACTTGAATAACATGGCATTAATGTGGATGACAAAGTCAAAAAAATTAACGTCTAATGCTAAGATAATAAACATAGGAACACAATAGAAATTATGGGTGTCTGCAAAAACTCACAATGGAGGAGGCCTACAAAAGTGCGATCAAGCACTAACAATCTCAATATTTATCAATGGGCAGTCCAAACGAAGCAAAGAACAATATTTCAAAAAAAACAAGTTTTTTTTAAAGGATTTTGATACAATGTTAGAGTGTTCAATGCACTCATCCAAGATCTCTCCAAGAGCACAATACCACAAAATTAAATATGAAAGCATTACACAATAGACATAAATCAAACTATATATTATTTTATTAACATATTACAATGCATAAGACTCAGAACTTTATCTCCCTATCTCCCTTCATGCTACACCTTACCCTTATATTTATAACAATTAGGAGTAAGTGAGAGGAACATATTTGGTAATGTGAAACTAGCTAGTTGCCAAATAAATAGTCCTATAATATGCACAAATCTATACCTGTTAGAGTGTTCAATGTACTCACTTAGAGTCTCTCTAAGAGTGCATTACCACAAAAGTAAACATGAAGGCATTGCACAATAGACACTATTTTACTGAATTTGAGAAATTATATGGGTTAATTTTTTAAATAGTAAAGGGGTCTGGATTAAGGAAAAAATCAATAAATAAATGTGCCTTAATTAACCTATTGATTTGTTGAATCTGAAAGTGCTTAATTGATTTTTAAAAATAATAAACAAGAAAGAAGAAAATAAAACTTAGATGGTTCTAGATTGAGATGGAAGTTTCAAAAGTTGATATTTACTGGTCTGGCTGGGCAAACTATTGAAAATAGGACCCATAAGTCTGGTTTCTTTCTGGATAGAAGCACTAAAAATGGGACACCTGGAGGTCCAACATTGTAGTCTTAGTTTTGACGTTGTAGTCTTGTGGGTCTAAGCTTTTTAAGCTTTCTGGGTTTTGTTCATCTATTCTAGGAGACCCTACATACCAAATTTTAGCTTTTGAGAGTCATTGAAATTGGTTGTAGGTCTATTTCCATCTTTAGTACCTGTAATTATCTGTGCACGTAAAAACAATAAATAGATCAAAAGCAAAAGGGAAAAAACTAGGTTAGGGGAAGAATGATCACATAATCAAGAACCTCTACTGTTCTAATTACTGCCTACATTAACCCTCAAGTTAAAATCTCAGATCCGATGTAGTTCTTCCTTAGGGAACATGCATAGTCAATGCGCATGATTGATGCAAAAATGAATTTCACTTAGACCCTTCCTTGATCAAGCATGTAAAATCTAAGTGTGATGTAGAGAAACTAAGCTATACTATTGACTATTTTTATTGTGTTTAATGTGGCAAAATAGTAAGTGCTAGATATAAAATTCCTTGTGTAATCCTTTATATAAGAGACTCATTATTTCAAATTTGAGAGCTTTATTCGTATTTGATCAACATTGAGAAACTTAGAATGAAGCAAAAAAAAGGGGTAAGTCTTATCCTATAGAAGAAATTGACTGTTAGAACTAAAACTAGGCTTGGATAACAACGTCGAAAACTAGACACCTTGAGTTTTAGCGTTGTAGTCCATATTTGGGTGCTATTGTCCAGGGGGTTTGGGACCTGAGGGGATGGGTTAGGGTCTAAAAGAGGTCTTTGGGCCTGAAAGGGTCAAACCTGATAAGTTACAGATGACTAAGAATAAGCAAAGAGATGTCTAGAGAATGTAGTAAGACCAAGATAAGACATATAAGAGGACCTGACTAAATGTGAATAAAGCTCATATTCTCCAATCAAAGTCTCCTATGAAAAGATCATGAAAAGACATAATATGTGTATGTTTGACCAATTTAGGGTGATTACATTTGCCTCCTTTTTATTCTAGTGATGTAATGAAGTACTAGAGTAAAAGAAAAAAAATGCGCACATGGGCTTACCTACGTGAAGATAAATATGCTAAAGAAGGTCCAACTTCTTGGACAAGGAAGTGGATTGAAGAACTAAAATAGTGCTCAGAGAAAGAAGGGATCCCTATAATAGATGCCCCCTATATTGAACCTGAGTAGTGTCTGGAAAGAGAAAGAATCCTTGTAATAAATGCCCCCTGCACTGAATCTGAATAACTTGAACTGGATTTGAGAAGTGTTCAGAGGTCCAAAACTAATGTTTGTCCTCTATCCTGCACAAACTCATGGCTCTGATTAATATTATGGACTGATCATTGTGGACGACCATACAGTCCATCCTGATGACAACCTGAGTAATGCCTAGATGTAAGCTAAAAATACTGATAAATGTGTAAGAAGAAAATGGCATGTCCTGCCATCTCAATCTGTATATCTTGGAAGATAAAGGACATGAACATTTGTGCCATGCCCTCAAATTTGATATGTGAGTGATGCATCTAGATAATCTAAAAATCTATATAACCACATGTGATATGATCTATCATTTCATGTCTTATGTGCAAAATTAGAGATCAAAACAATATACTCTGCACTATGCGTATAATCTACTATCTAGTTTATAATTATGTCATGTTGTATGAAGCTATATGTGTGAGACATGTAGTACTATACATGCCCCTAAATCTGGTATCTAGATAATTTGTATATTTATAAACTGAATGTGTATCCCTCTAAATGTTCTAAGTAATGCTAAGTGACCCTAATGTAATCTGAATCACTGTATAATCTGACCAATCTAAGCTGAGTAATGCTAAGTGACCCCTAGAGTTTGACCCACTTGTGTAATCTTGACCAATCTAAGCTGAGTAATGTTAAGTGACCCCTAGAGACTGAACCACTTGTGTAATCTTGATCAATTTGAACTAAGTAATGCTAAGTGACCCTAGAGTCTGAACCACTTGTGAAATCTAGATCAATTTAAGAGCTAAGTGACCCCTGGAGTCTAAACCACTTGTGAAATATTGATTGATCTAAGCTGAATCTGATAATTTGACTACTAAAAGTGTGAGAACCATGGTTTACTGGATAGGTATGCTGGATAAACTATGGGAATAGGGATAGTATGAATAATGCCCCCTTTTTGGGGAAAGGGATGAGATCTGTGATAGAGAAGGTTGAGCCAAAAGTAAGGATTAGTGGCGAAACGTATAGAAACATGGTTGGCATGTATCAAATAGATTGAAAGGCCATTGTTGAATTGGTGAAATTGAATTACTGAGAGTGAAAGGTATCTTTGGTTGATTAGGATCAAAGCTTGTATTTGGATTTAGTAAATATATAGAAGCTGTCATGCCATGGTAGACAAATGAGGTAAAAATAGATTTAATGGGATGAAAGAGTGATTTGATTAAACATGCTAGGTTATTTGAATGTTTTGAATGGATGTTTGCTTGGTGAGGACCAATTTGGATACCAGATAGGTGTATAAACATGTGTGTCATGGTAAGCAAATAATATAGTAAGAGAGCAAGTCCTGCTTTATGTCAAAGGTGTCACTATCATGATTTTGAGGAACAAAATGATTTGTAAAATTGAGCTTACGGAGCTCAAGTTATGGGCAAGTATAATTTTGCTTTTATTGAGTGGTTTGACATAGGGAAGATGTGACTAAATCGTGATTCATTTGTGTATTGACTAGTTTGAGATTGGAGCTGTGGAATGAGAAGATGTCGAGGAGACGAGCACCCACCATGACTCATTTATGAGTAGTTGGTAGCAAAAATTTAGGCTGGCAAGGAGGTTTTCTTGGTGAGTAACGATAGTTCTTGACTTCTAATCATATCTAAGGCCTGATTTTGACAAATTTTAACTATTTTGAGTCATTTTAAAGTAGTTTAAAAATTATTTGACTAGTTTCGATGCTATTGTCTTAGAGTCAGTGTTGTTGTTCAGGGTGCAGCACTGCTGTCCAAGTTCCAACACTGTTGTCCAGTGCTAGTGTCCTTTTGAAATGCTATTGTCTAATGTGGATGGCTTTTTCAAGTTTTGAGTTGTTCCTACTTTTGTATTTCTTAGTTGTTTGTCCTTAGCATGGTTGTCTGACATATAATCCACTTGTTGGTATTTTCAAGGTGAGGTGCAGATGAGAGAGTTTCATAGAGGCCAGGTTATGGAGACTCTGAGATTGTTGTTGTTATCTGTTGATGAACATGTTGTTATGGATAGGGCTAGGCTGGGTCATGTATGTGATCTTGGTACAATACGGTGGGACATATATTTGATCACCACCTTATGTGAGACATATAGGTGGAATGTTGATACGTGCACATTCTGACTTCTGATAGGGGAGATTACTATGATTTTAGAGGATGTGTATTAGATTTTAATTTGTCGATCAGTGGGCGATGAGTGTCATTGAGGATGACATGGGTGTGGATGCCATTGATCATGCATCTAGATACTTTTTAGGGATGTCCGAAAGAGTACACCATAGGGGTAGTGACAGTGATATATTACTGTCAGTTATTGTGCAATCGAGTGTTCTGTGCCTATGAAAGTGGTTGGTTTTATGATTGGCTTCTTTTATTGTTGTGGGTGGCAACAAAGTATCTATTACTTATAGGATGCATAAAGTGGTTAACATTATTGAGATGTATGGTACCGTGTTTTCATGGGGGAGGACTATGCTCACTCATTTTTACAAAGATTTATATAGATTTATGCAGAAGTCTTTTAGCGGTGGTGTGGGTGCAACCACCTTGTTGCATTGCTGGGCTTATGAACATATAGTGATTATGTGATCGATTGGATTGCCAAGGGTGAGTTGGGCATATCCACAACCATTTTGCGAGTGTTGGACTAGTAAGTTGGTTATTCGATCCCTCGAGACATATTATTATAGGTGGTTGCTAAACAGATTGGTGGTTGATGACATCAAATGGAGACCTTATAGAGGATTCCCTAGATGGCCAGAGGATGGAGAGTAGTGATGATACATGAGAGTGAGTTGTTGGTTACATGATCGTTGGTCTAGAGTTTCTGAGCACTTTCAATATGTCGCAATGAAAGGGACCTGTAAAAGTATGATCAAATATAAACAACCTCCAAATTCACCAAAAGACAGTCCAAATGAAGTAAGAAATAATGTTAAATTTTTTTTTGAGAGGTTTGATACCATGTTAGAGTGCTCAATGCACTCACCCAGGGTTTTTTCAAAAGTGCATTACCAAACCTGTGACAAGAACTCATCACCACTCATAGTTTTCTTGATTGAAGTTATTCTGATGAAGCCCACTATTTTATGCCATATTCAAAATTATGGGTAGAATGATGAATTCGAGAAAGCATTGCTTGAATACCCTCCAACAAGATGGTGAGAAGTAAACATAAAGACTAGTGGGGTTGTCACACTAGTGTTATTTGTGGACATACTATTGTCCCCAAAAATATCACTCATTTTTGGGACAACATATGAACTATTTTGGTCCTACAAGACCAAAATTGTCTCTTCCCTTTTCAAAAATTGTTCTGTGCATTCTAATTCTCCATTCTTCAAGATTTTTAGAAATCTACGGACTCTGCAGGCTTAAAACTACGGACTCTGTAGGCTTAAAACTAAGGACTCTACAGGCTTAAAACTACGGACTCCACAGGCTCATTTCTACGGACTCTATAGGAAGAAAATCTATGGACTCTGCAGGCCAAGTTCTATGGGCTTCGTAGGTTGATTTCTACGGACTCTGCAAGAAAGAAGCAAGCTCTCAACACTTAGGCGATTTCAAAGTTGGTTCAACGGCAAGCTTCTAAGCAAAGATTGAACCATTGAACCATTGAACCTTGAACCAAAAAGGTTCAAGGGTTCAATGGGTTCAAAGGTTCAATGTCATCAACAAGAGTTAAGCGCATTTGTCAAGGTTCAAAGTTCAACCACTTCAAGGTTCAATGGCTTCAAAACACTTATCAAAGAGAAGAAGGCTTGAACCATTGAACCGTTGAACCATTTAACCATTTTGGTTCAAAGGTTCAATGGGTTCAATGGTTTAATGCACGGTTGGTTCAAGCAGACAAAGGACTTAGCCAAATAAAGGGATTGAATTGATTGAACCATTGAATCGTTGAACCAAAGTTGGTTCAATCGATCGGTTCAATTGGTAGGTTCAAGGGAGTGCCCCAAAGCGAAAAGACCAAGTGCCCTTGCAGAAGGCAGGAAACATTGGTTCAAAGATCAAAGGAAAGAAGTGATTAAACCAATAAAGTGATTAAACCAATAAAGCGATCGAAGCAAGAAAGCGATTGAACCAAGGAGCCAAGAAGGCCGCTCGAACTGTTGAAAAAGTCAACCAATGATGTCCCCATAAACATCAAATTTAAGGTAATGAAATATCTGCTAAGTTTCAAATGTGGCATGAAACCTAAAAACAAACTCAACTACCAGCTGAAGAAGGAGCCGAAAGAGCTGGCAAAGCTAAGAATATAGCCCCGAGGGCTCAGATTCCAGGAAAAGACAAAACTGGAAAAGGGAAAAGATAGCCCATGAGCCTAAATTCCAAGAAGAGACAAAGCTGGAAAGGACAAAAGTAGAAAGAGGAGAAGACCAGAAATATCTATGCAGAAGTTATTTTAGTAGCTAGAACAGTCTGTAGAATAGATTTTTGAGCTTGCAAACATTGAAGGTGCGGCTTGTTAGTCTCCTTTGGAGTAGAGATAAAATGGACAGCTGCGCAGATGTCAGAGGGGACATACCAGATGATCCAAACCCAAAAAAAGACATATTAGATGAATATACATGCCATAGTTAAGGCAACACACTGTTCCAAGCATGGTCCCTCCAAACAGAACTGAAGGCGCATTGAAGGCATTGACTGCAGCATGGGCCGTCCCATGGGAGAGAGCGCCAAGCCTTGCTTGGTGGCTATATATTGTAATCTCTTTTATTATTTTAGGGAGATCTTCCCATTACCAGAAGCAAAACTCTACCCAAATTGAAAGGCTAATACTGAGACTTTGAGCTTAGATTGTTGTTCATATTATTTTATTTGAATGAGAAAGCAAGTGACTTGCAGACTTTGTGTTGTTATAGCTTGTATCATTTTAGGAGATTGTTCTTATGTCTGTCTTCTGATTGTGTTCTTATTTATTTGATCTAATAAGCAGAACTCGTGGAAGTAATCAGGAAGGTGTCCTGAAGCCAACTGTGGAGAGACTTTGTGCCCCCACAATTGTCTTTAGTGTGTGTTTATTTTTTGTTTCTATGTAAAAGACCTTGGAATGACTTTGTGCCCCCATTGTTCTTCGTACCTCACTCTTGGGCAGTCAAGGTGGAGACTTTGTGCTACACCTTAGATTTTTGGTCACTCTGTACTCGATTAACAATTACTTGTCACTACCAGAAAGATTTTTTGTTGTTTGCAAGAACAAGCACTTCTGAAAGAAGAGAAGTGCCTTCTATCATTTTACCAAGATTTTTACTATCTAGGAAGGGATCTGGCTCTTGGCTGAATGTTACTTTGAAAGAAGAGAAGTACATTCACCAATCACCCAAGATTTTCTCCTTTGTTTATGAACATCATCTCTGAAAGAAGAGAGATGGATGTGTATCCTACCATTGAGTGTTATTTTCAGATTATATATATATATATATATATATATATATATATATATATATATATATATATATATATAACACCTTTATACCTATAGGGAACCTCCCCTTGATGAGAGGAGAGATTTGTCCCCTTTGGATTTGGTAAACCTGCAACTTTAGATGACCAATCTCCTTTGTTGTGGATGATAAGACCTATTTTGCTCAATCAAATAGCTGACTGACAAAATATTCACCCAACAATTTTTAGCAACTCTGCTGGGGATGAACGTGCAGTCTGAAGCCTCAAGTTTTAGATTGAAGTAGTTCCTTCCCTTATCCATTATATAGACTCTGGTGACTCCATTCTGTGTCTTACCCATTATCATTATAGCCTTACCATTTTCCTCCATCTCCATTATTTTATCTGGTCTACAAAACTAGAGCTGCTGGAAAAGAGTGCGTAGTTTGAAGCCTCAAGCCTCAAGCTGAAGCAGGGCCAGTTCTTTTTCATTTTTGTTCTACAATCTAGCCACTCCACCCAGATTTGTTATCCCTATTTTTCATAATTAAATCATGGTAGTTCAAGGCCCTTGGGGTAACTCTTTTGGCCCACTCAACTTGACTCCACCTCTACATGAACTTCCATGTAGCTCAAGAAAGAACTTCTCCAAATTCTTTGGTGATGGGATAGTTTACCCTGATGAACACATTGCAGCTTTCAACATAGCCTGTGGTGTGATAGGGGTGGAATTTGAAGACGTGGTAGTTTGGCTTTTCATAGAGACACTACAAGGCACTGCTACAGACTGGTTCTACCACCTACAGGCTGGATCAGTGATCGACTGGGATACACTCAAAGCTAAATTTGAAGCTAGGTTCAAGCCTGCAGAAGATGCACATGCCTTGCTAGCCTAGCTCACATAGATGAAGAAGGAGCCCCATGAACCTATGAGAGACTTCATTGCCAAGTTTGATAATCTGAGGCATAGGATTCCCATGATCGCCCAGTCAGTCACCTCAGAATCTCAAGTGTTTCTTCATCAACTCACAGCTGTCTAAAGTGAGTTTTTTGCTGAGACGGGCTAGACACATAGACCTTGCTACTACTCAGGACTTGGCTATTGAGCTAGAAGATGACCTTATCTTGGCAGGAAAGATAAGGAGAGACCCAAACACAGGTAAACCCTCTTCATCTTCTGAGTATCCACCTTCAGCCACCACTGATCAAATGGTGCAAAAGCTAGCAAATGAACTGCTAGCTTTGAAAAGGCAAATGGCCCAGAGTATGTCTACTCCTCCTAATCGGGATATGCCAAGGAGGACATTTCAGAACCAGCCATATCAAGGCAATGCCTCCCCCACAGAAGAACCTTGCCCTTGAAGCACCTCCAACCAACTCAGTAGTTGGATATCTGAAAACAAAACATATTTTCTCTTTCCAACCTGAGTTTGAGCAAGAAAATGACGTTGATCTCTTCACAGAGGATCAAGAAGAGTTAGCTGGCGACTCCCACATTGGTTTCCTGAGTTACCAGAGATGAAACCAGAAGTAAAGGTGAAGCAGATGAGGGATCATATGCTATGTTCACCCGGTCTAAAAATTAGTCAGCCCAACCAGCTGATAAAGAGAAGACAGATGAGCGACCTCAACCAACAATCTCAATTGCAAAGCGTGGAACCACTCTACCTTTCCAGCCAAAGGACCTGGTGGTTGCTAAAAAAGTAAGTACCCTAAACATTTCTACACCTTCAACTTCAAATTTGCAGGCTAATCCTCCCCCTCTCAAAAACTAAAAAGATGAACTCCCATCCTCTCTTCCTAGTCTATTTCAGTCATTTGACATAATTGATCATGTCAAGAAATCCAAAATTCAAATGAATGAATTTGAATTCCTACAAGCTAACCCTGAGCAGTTAGACATTGGTGGAGAACTAAGTATGGACCTGTCTGAGGCAAGGAGCCCTGTCAAGGGCATAATGAAGAGATTGCTCCTTGAAAAGGAGGCAAAATACGTGGTCACCCAAACGTCAGCCCCTGTCAGCTCAAATTATGTTTGAGTCTTTAGGCAGGGGTAATTATTTTTTGACCACAGAGGGTGTTCATGTTTTTACAGATGAAAGTCTTGTAGCTGGCAATCCAGAAATTGATCCAAACGAGACATCAGAAGAATTGGTAGGGCATAGTACAAATGAAGAAGGATCTTCCATCTCTAATGAAGATAAAATTGATAGAAGATCAGCTTTTGATGATGCTTGGATCCTGGAATCTGATGGCAACAATTCTTCTACCAATGCTGGAGCCGGGACTGTGTTGATATCTCCTCAAGGAGATGTTTTTCCTTCATGCAAGTTATAGTTTAGCAACACCAACAACATAGCTGGATGCGAATCTCTGTTGCTCAGATTGAAGACTGCTCAGGATGAAGATATCAAACTCCTTCACACCAAAGGAGATGCTGAGCTGATGGTTTGTCAGGAGTTTGATGATGACAATCAAAACATGTGCTGAACTGAACCAACAAAACAAGCTATGGTAGTGGACCATACTACTGTACTCTAAAGTCAGCAAAAGGAATTCTTTGCCAAGAGAGCAAGGATTTATGGTTTTTAAATTGAAGATTACGTCTTGCCATGGAGCAAGAAGAGAGAGCCAAAAGGAGTGCACAAAAAATGTGATTTCTGGTGGAGAGTTCCATTCCCTCGTCACCGATTCTGGGGACAAAATAGTTTCTTGCTGGTTTATCAAGACGGAATGCCATTTTCATTGTCTCACAATGGGCAGCATCTAAAGCACTTCAATTCCTGAAGTGTCAGATAAGTTTATCTATACATATGTATATCTGTATAGTCTTTGTTTATGCTTTGTGTTGTTTTTTTCATTTTTTAGAGCTTTTATTTTTGGGTAGCATGACTCCATAGCCCAATGGCATACTTCAAAGCACTGGAAATTCTGGTTTCTACTCCCCTCAGCTGTTCCAAGTTTTCAACTGAAGAAAGTTCTCCAACTGGAGCCATCTGTTGTCCCCAAAAATATCACTAATTTTTGGGACAACATATGAACTATTTTGGTCTTGCAAGACCAAAATTGTCTCTTCCCTTTTCAAAAATTGTTCTATGCATTCTAATTCTCCATTATTTAAGATTTTCAAAAATCTACAGACTCTGTAGGCTTAAAACTATGGACTCCACAGGCTTAAAACTACAAACTCTACAGGCTTAAACTATGGACTCCACAGGCTTAAAACTATAGACTCTGCAGGCTCATTTCTATGGACTCTGCAGGCTTGAATCTATGGACTCTACAGGAAGAAAATCTACGGACTCTGCAGGCCAAGTTCTACGGGCTTCGCAGGTTGATTTCTATGGACTCTGCAGGAAAGAAGCAAGCTCTCAACACTTATACACGATTTCAAAGTTGGTTCAATGACAAGATTCTAAGCAAAGATTGAACCATTGAACCATTAAACCTTGAACCAAAAACATTTAAGGGTTCAATGGGTTCAAAGGTTCAACATCAGCAGTAAGAGTTAAGCGCATTTATCAAGGTTTAAAGTTCAACCACTTCAAAACACTTATCAAAGAGAAGAAGACTTGAACCATTGAACCATTGAACCATTTAACCATTTTAGTTCAAAGGTTCAACAGGTTCATTGGTTCAAAGGTTCAACGTGCAGTTGGTTTAAGCGGACAAAGAACTTAGCCAAATAAAGGGATTAAACCGATTGAACCATTGAACCATTGAACCGTTGAACCAAAGTTGGTTCAATCGGTTGGTTCAATCGACAGGTTCAATGGAGTGCCTCAAAGTGAAAAGACCAAGTGCCCTTGTGAAAGGTAGGGAACATTAGTTCAAAGATCAAAGGAAAGAAGCCATTGAACCAATAAAGTGATTGAACTAATAAAGCGATTGAAGCAAGAAAGCAATTGAACCAAGGAGTCGAGAAGGCCACCCGAATCGTTAAAACAGTCAACCAATGATGTCCCTATGGACATCAAATTTAAGGTAATGAAATATCTGCTAAGTTTCAAATGTGGTACGAAACCTAAAAACAAACTCAACAACCAACTGAAGAAGGAGCTGAAAGCGCTGACAAAGCTAGGAATATAGCCCCGAGGGCTCAGATTCCAGGAAAAGACAAAACTGGAAAGGGGAAAAGATAGCCTGGGAGCTTAAATTCCAGAAAGAGACAAAGCTGAAAAGGATAAATGTAGAAGAGGAGAAGACCAAAAATATCTGCACAGAAGTTATTTCGGTAGCTGGAAAAATCTACAGAATAGATTTTTGAGCTTGCAAATATTGAAGGCACGGTCTGTTAGTCTCCTTTGGACTAGAGACAAAATGGACAGTTGTGCAGACGTCAGAGGGGATAGACTAGATGATCCAGACCTAGGAAAAGATATATTAGATGAATAGACATGCCATAGTTAAGGCAACACACTATTCCAGGCATAGTCCCTCCAAACAAAACTGAAGGTGCATTGAAGGCGTTGACTGCAGCATGGGCCATCCCATGGGAGAGAGCGCCAAGCCTTGCTTGGTGGCTATATATTGTAATCTCTTTTATTATTTTAAGGAGATCTTTCTGTTACCAGAAGCAAAACTTTGCCCAAATTGAAAGGCGAATACTGAGACTTTGAGCTCAGAGTATTGTTCATATTATTTTATTTGAATGAGAAAGCAAGTGACTTGTAGACTTTGTGCTGTTATAGCTTGTATCATTTTAGGAGATTGTTCTTATGTCTATCTTCTAAATGTGTTCTTGTTTATTTGATCTAATAAGCAAAACTAGTGGAAGTAATCAGAAAGGTGTCCTGAAGCCAATTGTGGAGAGACTTTGTGCCCCCACAATTGTCTTTAGTGTGTGTTTATTTTCTATTTCTATGTAAAGGACCTTGGGATGACTTTGTGCCCCCATTGTTTTTCGTACCTCACTCTTGGGCAGTCAAGGTGGAAACTTTGTGCTACACCTTAGATTGCTGGTCACTCTGTACTCGATTACCAGTTACTTGTCACTACCAGAAAGATTTTTGTTATTTGCAAGAACAAACACTTCTGAAAGAAGAGAAGTGCCTTCTATCATTTCACTAAGATTTATACTATCCAGGAAGGGATCTGGCTCTTAGCTGAATGTTACTTTTGAAAGAAGAGAAGAATCTTCACCAACCACCCAAGATTTTCTCCTTTGTTTATGAACATCATCTCTGAAAGAAGAGAGATGGATGGTGTATCCTACCCCTGAGTGTTATTTTCAACTTATATATATATATATATATATATATATATATATATATATATATATATATATATATAACACCTTTATACCTATAGGGAACCTCCCTTTGATGAGAAGAGAGAATTGTCCCCTTTGGATGTGGTAAACCTGCAACTTTAGATGACCAATCTCTTTTGCTGTGGATGACAAGACCTATTTTGCTTAATCAGACAGCTGACTGACAAAATATTCACCCAACACATACCACACTAGTATCACTGTAAGAATCACCAAGAAGGTCATGGAGTCAAGTAAAAAAAAAATGATATAGGTTCTAACAAATAAAGTGCTTGAATAAAATACCCATGTACAAAAGAGGAATCTACAAAACACGCAAAAAAGGTGCAACGTATATAACTCTCATAAAGTAGAAAGAATAAAGAAAATAAGAAGAGAGAGTTAGAAATCCCTCAAAGGTAAAACTGAAGCAGTTCGTACTTTAAGTACTCAAAAGTCATGAAGAAACTCAATAGTCATGAAGGAACTCAATCTGCATGAGTGGTCTGAATCCACTACTCGATCACAAAAATAACTGACACTAGGCTTCATGAGAATAACTTCAATCAAAAACATTGCCAATGGTGACAAAAGTACAAAAAATTACTGCACATTCAAGGAATGTTCAACACTTAAGAAGTAGAATGTACACAATGCCCCCTCATACTGATGACTGGATGAAAAAGGTTTACATGAGTTAATACACTAATCGAACATCGAACAAACTAACACTATATACACTAAAATAGGTCCATATCACTTTGAAAAAGACTGTTGAACTATCAAAAAAGACAAGATGATATTGAGATTCACTATAATAGTTACATTTGAAGTTGTGGGAATTAGTGAACTATCATAAAAGTGGCGTTGAAAATACAAATAAGGACTCCATAGAAGAAGGTAAGGTGCTAAGAAAGAGGCTTTAATAGAGACATAACACAAACTACTAGTGTGTTAAAGTTATAATACATTTAAAAAAATTTAGCATTGGAATGGACTCAAGCTATCGTCGTCATGATGGACTTGTAAGATCACAAAAACTTGTGGGTTAACATCATCATTGAAGTGGCCCATCATTAGAATGGTCCATCATTGGAATTGTAATTTAACCATTTTGTAGGGCCACACATTATAATTTTGAATTATTAGGCCAATGCATGTCATGCGTTGATGGAAGAGTGTGATAAATGATGAAAAGAGCCATTATGTATGCAAAAATACACCAAAAAAGGATCAACATTCAAAAATAACAATCTACAAAGTACATGCAAAAGGACATCGAGTTCCATCAAAGTATGTCCAAATTAGTATGTGTATGAAGTACAATGCATAAAGTAGTAGAGCCCATGATACAGACAATCCCTCTTAAATATGGCACAAAAGAGTGCTTTGGAACCTCCCAACTGGTTATAATTATGCAATTTACAAAAATTCTTCACCAGATTACAATTTTGAGTTGAAATAGAAAACAAAAAAAATTCATTTCTTTACAATATGACTCAACTTTTTTTTTCAAAACATTGGTCCTTGCTCCATTTAAACTGCCTATAAAAAATTGTGGGTCAGCATCACATTTCGATGAAGCTATTGTGGATTAGCATCACAATTCAATGAAGCTATTGTGGATTAGCATCACAATTTAGCGAAGCTCTCATCAACTGTTATAAAAAATTGTGGGTTAGCATCACAATTTAGTGAAACTATTCTGGTGAAGCCCAATGCCCTTGACCTAAAACTTGGCATTGGAATGGACTCAAGTTTTTGCAAACACCTGCTCTTAACGTCCATTTTGCTCATATCTTAAGCGTCATTTAGATTTTTGACATAATTCTTGTTGTATTGAAAAGTTGGTTTCGATCTCTTCCATGCAATGTATTCAATTTTCTTCTACTCTACAAGCATGTGTGTCTATTTTTTAGATTTCTAGAGACCTTCTCAACATGCAAACATCACCAAAAATTTTGGGCATTTTTCTTCGTACTTCAAGCACTTTTTGAAGTGTTTTTTTAAAGTGCATCATTTTTCACCAATAATACATATTTGTAATTCAATTTGAGTCATATTGTACATAAATAAATATTTATTTTATTTTCTATTTTAACTCAAAATTGTAATTTGGTGATGAATTTTTGTAAAAATGCATAATTATAATCAGTTGTGGGGTTTCAAAGCACTATTTTGTGCCATATCTGAAGGGGGGTTATTTGTGTTATGGGCCCTTTTAATTTTTGCATTGTACTTCACGCACGCATTATCTCAGTTGAGTTTGATTTTTTTTTACATGTGATTTGCAGGTTGTTATTTTTGGTTAATTCTTTTCTGATATATTTTTGCATACATGATGGCTTTTTCATCATTTGTCACTCTTCCATCAACCCATGACATGCTTGTTTGTGCATTGAAACTATGACACACTGATAGTTTTTATCTTGTCTCTATCAAGGATCCTTTCATAACATCTTACCTTCTTCTATGGAGACCTTATTTGTATTTTTGACAGTTGACAGTCTCTCACATCTTGAAGTGTAGTTATTCTCTTGAATCTCAATGTCATCTTATCTTTTTCGACAGTTCGACAGTCTCTTTCAATGTGATATGGAGCTATTTTGATGTATATAGTGTCGACTTGTTCAATATTCGAGTAGTGGATTTGAACCACTCATACAGTCCTTTTTTCTCTACTCCATCCAATCATTAGTATGAGAGGGTGTTATGTACATTCTGCTTCATAGGAGTTGAACGTTTATTGCACATGCAATGCTCTTTTGTACTTTCATCACTACTGAAAGTCTCCTTGTTTGGAACTATTTTGGTGAAACATAGTGTCAGTTATTTTTATGATTGAGTAGGAGATTCAGATCACTAGTACAAATTGAATTTTTTTGTGACTTTCAAGTACTTAGAGTGCAGAGTACTTCAACATCATCTTTAAGGGGCTCTCTAGCTCTCTTCTTTTCTCTTTTTTAGGGAGCAGTTTTTTTCTACAAGTTTCTCTTTTCCCCAATTTATGAGAGTTATATATGTTGCATTTTTTTGAGTGTTTTTTAGATTCCTCCTTTGTATATGTGTATCATATTCAAAGATTTTATTTGTCGGAACCCATATAAGGATTTTTTTTTCTTGATTTCATGGTCTTCTTGGTGATTCTTATATTGACACTAGTGTGGTAGCCTCACCAGTATTTGTGTTCACTTCTCACCATTTTGTTGGAGAGTGTTTAAATAATGCTTTCTCAGATTCACCATTATAAGCAGTATTTTGGAGTGCAATGTTCATTTTCATTAATCCTCCTATTCAACACTATTCATACTTCGACTTGGCAGTTACAATGACTCAACATCCATGTACTCTAAAAATATGGTTTGATGTTTATAAGGACATTTGGATTCACTTTGCATCCTATTTTGTGCAAAAGTATCTCATTAGACTTGTTGCCAGAACCCATTTTCAGAGTTTTTTCTCTCCCTAAGTTAATCTTAAGTGAAGGTGTTAGAGTAAATTATTTGAGTTAAGAGTAACTTAGGATTAACCTATGCAACTTGGGTATTAAACAACGCTTCTTAACATAAGTTAGACTAATATGTGGTTTAAATTTGTACACTCACATGTCTAATTATGTAGTCAACATGTTAGGTTTGATTGTTGACAATATTGCACAGGGTAGATATAAATTTGTGCACATGGTAGGACTATTAAAATTGACAACTAGTTGATTTCACAATGTCAAATATGTTCCTCTCACCTACCCTCTATTGTTATAAATATAAAGGTAAGGTGTAATATCAAGTGAGAAAGAAAAATGAAGTTTTGAGTTTTATGCATTGTAGAATGTTTATGAAGTGAAAAATCACAATGTTAGGAGCATCACAACTCTATTTTCTATCAAATGAATATCTACCCCAACTAAATCGATCACTCTAAATGCATACGTATGATCATATTTCTTCAAAATTGCACTGATACTTCAAAAAATATACTCCAACCAACGTACTTGATAGACAAATTAGAAGCTCCAAATGATTGTTTTGAACAAAATAAAAACTTGCACCACTTTTTTCACTATAACAAATTTGTCCACGACCTCTGATCTACTCTAAAACGTAATGTGCTCTCAAAAAATGAAGATTTTGCAACAACTAGCCTCTAAGGCTAAAAATAGTCTTCTTTCGACAGTACTGCACAAATTTGAGTAGTTGACAAGACAAAGGTCTTAAGAGGAGGGTCAATACAAGAATAAAATAATGCAATGATGTAGGTTGAATAATGGTTGCTTGGAGACTACTCTGATACTAGGTCAGAGTGCTCAATGCACTCACCCAAAGTCTCTCAATGAGCATATTATCACATAATTAAATATATTAAAATGCATAAGACTCAAAACTCTATCTCTCTCTCTCTCACTTCACGTTACACCTTACCCTTGTATTTATAACAATTGATGGTATGTGAGAGAAATACATTTGGCAATGTGAAACCAACTAGTTGTCAAATGAATAGCCCTATCATGTGCACAAATTCATACCTATCGTGTGTACTATTGTCAACAATCAAAACTAACATGATGACTAGATAATTAAACAAGCGGGTGTGCAAATTTAAACCACACATGAGTTTATCTAATCTAGATTAAACAGTCTTGGTTATACCTAAATGACATAGGTTAATCACAAGTTATTTTTAACCTGAATTATTTATTCTAACATCCTCCCTTAAAATTAATTTGAAAAAGAGATTTTTTTTTGAAAATAGATTCCAGCAACAAGTTTGATGAGATATCCATGTACAAAATGCAATGTGGATTCAAATGACTCTATAGATGCCAAACCATCTTGTCGAAGTGCATGGATGTTGAGTCATTGTAACTATCAAGTCAAAATAAAAATGGTGTTGAATATGATGATCATTGAAAAATGAACACTGTACTCCATAATATTGGGTAGAATAATGAATCCAATGAAGTATTATTTGAACACTTTTCAACAAAATGGTGATAATTTAGCACAAAGACTGGTGGCACTGCCACATTGGTGTCATAAGAATCACGAAGAAGGCCATGGAGTCAAGTAAAATATTTTCATATAGATTCTAACAAATAAAGTGTCTGAATAAGATACTCATGTACAAAGGAGGAATCTAGAAAATATGCAAAAATAATGTAACATAGATAACTCTCATATAATGGAGAAAAAAAATTGTAGTAAAAACTCCCCTCCAAAAGAGAGAAAATAAGAAAAGAGCTAAAAAATTTCTCAAAAATGATGCCGAATTAGTCTGCGCTTTAAGTACTCACGAGTCACAAAGGAACTCAATCTACATGAGTGGTTTGAAACCACTACTCGATCAAAAAAAATTAACACTATGCTTCACCATAATAGCTTTAATCAAGAAAACTGTCAGTAATGATGAAAGTATAAAAGAGTACTGCATGTGCAAGAAACGTTCAACACTTAAGAAGCAAAATCTACACCACCCCCTCATATCGTTGACTGGGTGGAGTGGAAGAAAAACATCTACATGAGTGGTCTGAATCCACTACTTGAACACCAAACAAGTTGACAATGTATACATCAAAATAGCTTTATATTACGTTAAAAGACACTATCGAATTGTCAAAAAATATAAGATAACATTGAGATTCACCAAAATAGCTACACATCAAACTGTGGAACACTGTCAACTATCATAAAAATAGTGTCAAAAATACAGATAAGGTCTTCATAGCAGAAGGCAAGATACTAAGAAAAGGGTGTTGATGGAGACATGACACAAACTACCAGTGTGTCAAAATATCAATGCATGTCGTACGTTGATAGAAGAGTGTGACAAATCAGGAAAAGAGCTATAATGCATGCAAAAACACACCAAAAATGGATTAACAGTTTAACAATTAAAAATAACCAGCTACAAAGTAGTAGGGTCCATAGCACATACAACCTCTAGTCAACCCCTTGAATATGATATAAAATAGTGCTTTGGAACCTCCCAATTGCTTATAATTATGAAATTTTAAAAAAATTATTCACTAGATTACAATTTTAAATTAAAATAGAAAATTGAACAAATATATGTTTCTGTATAATATAACTTAAATTGAATTACAAATATGTATTATTGGTGAAAAATATTGTACATTAAAAAAGTAGAACCTCAAAAAGTGCTTGAAGTGCAGAGAAAAGTGCCCAGATAAATTTGGTGATGTCTACACGCAGAGAAGGGCCTCTAAAAATATGAAAACCAAGCACAATTTCTTATGAATTAACAAAAAACTGAATATACAATGTGGAAGATCTCAAAATCAGCTTCACAACTCAACAAAAAACATCTTAAAACTCCAAATGACGCTTAAGATATGAGTGAAAAGGCACAAGTGTGTTTGCAAAAACTCGCAATGAAGGGGGCCTTCAAAAAGCAATCAATCAATATGAACAACGGAACACACCAACAGACAGTCTAAATCATAAGGGGGTTGACTACCTATCAAATTGAGCCCCACCACTGCCGATCTTCAAATGGTCATAAATGCTTTTGAAAAAATAACGGAGTGCAAAGTATAGCACTCAAGATTCCAACTTTGTGGCCTCTGCCATATCAAAGCTTGCCCAAAACGTAAATAATCATCCCACCTGTATACAAAGTCAAATCAGCCATGGCAAAAGTGTAGCTTGTATTGAAACAAAGCTCAAGTGGAAATTGAATGTCAATAATGGTGTGCTATGTGGGTTGGTACCAATGCAAATTTACATGTCAATTATGATCACAGGGCAAAAAAATTATTTGAATAAATTTTTTGATGCAACAATTATAATCTGACAATGCCAATTCAAAAAATTCAAAACATATTTTTCTGGTTGATTTTTTTTAGGCTTTGTGTACATGGTTGGGCAGCGCAGCAGGGGCAGATAGATGTAGGTGGTGGAGGCAGGTGTTCGAGGACGCAACAAGGGCTGATAGATACAGGTGGTGGAGGCTGTGCTCGGGCCATGGGAAGTCTATGTAGGAAGGAGCCAAGCAACAGGGTTGGCTTTGTTTGTTTTTTTCTTTTTCTTTTTAATTTTGTTATAAAATATAAACTCTGACATAAAAAAACATTATTAAAATTTTGTTTATAAAATTTCAAAATTTGTTTTTTGGTTCCTAACAAAAACTATTTTTAAAAAAACATATTTTAAATTTTTAAATTTATAAAACCAATAATTTTAAAAAACAAAACCACAAAAAAAAAAAAAAAAAAAATCATTAACCAAATGGACGGTTAGAATTGATTGAAAAAAATCACAACTAGAGCACCACAACTCTATTTTCCACCATACGAACATCTACCCCTACTAAATCGATTGCTCTAGATGCATTTATACGATCAGATTTCTTTAAAACTGCACTATTTTTTGAGAAAATGTGTTGCAACCAATGTGCTTGATGGACAAATTGATAGCTCTAAATGATTGTTTTACACAAAATAAAAGTTTACACCACCTTTCTTGGCTGCAACAAACTTATTCACGATCTCTGATCTGCGCCAAAACGTAACATGCTCTCTAAAAATGAAGATTTTACCACAACTAGCCTCTAGAGATTAAAAAAAGTCTCATTTCGACATTACTGCACAAATTAGGCAGTATGATAAGACAAAGGTCTTTATTAAAAAAAGGTCAATGGAAAAACAAAATAATGCAATGATACAGGTTGAATAACGACTACTTAGAGACTACTCTGATACCATGATAGAGTGCTTAATGCACTCCCCTGTGGTCTCTCTAAGAGTGTATTACCATAGAAGCAAGTATGATGGCATCACACAATAGATACAAAACAAATTATTTATTACTTCATGGACATATTACAATGCATAAGGCTTAGAACTTCATATTTTTCTAATTTTTTACCACACCTTACCCTTGTATTTATAACAATTGAGAGTAAGTAAAAGGAACATATTTGATAATACGAAACCAACTAATTGTCAAATAAATAGTCTTACCATGTGCACAAATCCATATCTACCTTATGCACTATTGTTAACAATCAAACCTAACATATATACTACATAATTAGATATGTGGGTGTGCAAATTTAAATCACACATAAGTCTAACTGACCTAGGTTAGACAACCTTGGTTAATACCTAAGTTACATATCTTAATCTCAAGTTATTCTTAATCTGAATTAATTACTCTAACACCCTCCCTTAAAGGTTGTTAAGGTAAATAATTCAAATTAAGAGTAACTTGAGATTAACCTATATATTTTGGGTATTAATCAAGGTTGTCTAATCTAAGTTAATTAGACTCATGTGTGGTTTAACATTGCACACCCACATGTTTAATTATCTAGTCAACATGTTAGGTTTGATTATTGATAATAGTAGACAAGGTAGGTATATATTTATGCACATGAAATAATTATTCATTTGCTAACTAGCTGATTTTACATTGTCAAATGTATTCCTCTCATCTACCCTCAAATGTTATAAATACAAGGGTAAGGTGTAGTATAAATGGAGTTATGAGTCTTATGTATTGTAATATGTCAATGAAGTAATAGATAGTTTGTTTTGTGTCTATTATGCAATGTTATCATATTTATTTCAGTTGTAATATTCTCTTAGAGAGCCCTTAGTTGAGTGCATTAAGTACTCAAATATGATATCAGTGCAATCTCCAAACAATCGTTACTCAACCTGCATCACTGCACTATTTTGTCACTGCATTGATCATCTTTCTCTAAAGACCTTCGTCTTGTCATACTGCCCAAATTTGTGTAGTAGTGTTGAAAGGAGGTTTTTTTAGCCCTAAAGGTTAGTTGTGGTAAAAAAATTATTTTGGAGAGCATGCTACATTTTGGAGCAGATCAGAGTTTGTGGACAAGTTTTTTATAACCGAAAAAGACGGTGCACGTTTTTGTTTTGTTCAAAACAATCATTTGAAGCTCCCAATTTGTCCATTAAAGATGTTGATTGCAGTACATTTTTTAAATAATTAGTGCAGTTTTAAAGAAATCTGACCACATGGATGCGTATGAAATAATCAATTTAATGGGGGTAGATGTTCAGTTGACGAAAAATGGAGTTTAAGTGCTCCTAGTGTGGTTTTTTTTCTCGACCAATTCTAGTCGTTAACGGGTAAATGGGTTTGATTTTTTTTAATTTTTGGGGATTTTTTGATTTAATCTTTTCAATTTTTTCAGGAAAATTGTAAAATTCAAAAAAAAAAGTTTTATTTTTAAAAATCAAAATTAAAAATCAATAAAACAAAAAATTTAAATGTAGGTCATATGACTTGCGCCCAAGGTTGAGCCATTGCTCAGACCTCCCCGCTTTTGCCATCTCCCTCTGTCACCACTCCATAAGCCACCCCTGTCACCAACTGCCCACCAAGCCCTGCTCCACCTCTTTTGCCACTCCACAGTTGCCCTGTTGTGTCCACCCTACACGCCTACCCGAGCCTTCCCACTCACTCGTCCTATTGCACACAGTTCTGTTGCTCAGTCGCCCACTCTTGGGATAGAATTAAGCTTTTATGATAGGGTGTTTATGAGAAAATTGTGGGTATTGTTCAATCAATCGTTATGTCATGTGCTCTTATTACAACGATTGTCTTTGGACTTTTTTGAATTTGTCAACGTTTGTTTCCATACTAGAAAAGTTTTGCAGATGGCTTATGAGGTAGTTTTTTTTGCTTTGGCCTTGTATAATTATTCTTGAAGCATCGAAAACATGCATTGGCCACCAACCTCTGCCAACAACCATTGTTGATATTTAGACAAATTTAAACTTTGGCATACACATGTCTGAATTCATTGTGGGGTATGCTAGTGCCTTTGCTATGGTGGGTTTATTGGTATCAGGGGAAGTCATTGGATCGACCCACTAAACTTTCATTTTGTACCAACAAGAACTATGAAGCACCACATTGGCCATTTTTGTTTGTTTGAAGACGGAGGAGGGTGGGGCCCGATTTAACAAACAACCAACACCCACTCACCCCCTGCAAAAACTTGTTCTTTTTTGAAATATTTTTCTTTGATCCGTCTAGACTACCCATTGGTGTGTTCCACCGTTGTTCGTGCTTGATTGCACTTTTGCAAGCCCCCTCTATTGTAAGTTTTTGTGGACACACTTGTGCTTTTTCACTCAAATCTAGGGCATCATTTGGAGTTTTGATGCAATTTTTATTGCATTGCAAAGATAATTTCAAGCTCTTCCACACAATATATTCAATTTTTTACTAATCCATAATAACGTATGCATGCTTTTCAGATTTTCAAATGCCTTCTCAACGTGTGAACATCACCAAATTTTTTTGTGCACTTTTCTCTGCACTCAAGGCACCTTTTGAGGTGCCATTTTTTTTAAACATTATTTTTCATCAATAATACATATTTGTAATTCAATTTGAATCATATTGTACAGAAACATATATTTGTTCTATTTTTTATTTTAATTCAAAATTACAATCTGATGAAGAATTTTTGTAAAATTGCATAATTATAAGTAGTTGGAGGTTCCAAAACACTATTTTGTCCCATATTCAAGGGGGTTACCTATGCTATGGGTACTACTTTCTACATTATACTTCATGCACACACTATTTTAGATGCATTTTTTATTGAGCCTGATACTTTTTTATCTGTTCTTTGTAGGTTGCTATTTTTGGCTGTTAATCATTTTTTAGTGTGTTTTTACATACATGATGGCTCTTTTCACTATTTATCACTCTTCCATCAACTCACGACATCTAGTTTATGCATTGATACTTTGACACACTAGTAGTTTTTGTCATGTCTTCATCAAGACCCCTTAACGTCTTGTCTTCTTCTATAAAGACCTTATTTGTATTTTTGACACAACTTTTTCGATAGTTGATAGTTTCCCACAGTTTTAATTATAGTTATTCTAGTGAATCTCATTGTCATCTTGTCTTTTTTGATAGTTCAACAGTCTCTTTCAGCGTGATATGGAGCTATTATAATGCATCCCAGTGTTATCTTGTCTTCTTTGACAATTCAACAGTTTCTTTCAGCATGATATGAAACTATTTTTGTGTATATAATGTCAGCTTGTTCTGTGTTCGAGTAGTAGATTCAAACGACTTGTGTAGACCTTTTTTCTTCACTTCATCTAGTCAGCAATATGGGAGTGTGGTGTACATTCTATTATTAGGTGTTGAGTCTTCGTTACACATCAACCACTCTTTTGTACTTTTGTCACCACTTATAGTCTCCTTGTTTAGAGTTATTCTCTTAGTGTCAGTTATTTTTGTGATAAAATAGTGGATTCAGACCACTCGTGTAGATTTTCTTTGTGACTTTCAAGTACTTAGAGCGCGGACTACTTCATCATCACCTTTAGGGGGCTTTCTAACTCTTCTTCTTTTTCTTCTTCTTCTTCTTCTTCTTCTTCTTCTCTCTTTTAAAGTAAATAATCAAAGTTAAGAGTAACTTGAGATTAAACTATATAACTTGGGTATTAACCAAGACTGCTTAATCTAGGTTAGTCAGACTCATGTGTAGTTTAAACTTGTACACCCACATGTCTAATTATCTAATCAACATCTTAAGTTTGATTGTTGATAATTGTACACAAGGTATGTATGGATTTGTGCACATGGTAGGACTATTCATTTGATAACTAACTGATTTCATATTGTCAAATGTATTTCTCTCACCTACCCTCAACTGTTATAAATACAAAGTTAAGGTGTGGCATGAAGAGAGAGAGAGAGAGAGAGAGAGAGAGAGAGAGAGAAAGAGAGAGAGAGAGAGAGAGAGAGAGAGAGAGAGAGAGAGTTCTGAGTCGTATTCATTATAAAAAGTTATGAAGTAATAGATAGTTTGATTTATGTCTATTGTGCAATGCCTTCATGTTTACATCTATGATAATGTGATTTTGGAGAGACCTTAGGTGAGTGCATTAAGCACTCTATCATGGTATTAGAGCAGTCTCCAAGTAGTCATTAGTCAACTTGCATCATTGCATTGACCCTTCTTTTTTGAAGACCTTCGTCCTATAATACTACCCAAATTTGTACAGTAATGTCGAAAGGAGGTTTTTTGAATCCCTAAAGGCAAGTTGTGGTAAAATCTTCATTTTTAAAGAGCACTTTATGTTTTGAATCAAATCAGAGGTCATGAAAAAGTTTTTTGCAGTCAAGAAAAGTAGTGCAAGCTTTTGTTTTGTTCAAAACGATTATCCGGAGCTTTCTATTTGCCCATCAAGCACACTAGTTGCATCATGATTTTTGAAGAATCAGTGCAGTTTGTGTAAATCTGACCATACTCTTCTTGCAATTCCATAGCTTGAACTTGTAGGCTATCAATGTCAGGTTTACTAGTTTGAGCCCATCATTGAGGGTATTGGGCCTATAAATGGTTAAAGTAAAATTCCAATGATGGGACTGCTTCATTATCATCTTTGGGGGTTTTTTTAGTAGAGTAACTTGGCATTGACATTCCAATGCCAAGGGTAAGTCCATTCCAATGTGTGGCACTTTCTAACTGGTTTCACATTACCAAATGTGATCCACATTTGAATTCATATGTTATCAAAGTCTTAATCCTAAAAAATAAAAATCATGTTGATTTTGTTTTTGCAAGCTTTGTTGGAATTGCAAGGCGACTGGAAGTGAGCCCATGAAGGAAGTGGTGTTCCAAGGAAGTGTGTGACAAGGTTGTTCGTATTTGATCACATTTTTGCAAGATTGCTCACCTAACTTATTACATGAATTCCAACTCCCTCTCTCTCTTACTTATGTTACACCTTACCCTTGTATTTATAATAGTTGAGGGTAGGTGAGAGAAACATATCTAAAATTGTGAAACCAACTAATTGTCAAATGAATTGTCCTACCATGTGAACAAATCCATATCTACCTTGTGCATTATTCTCGACAATCAAATATAACATGTTGACTACATAATTAGACATGTGGGTGTGCATGTTCAAACCACACCTAAGTCTAACCTAGGTTAAGCATCTGTAGTTAATATCAAAGTTACATAGATTAATCTCAAGTTACTCTTACCTCAAATTATGTACTCTAACACCCTCCTTAAAGATTAACTTGGAGAGAGAGAAAAACTCTGAAAATAGATTCTAATAAAGTGTTTGATGATATACCCATGTACAAAATGCAATGTGAATCCAAATATTCTTATAGACGTCAAACCATTTTGTTGAAGTACATGGATGTCAAGTCGTTGTAATCGTCAAGTCAAAGTAGGAATGGTGTTAAATACGAGGATCATTAAATATAAACACTATGCTCCAAAATACTTGGTAGAATGATGAACCCAAGAAAGCATTACTTGAATACCCTCCAACAATATGGTGAGAAGTGAGCACAAAGTTTGGTGGAGCTATTACATTGGTGTCATTGGTGCGGATACCACACTCATGTCACTATAAGACTCACCAAGAAGGCCGTGGAGTCAAGTAATAAATTCTTATATGTGTTCTGACAAACAAAGTATCTGAATAAGATACTCATGTACAAATAAAGAATCTAAAAAAGACACAAAAATGTGCAACATATATAACTCTTATAAGGTAGAGAAAAGAGAAAAAACTCTCCCCTCCATAAAGAGAGTGAAGAGGATAAAGCTAAAGAGCCCCCCAAAGACAATGTTAATATAGTTTGCACTCCAAGTACTCAAAAGTCACAAAAGAACTCAATCTGCATGAGTAGTTCGAATCCACTACTCGATCACAAAAACAACTGATACTGAGCTTCACTAAAATAGTTTCAAATAAAGAGAATATCAGTGGTGATGAAAGTATAAAAGAGTATTGCATGTGCAAAGAATGCTCAACACTTTAAAAATATAATGTACACAACACCCCCAACATACTATTGACTGGGAGGAGTGGAAGACAAAGGTCGACCTGAGTGGTCTGAATCCACTACTCAAACATCAAACACGTTGATATTGTATACTCTAGAATAACTTCATGTCATGCTGAAAGAGACTATCGAACTGTCAAAAAAGATAAGATAACACTGGGATTCATCATAATAACTACATTTCAAGGTGTAAAAAATTGTCAACTATCAAAAAAATGGAGTCAAAAATATAGATAAAATCTCCATTCAAGAAAGCAAGACGCAAAAAAGGGCCTTGATGGAGACATGACACAAACTAACACCTCTAGTATTGACACTCAAGAAGCTATAGAACTACACAATTAACTAACAAAATAAAAGTGAAAGAAGAGATCTTATCTTCCATGGGAGCAAGTGTTGTGAGTTGGCCATGATTTGATGCATTCAGCTATGTGCTCAAGAAATCTTTGTTAATAAAGTTTCATTGTTCCACTTCTTTTTATCACTTTGGTAATGTTGATTTTGGTTTTGTTTGGCTTAACATGGCTTGGCTTAGCAATATAGCATCATAACATTACACAAAATAAATTGTTTCTCAAAAAATGAACATTGTAACTTTGGCTTCAAAACGTATTTAGAAATGGTTGTGGCACTTGTATTTATAGGTCTCAAAACCAACTCTAACCCCATAGATGTTAGCTTTAAAACTAACATTGATTGATTCAGTTTAACTTTGAGTTGAGTTAGGCTACATCTAGATTTGGTCAAAGATAATCATGAGGGCCATGCGAGAAACATGGATCAATAATAATTATGTCTCCCACCCAATTCCTGATATTTTGCAAGTGGATTTACAACTCATTGAAGATATTTTGGTTGAATTTATAAATTTAAAAAAATAAAAATCCATTAATTCTCCATGATCCACTTGACCACTTATCATGAGAGTTGAGTAATAAATTTAATTAATGAATTTAGAAAATAGTAAATTTCAAAAGCTATGGGTTTTAGATATTTATATGATGTCATTAAATCCAAATTTTTAAATATTTAAAAATAAAAACTCACTAATTAGCCATAGACTTTTCAATTATGTATTTAATTGGGTTTATTTAATTAAATAATTTTAATCAGGTTAATTACATTTTCTAAATTTATGTAAGGTTATCCTTAACCCTTGGTAAAAAACATGAATTTGTTAGGTCATAATTTGATTAGGGATGAATAAAAGAGAGGTTACTGTTGCATATAGGGTAATACCCCAAATAGGGATGTCTTAACATGGTTCTTAGCATTAATGTCTGATGGATGAATGAAATTGAAACATTAAATGATTGTTAAGATTAATTTGCATTGTTTGGTAGAAATCAATCTGAAGTTCAGTTGGAAGCCAGTTGTTGCCAGAATGGAGTGTCTATAATTTACCCATGTTTAAGAAGGAAGGTGTTACAAGCTATAGATACAATAACATTGTCTTAAAAAAAGAAATTTTATTTAATGTCTAATGCCCCAAAAGATGATGGATGAGCCCTGGATGCCCTTTCGAGGGAGCGGACAACAAATAAGGTTGACGACCGGTCTTTTGAAAAGAAAGAAACGATGGGACCTTAAGGTGAAAGGGGTGGAAAGACTGATTTACCCCAAAGACAGTTATAATCACTGGCACAATGAAATACTCTAGTAAGGCATATAAAAAAAGATGATTTGCCCAAAGATAGTTATAATCATCGGCATAGTGAGATGCTCCAATAGGGCATCTAAAAAATGATGATTTGTCTAAAGATGATTATAATCATCAGCATAGTGAAATGAAAAAAATGACTTAACTAAATGTGATTATAATCATTAGCATTATAAAAAAGGCTCCAGCAGGACACATAAAGATAATGATTTGCCAAAAGGCGGTTATAATTATTACCACAATGAAAAATACCTTAATATGACATGAAAATGATAATGATTTGCTAAAACACGGTTATAATCATTAACATCTAGATAGATCAAAACACAATGATTTGCCTAAAGGTAGTTATAGTCATTATTACTGTGGTTTGTTCCAATATAACAAATGGAAGTGTGATATAAGTTGTCTTTGCCCCAGTAGGGCAATTTTAGAGAAAATAACTTATGTACAAAATCCATATTCACGGAGTAAGAGTAAGTCAGTACAGAGGATAGGCATGAATTTGGGCTACCTGTTAGGATGGAGATGCACATCCTAACTAGCAAAGATCAATATTTATTTGTGATTTAATTACTCTGCATTTGAATAGTGTTTGGATATGTCAAAAATTTGTCAAGTGAACAAGGAGAAGCACTGCTACACCATTGCTTTTGAGATCAAATGAATTGATTTTTGTTATAGCATGTGACGATATGCACAATTATTTGATAGAATTGATGAGATCATGGGACTTATTCACTCGACAAAGTGAATAACACATAATCAAGGATCAATAGTCATGCAGGATCTATAACACATTGGCCTGAGAACAAAGTTGTAACGTGAACTTATTAGTTTTGTAAGGTCACGACAGAGAAAAGAAGGATGAAGGTTCATAATGACACATAATGGAAACAATGAAAATTCAGGTGGGGATGATTGACGTCCACCACCTCCTACCATGATCTATGAGGTTAACGTGTAGATATTTTATCTGTTGCACCGAGTGATGGACCTTGTAGAATAATTATTGTGACAACCAATGGAGATTCAACCTTGACCTCAGCCTCGATCCTAGTCTCAGTCGTAATGAAGGAGGCATGAGTTTCATTACATAAGAATCAAAGCAAGGGAGCATAACCCAAGGCCAACAAAAAATGAACAACTACCAATTTGTCACAGAGGGACTCCCCATCGTCCAAAGGGATGCACGATGAGGGAATGACAAATGTTACTCATGCAAGCTCAACAAAATGAGTAGATGGATGCAGTGGTTGTGTCGATTGAAAAACGTGTAAAACAAAGAGTGGAGTATGAGTTTTTTCCTATGGTAATGTATATGGAAGATGGGAGCACAACACATCCATCGATAGACATCGATGAAGGGAGGAACACAAATTAGTTAATGAGCTTACAATAGTGTGCAAAAACTATGGGGAAGTTGGCCATGCAAGTTGAATGTGTTTGAGGAGGAATGTTGTTTACTCTAGTTCACAAAACAATCACCAAGGAGGATGGATCGATTTGAATCCAGAGTTGTCAGATAATCAATATAATGCTATAAGAACAACTAGACAAAGGCATAATGCCTAAGTAGTAAAAGGTTTGTATGTGTGTTAGGTGATATTTATGTAATATAATTATCGTCTGCTTGGTGTGCACCCCACTTTGTATATTTTATTTAACCACTGCTTATGTCATGGTTATGAGATGTTTTGTTAGTTAGCATCTGCTTGTGTTGTATGACTTATAAATGTATTTATTCATATATGTATGTCTATAAAACACATAACAAATCATATATTGCTCTTATTTATTACTCATAGATTTAGGCATGTGTTAAGGTAGTTCATTGGTTTTGATATATTGGAGAGATATTGTCATTGTTAAAAGACTTTGTGAACATAGTTTTCTTGTAGATTTTGATATTATGCATGATAGGTATGGATAACAAAAATGGCAATGTATATTCTCAACATAGAAAACTTAATTTAAATGTATATATAAATGACCTAGGAATAAGATATGAAAAATTAATTCTCAAATATAAATATAACAAATAAATCAATTGTAAGACTAAATACAACAATTTGCAACAAAAGTACATGATATGGATAATCAAGATGTAAGTTCAAACACATTGTAATAATCTTACGATAATTGAGAAGCAAATAACAAATAAACAAACAAAGAGAAAAATAAACAAAATATTAACAAGCACAAAAAAATATCAAAATAAACAAAATAATAAAAAACAACGAAACAATTCAATGCAAATGAAAAATATAGTAAATAAACTAATCTAAACAAATGAAGTGAAACAAACAACAATACAAAAACAATGGTGAATTACAATGTTAGTATGTATAATAGAGGTGTTACTCTTGGTGATAGGGTGACCCTTAAGCTTGGTAACAATGACAAGTAAAACAACACAAGAACAAAAAGTACATGGTTGCCCCTAGATTATAGAGGAATAACAACACAAACAAGAAAGACACAAATATCACCTCTAGGTTATAGTAAACAACGAAACAAAACAAACAAAATGAAAAAAATAATAAAAAAAGAAGGGGTAGCAGAGTTGACTGCAGATGCATTAGGCAAGTGGATGTTGCCTACATAGTTCTATGGACACTTGGTCTATTGTGAACTTTGGGCTAATATATTTCTTCCAGAATATGGGATAGAAGAAAATTGATGATAAGAAAATATGATTTACTTTTTAATGAAACTATCACAAACTAGCTAAAGAGGATTTTTCACCACTGAAACCAACTATCATGTGAGGGTTTTTGTCCTTTCAATAACTCTATACCCTAAAGGTTTCATCTTAAGATAGAAAGTTAAATCAAAAGCTCAAATTTTAAAAATTTGGGCGGGTTATTATATACAAAAATTGATGAATTATAAAGGTGAGAGCATGCATATATAAAAAATACATAAAAAGAGAGGGAGGAGAAAAAACTTTAAAAAAAAACAAAAAGTACGTCACATCCAAGTCATGCATATGACTTAATAGTGAAGTATTTGTCTTGGTGTGCAAAGGGTCAAAAAAATGGATATCCACTTTGGAAAATATCAGCCACCTCTTTTATCTTTGTCTCTTCCATGCCTATGTCACTCTAAAATAGTGTATTCATCACACATGTAAAGTCAATTTTTATTATTGAAGCCATTTTTTTTTTGATGTACATGCATACTTCCAAAAATATCTCCACATCTTTTTAACTTCTCCCAGAATCTAAAATAACATTCCACCTAAAGGTGGCACCACAACTATTCACCCTTGTCTTTATCACCTAAAAATAGAGACATGTGACTCACCAAAGACAAAAAACCATGTCTCTTAATGGAGTACTACATCCCACTCTATCATATGCACTAGATTATAGGAGAGATCATCTGTGTTATGCCATATCATCCACAAGTCATATTACATGTTATATCATCAAATGTATCACCTACCACATCATCATGAATAGTGATAGTGAATAGTAACTCATAAATAGTGCTTATGAATGATAACTTATGAATAGTGATCTCACTCTCAATAATTAAGCAGTGTATGAACTCTTAAAGATCCATTGAACACCATCAAATACCATGCTTCTTTGATCAAAACTAGAACTAGATAAAAGCTTGAAAATCAATATACCAAAAAATAGGGACATTACAGTCCTCCCAAAATTGTTTTCCTTCAAGTAATTGTCATCTCAATCAATAGATCAACTCTGAATAAACAATGTAGCTCTAGGATCCCAAATCAATATAGGAGGTTTGTATGATCTTTTTTATGCACTATGTTGCAACATACCTGCAAATAACCTCTCAATATCTCTCTTGGGCATAAGTATAACAATTCTCTACATGAATTTAGAAAACTCTTCATCAAAATGTTTTATCCTTCCACATTTTTGTTGCACCACTTTGATAAAATCTAAAAATTTGGTGTTAAATTTCTTTGTTAACACTTCTGAATCTTCTGATTTTTCACCTAAATCAAAATTAACATCACTGTAAAAATCATCCTCTACATTTGGAAGCATATGCCATTTTAAACACAATCAAAATTAGGAAGTGCTTTAGTATCCAACTCAAACAGTGAATTATTAAAAGATAACTCGACATCCATCTCACAAAAATGATCCAAATATGCACATGCAACTTTTGAATTCTTTGGTCAGACCTCTAAATCAAATTTGTCTTGAAGAATATCAGGATCATCAATTACTTGTTTGATTTCTTTAACTCTTTCTTCATTCTCTTGCGCTCCCTAAATTGCTCTGCAACATCATGCTGATTTTTAACTTCTTTTATTTGCAAATTATGATTCTGGAATCCTCCACCTCTACGGGGTCTATACCTTCACCTGAATTCTAAATAGTCACAGAATGACATTTCACCCTGGAAATTTGCCCCCAGTGTTCTTCAATCTCTCATTGCTTGAGCATGCATTTTTTGTTTAGTGGGTTCATTATTCCCTTCTAGAGTGTTATCCCTCAGAATGAAGTTAGGCATGGAATGTCTAGAGTTGACCAAACCATCAAAAGTCAGTGTATGAGCAACTCTATTATTGATTGTATTGGGTCCTTATGCCCCATTATTACCATTATTTCCCATCATTTGTGCAAACATCTAAGTAATTTTTTGTTGAGATTGAGTCATCAGTTGCATCATTTGATGTTGTGCGCTAGCAAGATCACCCATCATATTTTCTAGACTAAACGGCTCTATTCTTCTTTCCCCCATTTCAAAACAAATCCCTCTTCTACCAAATAGGCTGGCATGATGCTCTGAGCTCTAATACAATTATAATAACCCTTTTAGGGATAATTAGAACAATTTTTTGATTCTTTAAACAAAAACATATAAAATGATATGACCATACAACTGAAATATACAAAATGATAACACCCAACTATAATATTTATTCATTGAACTGATTACACTGTTATCATTAAAGAATATATATAAATAAAGTAGATAATTCACAAAAACTTCTTACAACAATTTAACACACACGACAAACTCCATTGAAGCTCCAATATGAAAATTTGAATTAAACCACTATAAACTATCTAAAGATAATATTTTATCGTCAAAATCAGTAAATCTTGTGAGGGTTTCCATTCTCCAAGATCTCTACACTCCAAGGGTTTTTGTCTTAGGAGGGGAAGTTGAACCAAAGGCTCAAGCTATGAAAATGAGGGGCTTTATGATATGCAAAGATTCATGACTTACAAAGGAGAGATACTGTGGTGTTGAAGGCATAGAAGTCACATTCTCGTGTTTGCTTATTTTTTCCCAACAATAACTTCTTACAACAATTTGACACAACAAACTCTATTGAAGTTCCAATGTGATTTTTGAATAAAATCACCATAAACCAGTTAGAGGATCTTTCATCTCCGAAACCAACAAATCTTGTGAAGGTTTTCATCCTCCAAGGTCTCTACATTTCAAGGATTTTCATTTTAGGAGAAGTTGAACTAAAAGCTCAAGCTTTGAAAATGGGGGGCTTTATGATATGCAAAGTTTGATGAATTACAAAGGAGATATCCTATGGCGTTGAAGGTGTAGAAGGCATGTGTTGGATGTGAGCGACAATGGTTCTACTTAAGTTTCGTAGGGAGAATAAATGTGTGATTGACATCTGTTAAGTTAAAGCTATGTGCATGGGATATTGTGCCGTTGAAGGCATAAAAGGCATGTGTTGTTGTGTTTGCCTATTTTTGCATGATAACCCTTGTTGACAAAGCTTAGAGGAGGAAGCACCTATTCCTGTAAAACTGACAAGCTCTCGTCAAAAGCCAAAAAAGTTTTGTCCTTAGAAGTTGTGTTCTAAACACTAGCCATGGTAGAGGTAATCTTTAACTATGTTCCCTTTAATGAACTTTCTCAAGAATCAAAGATAAAGAATAGAGATGAATCTGGACATAGTTTAAATCAATATTTATCTGAAGAAAATCATGATGGTAATTAGACGCTGCCAGCTCTTAAGTTGTATGAAGTCTATAAGATAAATTTATTGAAACAAAATATTCAAACTGAGGTTTCCTTTAAAAGTTTTACACTAAAAGACTATTCTTAAAAATTTAGAAGGAAATTGGTTTAATATACTTGTTGAACATTTTAAGACCTTTAGAAAGAAATGTTATAAGTTCATCTAGATTGGCCAGATTGAATGTGTTGTTATCCCTTTATTTTGACAAGGCCTAGATGCCCCCATTTTATCTGTCTTAGTTGATTCTTGACTTAATAATATAGCTCTGGCTATGCTAGGGGCCATAATGATATTGTGCATAAAGGAATGGTAACATGTCGTGTCTATCCAAACTTCATGGCCGACCTTGATGATGAGACTATTGCTAAGATGCTTAAGTGCAATCTCCAATTTAGAAACCTAGATGTAGATCGTAAAAGTATCCCTTTTAGTATTATTATCCGATGGGTATTCTGATACTGCAAATAACCTATAATTCCATTGAACTACCTTTAGAAAGTTGCTACCAACGTGGTGATTATCCCAGGTACCAAAACTGATGGAGAAGTAGTTAATATCTCCCAAGTAAATTTTGAATCAATATCATTACCCCCCGAATGGATTACAAATTATAACAAATGCATATATAAGGGACCAAAATCTAAAAATCAATATAGGCCACAAATGACTCCTCATGGGGAAACCAATGGTACATATAATCTCAAACTAATAGATACAAGCCAAGAACATGAGAAGCCAAAACCTAGAAAACCAAAAATAATTAGGACCCAATCAGCAAGGCAAGAACTAAATGTTAAAAAACTAGATTGCATAAATACTATATCCACTCCAGCTATACAATCAATTACAATCGAAAAAGATTTTCAGACCCTACCTGACTTTGATGAAGAATGAAATAAGTTCTTAAATCTAGCTAATAACCATTACAACAATCATCCTGACTGTGATGCTTGCATTACATATACCCAGAATCTTTAGAAGATGCTCCATGTAAACATGATGATAGGAGAAGAAATTGAAGAAATAATCATTCCTAGGAAAAAGGATCAAAAATTTGGAACTACTAGTATCACTGAATCCAATGGTGTTGAGGTTAAATACAATGTCCTAGAATCCACAAGAAGATTTCCCCCTAGGTAGATGTACATAAAATTCTCTACTGATGGACAATATGTAATTCAACATGAACTTGCTGAAGTTATTCCAGTAGGAAAGCATAACACTACCACAGGAAGACAACTAAACTCATGTAATGTTGCTCTCACAGAGATGGCTAAAAACATTGATGATCTCTACCTAGAGATATGTAAAATGAAAGGTTACTTAGATAAAAGAGTTGGAACATTAGAAGAAAGACAAATAGAAAAACAAAAGATTTGTTTCCTATTCCAGCCCTTCAAGACAAAGCTCTTGCAGAAATAGTAGTCGTCAGATCTAGAATAGTTGAGCTAAAAACTACTCTGAAAAACCTAGCTATCATTATAAATAAGGATTCAAGAATAATTAAACATATACAAGAAAATCTTGAAACATAGAACCTCAAACACCATGAAGAAGAAAGTGAAAAAGTTAGGCAAAATGTTGAATAAATGATATCCACACAAAATGATCACCTTGTTGTGTTCCCTCCTTGATACTTGGGATCATTTGGTGATGACCATAAGAAATTCATCATTAAGAACTCTAAAGTTTGATGATGTGGTAGTTGCTTTGCTTGGAGAGTTGAGAAGAAAATCTTTTGTGCTATGCTCTAACAATGAATCCTTAATTATGAGAGGTCGATCCAATGAGAGGAGCAAACAAAGTAGATCATATTCCAAATCTAAGTCAAAATGGCATAAGCTGAAAGGGAAGTGTTAGCATTGTGGGAAGCTAGGACATTCAAATAAATATTGTTGGTAATTACAAAAGGAAATGGATGGTAATCAAAATCCACCTCCAACTGATGTTAGCACAATAAATTCAGAGGAAACGACAGTAAATGAAACTTTTTTCCTTAGTAACAACTGATTTCTTTCCAATTCTTAAGTTTTGGACTCAGATGCATCTTTTCATGTCTCCATAGAGATAGGTTTGTCAAATATCAACCCTATAGTGGAGGGTTTGTCTATTTGTGTGATGATCATCCTTTAAAAATTGTGGGAAGGGGTGATATAAGGATCAGGTGGATGATGGCAAAATAAGTATTTTGAAGGATGTATGACATGTTCTGGATTTAAGGAAGAATTTGATATCCGTCAAGATAGTAGATAAGTTGGGGTATTTGTGTACTTTTGGTAATAGTCATTGACAAATTACCAAAGGATCCCTAGTGGTAGCAAAAGGAGAATCTTATGGTTCCCTTTATCGTTTGTGTAGAGATTCAGTGACAAATCATGTAGCGACAACATCAGAAAATGCTCAGGATGTAGTGATGTTATGGCACCAACGCCTTGGACACATGAGTAAAAGAGGATTGCAATTTTTGTATGACCGAGGTATGTTGTCTAGAATTAAGTCTTACAATTTAGACTTTTGTGAGCATTGTATCTTCGGTAAATAAAAGAGAGAATTCTAATTTCTTGCAACTTTTTAATTCTCATATATTTGGACCAATCCCCACTCAGTCTATGAATAGTAAAAAATATTTTATAACCTATATAGATGATTATTTTAGAAGAGTGTGGGTTTATTTTCTAAAAAAAAACCCATACACTTTTGATAAGTTTAAAGAATTAAGGCACGGGTAGAGAAAAGTTTGGGAAAATCTATTTTACATCTAAGGTCAAATAACAGAGAAGAATATTGCTCCAAGGACTTTGATAACTTATGTACGCATGAAGGGATTAAGCATCAAAAGATTGATCCATATACTCCATAATAGAATGGTGTAGCTGTGTGGATGAATCACACAATCATAGAGCATGCAAGAAGCATGATTAGTGCATCTAAGTTGGATAATGGATTTTAGGCAGAGATTATTAGTACAATTATTTATCTAATTAATAGGTCACCTAAAATTGTGTTGGATGGACAAAGTCCATAGGAAATTTGGTGTGGTAAGCCAGTTGATTATTCTAGTTGTGAAGCATTTGCCCATGTGCCTAAAGAATAAAGGTTCAATCTTGATTTAAAATCAAGGAAAAGTGTTTTTCTCGGCTATGGAGATACAGTAAAGGGGTGTATATTGTGGGTTCCTATTGAACAAAAGGTAATTGTTAGTCGAGATGTTGTCTTTAATATAAAAAAATCATGCAAAGGAAAGAGGTGCAACAAACCATTGAGATTGTACCTGTTGAGGTAGTTAATGATGACGAAGATGAAAAAAAGCATGTTAGAACTTTTAATTAGCATGCAGAGCACAAAGTTCAGTAGCCACAACTTAGAAGATCCACACATGCCAAAAGTCATCTAGAAAAGTATTCTCCTAGTTTTCAATTCTCTAGAATCTAAAAATAATCTCAAGCTAAAGAATCTAAAAATAAAAACAAATGGAGGAAAGCCATGGAGGAGAAGAAGATAGCAATCCATAAAAATGAAACATGGGAACTTGTGGATCTCCTACCTGGAAGAAAGAGTGCTGGTAACAAGCAGGTGTACAGATTGAAGAAAAATAGTGATGGGTAGTTGGAACATTATAAAGCTCACTTGGTGCCAAAAGGTTGTGTAGAAGATAGGTATAGACTTCAATGAAATCTTCTCTCCAATTGTGAAGATAACTACCATAGGAGTTTTACTTGCACTTGTAGCAACACAATCTAAAACTAGAGTAGGTTAATGTAAAACTTATGTTCCTACATGGTGATCTTGAGGAAGAGATTTATATGGAACAACTTGAGGGCTATAAAGAAAGAGGCAAAGAGCATTTGGTTTGTAAACTAAAGAAATCATTGTATAGATTGAAATAGGTGCCAAAGATGTGGTACAAAAAAATTGATACCGTATGAAGATCCAATGTTTTAGCAAAAGTGAAGCTAATTATTGTGCATACTATAAGAGTTTTGATAATGGAATGTTGATGATATGTTGGTTTCAAGGCCCAACATGAGAAAAGGCTCAATTGGTTAGGATATTTGAAATGAAGGATTTAGAAGCAAAAAACCAAATTTTAGGGATAAAGATACATAGGGACAAAAAATGAAGATATGGTTATCTCAGAAGACATATATAGAAAAAATTATGCAACTCTTCAATATTCAAAATGCAAAACCGGTATGTACCCCACTTCCTACACACTTCAAATTGTCTTCCAAACAGTGTCCTAGAACAAAAGAGGAGAAGACAAACATGTCTAGTGTACCATATTCATTAGTAGTAAGAAGCCTCATGTATGACATGGTGATCACTAGACCATATATTTTCAAAGCAGTTGAAGTTGTTAACCAGTTCATGGCAAAACCTGGTAAGGAGCATTGGTCTGTAGTGAAATGGATATTTAGATATTTGAGAGGCTCTTCAGATGTTGTTATTTGCTATGGAATAGAAAATTTGCAAAGCAAAGGTTTTACAGATTTAGATTTTGGTGGAGTCAGAGATGGACGAAAGTCCACTACAGGATACACTTTCACTCTTATTGGTGGAGTTGTGATCTAGGCATCTAAGTTACAACTAGTGGTGGCTTTATCAACCACTAAAGCACAATATGTGGATGCAACTGAAGCTTGCAAAGAGGCAATATGGTTAAAACAACTATTGGGTGATCTTATAGAAATGCAATATTAATTTGCATTATGACAATAAGAGTACAATTCACTTGTTGAAGAATGCAACATTTCATGATCACATGAAACATATTGACATCAAGTACCACTTCATTAAGAACGTGGTGGAGGATGGTAGAATCATGTTCCAGTAAATTGACACCAAACATAATATTGCAACTATGCTAATAGTGTTGAATCCTAAGATCCTTCCCATTGCTAGGATTTAAAATTAGAATTGCATGCTTGTCACAACACTAATCTTAACAACACATTCTCCATCAACTAATAGTTGCAAATAAATTATCAAATGGAAATCAAGATCATCAATCTAAGGGTACGATCATTGGCTTATCCCACTCATCTATGCATCTCCATGCATGCTCACCTACATAACATGATGACACATGCCTTATTTCTCTTACATGAATGCATAAAATATGATTGGGTTGGCTACTTGACACACCCTCATCTTCTTGCATCTCAATGTTTCTACCTTCTTGGTTACTTCATATATGTTGTGCATGGGGATCTCTTATCCTTCTTATCTTTCCAAACCCACCGTTCATTCCATAACCCCTAAGGGCTCCACACCGCCCCGCGGCCCCCACCCCACCGAGCTCCCGCCCCCCGCCCCCCCCCCCCCCCCCCCCATGTGCTTTGGCTCTCTTTTACACTTTCTTGAGGAAACCCGTTATCGAGTCACTCAACGAACATCAATGCCAATTTGTTACCCTTTATCGATTTCCAATTTTCACCTCATGCCATGTTGTGGGTTGTGTTCCTCTCCAAGACTCTAGTTTGTTTCTATATTGTGATCCATGCTCCCACATAACATAATCTCCCACATTTTTTGGTAGCACATTTTCTAATCTACTCACCTCATCCTCACATTAATTTACCCCATTGTACTATGTCTACATCTATAGTTATCCCTCAATACATCATCACAACATCATATCACAACCTATCAAATCCATGTTATCAAATCACATCATAAAACATCATTAATCCCTACAATCAATGAAATCCTTTATATTTGATTACAAACCAATCAATCAAATATCTTTCCAATCCAAGTCCAACACTAATCAACAAGATATATCATTCCCAAATCTACCTCCTTGCATATATCATTGTTTGGGGAAAATCAAAGCATGTAACTTATATTTGAGATATATCATTCTCAATCTGCCTCCTCACAAATACTGTTGTTTGGGGCAGATCCACTAATCATTATCGAGCATAAAAAAAAAAAGCCTTAGATCAAGCGAGTTAATCTCATATGTGGGTTAGTCCCATCCTTCCATCTCAGACATCTATAACATCCATATATGTTTCCATGATTATCCTAATAGAGTGATAAATACTCACATAAGTTCTCTCCAACATGTCATTACTACAATCATATTGCACACATATACAAACAAATCTTGTAATAAATAAAACTCTATTTAATTTGTGTTTATTGGTATTATTCACTTCATATCTCTACTATGAAATACTCATATCAATAGGAGAGATGAAAAACAAATTAGTGTTGAGTAAAGGCTTATTTATTGTAAGTAGTCATCCCACTAAATAAAGTCAAGAGGACACTAATTTTCATTAACAAATCTACCAAGGTTGGTGGCCCATGGAGTGTGTGCATACTAATTAATATGTGTACATGATTAAGCCCTTAATAGATCTTAACTAATCTACTCCAACACCCTCCCTTGGGTAATGGTCAAGAAGATAAAACACAACAAAAATAGGTCATGACTATTAGGCATGTTAAGGTACCCATGTACAAAAGAAAAGAATGTAGTGTGAATCCAAGTGTCCCTATGGATGCTAATCCATCTTCCCTAAATACATGGATGCTAGTTGTTGTAACTACCAAGTCAAAGTAAAAATTGATGTGACATACGAGGATCACTTAGAATAATTATTAATTTCTAAAAAAATGGGTAGAAGAAGGAGCCTAAGGAAGCATTGTCTAAACAACTCCCCTCAATATTAAATTGGAAGATGTCAATAGATGTCTCCACTGAAGAAGTTCGATGAAATAGTGAAAAGTGATCACAAGTACTAGTAGGAACTCAACATTGGTGTCACTAAACAAGTTACTAAAGCTACGAATAAATATTCTACTCCAAGAATTGTACGAGTGATCGAATCCACTCCTCAATCATCACCCTACTAAAATTAGAATCCATTGGAATAGCTTCACTATAAATTGTTTGAGACCATCAATAGGGAATAAGGATGTCTAAGATACAGTAGAGGAGGAAATATTGAAACAGTAAAAAGTGCATTAAAGAGAGAGCACACACGCATAAGATAATGTAATGTCCCTTTTAAGGGATATTCGATAAACAAAAGATTTATTCAATCACTCCAATGATTAAATATTAATTTTTTAAAAAAAATCTACAAACCCTAACAATCTGAAATTGACAAAATAATGTTGTAAATGACTTGTAGTCAGCTCCAAAAATAATATTCTAGTTTCCAAAAAATAGCAGAATTTATATGAAAATTATAGGCCAAATAATCAACTAAAACCCTAATTTTTTGACAAATAACTCGTTGGAAAAATCAAATAAAATGCCAAAAAAATACGTGGCTATTCCACACCTTCCAAAAGCCTTAAGATGACCCCAAAGTGGGTCGCCCAACCTCCAAGCTCAATCGCTTCCCCTTGGTGAAGTTTGCAACCCTCCAAAAGTGGTATATTGCCATAGGGTAGCTGATGTATGCATGCATCCAGCTCCTCTATAGTTTTGATGCTCCTGCAAATGATCTTTGGTGTCAAAAACACCCTTGTCTTATCACTTTTCTAGCTCAATACAACTTTGTGATGAGCTGCTCTAGGTCTAAATCCAAGGGTTTTCATCCCTGATTCAACTCTCTTGAAAGGTTTCCATCCTCCAAGTGCAAGTTATTTCTTTTCATGCTTAGACTCCAAGAAAATTGTTATCAAAATTAGACATGAATACATCAATTAACCCTTTCTTTTCTTTATGTAGCCCTCCCAAGTGTAGTGCCCACAATTGGGAAGGAAGGGCAACTTTAAGGATCTTAATAGATCATTTCTTATGATCTTTTCCTTTTCCCCTTATTTCCTTTATTTTTATAAAATCACTTAAGTCATCCAAAACCCTTAAAGGTCCCCTTTTGAAGTGAATTTAAAAACATAAAATGCTTTAAAAAAAGTACTTTTACACATATTCACTTAAAAACATTTCAATCCTTACTTCCCTCTAAATTTTCCTCTTAGCCCTCGAGAAGAGTTTTAAGGCTAAGGGTCTTCCATCATGTCCCCATCAAAAGAGGGACATGACAATCCTTTCTGTCCAAAATTAATTGTCCTCAAGCAATAGAAGCAACCAAAAAGCTATCTCCATGGTTGGCTTTGTGCCAAATTTGAATCTAGGCCCTTTCCAAGAAAGAGACCCCTCTTGGTGATGTTTGTTACAATTGTATATGAAGCATTTTCACGACTTAAACAAACTTAAAATGCAAAACTAGTAGTACCTTATGTTGCCATTTCTCCTTCTTGACCCCATATATTCAAAAGATGCTTCTAAGATATGAGAAGCAAGATAATATTGGAATTTGTCATCATATGGGTGGCTGGAAATTAGTATTCCAGCTAGGTAGTCTTTGTTTGTGAGGGCTTTGATTGCCCTTGTCTCCTTATTTGCACATTAAACAAACATGTTATTCAAAATAACTCCTTTTCCTTCCTCTTGAGGGATGTTGACCAAGATTGGCTTGTGAAACATGACTGCCAATTTCTGAATGTCACTAAGTATGCAACCCTTCTCAACCTTCTTAGTCTTACATTCACTTATTTTTCTCTTTTCCATCTTGCTGCCCCAAGTGTACCCTATTGTATGAAACACATGATATCTGAAAAAACTCTTCAAATTCCTTCCATGATGCACCCTACGAACTGAATTTTTATGTGCAGGAATGTTAAATCTCTTTTTAACCCACCATTTTTCCTGTACCTTGGCCTTGGATTGAACCAACTCCTTTGTCACATAATTGTGTTGTTTCCTTACAACCTTGCAGTTCTTGGTTAGAGAAAAACCATTCAACTTCTTAGTGCTTATGTCACATTCAAGAGATTTATGATCATAAAAAAGAAATCATATTTGCAAGATATCAAATAGTTGCCCTTCCTATATACCTTGGGGGTTTTGGAAACACAAATTGGTTTCCCCAAGTGTGTATGTTGTTTGTCTTGACAAGGTGGAGTAGTACTTGGTCCTTTGTCCTTTAGAAAAAACTTACCTTGTTTTGCAAAACCAGACCTTGTAGTGGGCTATTTATTGCCCCTTTCAACTTTTTTCCAAACATACATACCCAGCTAAAGTGGATGGTTTGTTCCCTTCTTCATGACCGTACGAATTGCCCCTTTGATTTTGGATTTTTCAGCAAGTTCTCTCTACCAGATTGTCACTTTATGCAACATGTTTTCAACTTGTATGATAGGCTGGAATGGCCCAAAACACTCAATTTTTTTTGAATGTATTTGAAAAATCTTCCCAAATATCCAAATTAAGCACAATTTCCCAACATGGGAAAGGAAATGGGTAGCTGAATGACTCATTTCATATCTTGGAAACCCAAAACCTCTCATACTACCATGCATTAGGATACATACTACAATGTGTTTAAAAAATAGTTAATGTACATAGAATTTTGGAATTTTTTTTCATACCTTAGAGGTTGCCTTAGACTCTTCATATTGCATTTTTCACATTGGGAACTCTTTCCCATCATACCTTCACTCCATGTGTCATCAATGAAATGTTTTTCTTCCATGGTCATTGGCTATCCCACATCAAAAAATTGTGTTTGCCTAGCTTCCCCAATCTAAATTTCTTCTTCTATCATACTTTCCATTCTTTTGGACATGGCCCACTTGGGTGCTCTATCTTGCAACCCATTTAAAACCACCACTTTCCCATTCGCATCAAATTTTAGCTCCATAGTTTGGTAGTTTTGGGTATACTCCCCAAGAGAGTACAACCATTATATACCAAGCACAAGGTTAGTCTCTCTAATACCAACCACATAAAAGTCATCTCCAATGAGGTGTGTTCCCATCATTATGTTTAGCTTGGGAATTTTTGTGGTATAAAGGATGGTGAAGCCATCTGCCACAATTACACAAAAACCATTGAATTCAATAGATTGCAAACCACATAAAGCCACTAACTTTTTATTAATGAAATTATGTGTGGCTCCACTATCAATAATAATAGTGACTTCCATACCTTTTAAGTTACCCTTCACACGAAAGGGATAGTACTTAGATGTACTCGATAGGGAAGCAAAGGTGCCTTCCAAATCTTTTCCTCCAAAAACTTCCAAGTGCTCCTCTTCATAGGTAGTTTCCCCATCTTCAATATCCTCATATTCTCCATCTGAATGTACTTCAATGTAGTGTACTTGACCCTTTCCATGACAATGATGACCCATTGACCAAGGGTCTTTGCTATCAAAACCTAATTTCTTTCTTCTTAATTCATTGGTTATTTCAAAACATCCTCTTGGTAGCTCTCTTTGCTACCCCAAACCCTATTGGTTTGGCCTATAAAATTATCATATACCATGCTAATTATGCTTGTCCAATTGCCCCAAAGGAGCTGATATAGGTGACACAAAATTGATGCCCCCAATTATTATTTTTTTGTTGTCCATAGGGCTTTAAAACATTAGTTTTTTGAAAATTGAAAGGCATAATTTTACCTTGTGGCATTGAGGACTCAAGATCAAGAGCCTTTTGAATGGCTCCTAGGAGAGTGGAAGAAAAAAAGCTTTGACTAACCCTCTAATCGAATCCGTCAAACCTTCCATGAAGAGAACCACTAACCTCCTTTCTGAAACATCTATCACCATAACCGAAAGCCTTTGAAATTCAATTACATATCCTTCCACTGTGTCTTTTTGTTTTAGTTAAGCCAATTCTCTAAAATGCAATTTTGGATCAGCTTTATCAAATCACTCAATAATCCTTTTACTGAATTCCTCATAAGACAAAATGAGTTGGTGACCTGTTGGAAGTACAATTACTGAGAGGGGTCAACAGGGGGGATTGGGGAGAGGGTGTCAGCTGGGGGGGACAAGGGGGGGAATGTGGGGTGAATTAGTTACCTTAAATCAATCCTTCAATTTCACTTATCATCATAAAGCATTCGTTCACATACATACATTAATCGATGTATAAACAAACATCTATGAAAACAAACAACATAAGAACACAAGAGATATGTGGAAAACCCTCTTGGGAGATAAAACCCACTAAAACATAGCTTTGAATATAGTGTTATAAGCAATGAATCAAAATTTTAGTGAGGCACCAACTCCACAAGGAGCACCAACCCCTCACTAGTCAAACACCAACTCAATTAGTCTTTTAGCAAGCACCAACTTGCAAGGAGGCACTAACCCACTAGGTAACTCACCACCAACTCAATTACCTTGAACCTCTGATCACCTTTGGACACTTTTTTCTCACTCAACTGAAGATGCCCACCTTCTTTTGCTCTTCTTACTCTTCTATCTCTCTCAAACAGCCTATTAGGCCTTCTAACTCAACTAGCCCTTTCCTTGGCAGAATTAGGTCATATGACCTTGCTTATCACTTGTAGAAACACAATTAGAATTTTATGACATGATCAATACATCTCTTTGATAGTCTTTACACCTGATTTTTAAATCTATATATCATTCACTTATTTCCTCAATATTCTAACTATTCAAATTAGGCCTATTATACCTTCTCTTTATACTTGACTCTTGATCTCACCCATCTTGGTTGGCTAAGAACCTCTCCATACTTAGATCACCCTTGAAATAGATCAACACACACAATTCACAAGTAAAACACCCACTACATAGGTCGGTCACCATCCATAAGGGCCAAAACCACCATTAGGCCTAATAGAGACCTAATGCAATTAATCCTTCTCAAAGCACACGTTTCACCTTGACCACCTTCGAACACCATGAGCCCCCAAAAATAGATGAAAAACTTCGCATATGATTAAATTAGACCCCTGATAAGATCACCTTAGGTCCCCAACACCATTTATCTCATTTCACTCTTTGAACCACATAATTAGGTCTACTCGCAATTAGGCCTTCTCACTGTCAAAAAGTTTGTCTTGCAAATCTGATGCATACATTCAACTTTTCCACATAACCCAAACAAAAAATTATATTGATAGAACCTCCATGACCTCAGTGTCATCACCAAGTCTATTATATTTCATAATACAGGGCAAAATATCTTAAACTGATCATCTTCATATCCTCACTCAGAACTGCAAATAGGCTCTACAAACCTAGTCAAGAGTCTTTGACTTTTCACAACTTCATAGCAATTTTTTATGCATATAAATACATTCAAAATAACCTATGAGACCTCTAGAAAAACTTCATGTGCATTAGATTCTTCAATTCTATGCAAAAAGACTTAGGAACATCATTCTCACTCATACACCAAAAACTACCTGTAGCTCCAAAAACACAGTCATGAACACCAAGTCTTAGAACACTTGAGGGAACACTTTGATGAACTTCCAATGGATTTAGATGATCCTTCAACATCTTTAGAACATCTTGAAAAAGATAGATTACAAGGTTCAATATCAATATCAGTCTTACAGACTAATCTAATGTCTTCACCCTACATAGACTTCATTGTGTTAGACATGTCACTTTGAGAACAACTTTTCGGTTGTATATGAGCAACTTCAAAACTTATAATCAAAGGGGATATGTGATATAGGTCTTGAACAATGACTGCATGTATTTAGATCCATCCCTAATCCACTGCAACCAATCCTTAATCTCATTCTCACCTTTGCCTAGTTTTCTCACTGTCTTCCTCATTAGGACTATTTAGCGATAGGTCAAATTCCATGATCGATAAAGAATAATTAAGGTATGTAACCTACTTAGAAACTTATGTGGGCATAAATTACAAGTCTCACACATCATCTTCCAACCATTTGCATGATTTGACATGGTCAACCCTACCTGCTACATAAAAAATGCGAGAAACAAGGGGTTTCCTATAGCTTCCACTCGCTCTTCTGACATACCAATGCCACCTAGAGAAAATTAGAAGAGTCCTCTACATGTTCCAAACATCAAACTAGGTCATCCAATCCATTCTGAGCCATTTCCAACAAGATCTTTCTTATCGGGTCAATATGAGGGCTTTAAGAGGGTTTAGACTGCCTTCCATTCTTAACAATCATTCATAAAGGATTTCCCCTCAACTCTAAAACCAATGCCAGGAAATTTAAGCTAGGAGCCTTCCCCAACTACCATGAGCTACTTGGATTCTCACGCAAAGGTTGCACATGCCAATGAGCATAAGAAAATCCTTCTTGGGTCTGCAACACCTCATGCACACAAAAAACCTCAACACCAATTTTCATGCTTTCTCCTTCAGGCTTTGACTTCAAACTTGGTCAAAAACAGTGATACAACCTTTCACACCTCTGACAATGCTCTTGTGAGCTTTGGGTACCTTGGGAATTGAACTTGACCCCTCATTAATCCATACTAGGTCTTTTTGCTCATTAGGTCTTGAACTACCATTCATACTTAGACCTTGAACATACCTTGAAACCACTTGTATTGTTCTCAACACCAAATTCTCATGCCATACAACCTCATACTTTTCTCATATACTGCCAATCTTCTTCTCTCAAGCCTTAGATTGCTCATCTAATCATGCAATCAATCTTATGCCTTTTCACTAGGTCTCTTCATGTAAGGACTAACCCTAGAACTCTTCTAAATGCTTCTTTTCCTTTTGCTCATCCTTAGACAACTTTATACACTTTTTTTATGCATGTACTGTCACAATTCACCAAATTTCACTATGTTTCATGTATAAACCTTCTCAAAAAGCTAGTCTAGGCTTCTCAAGACACCTAATACTCAAGGATTTAAACTCAAACAAGCTAACTCTCAATGATATCAACCAAAAAAATTCTTCAATTAGGATTCTCTAAAGACAAGGATATTCTTAACAGGTATATGAGCTTGTCACATCACAACATTGTGTCAAGACCTCATACAGAACTCAAAGACTGCTAAACCATGTATGCTTACCTTGTATCTTGAACTTGACCTTGACATGTCATCAACCTCAAAAGAATTACGAGGTTGCCTTCAAATTCTCTCTCAACAGAGAAACAATAGGTTGCATTCAAATTTTCTCTTGTCATAAGACTTCTTTGTCACATACCACTTCACCATGCATGGCCTCAACAATGACCTTGACATTAATGACATCCATCTTGACTTTGACATTAATGCCACAATATCAATAGTAGGAACATACCTCAACATGAATTTTAATTACCAAACCATGATACCACCATTCATTGACAACCCTTTCCAAGTGCAAAGTAGTAAACTGAATGGCCTCTTTTTCCAACATAAGTCTTCATGAAAAATAAGTATCTACTTTTTTTATCTAAGCCCTAGCTGAAATTTTAGGGGAACCATCAAAACTTGAAAGTGTGAGCTTAACCAAAGCGTGGTGGAGTCCTCATTGGTTGCCCTTGTGCTTGTGGCTAGCTCTAGTGCCTCCTATTTGACTATGCTTCCAAGAAGTCAAAGTTAAAAAATCCATTCACTCACTAAAAGGGGCTAGATATGTCATGTATTCATCATAATTTTTTAACAAGGTGTCCCTTAATGAGGGTTGTGCTTCCCCCTCGAGAATGGCCACGTCATCCTATAAAAAGGTAGGTTGGTTAGGCCTACATGAAGCTCCTTCCAAACCCTTCGAAGGTGGATCCACGACATGGTGACCCCTGAAGCACTACCATCCCTATTGGATGGCTTGTCACCCTTCAAATCATTCATTGTTCACACAAATTCTACCATCTAGCCATCATTTGTCCTTAGGCTTGTGTGTACCTATCAAGCCTTTGTTCTTCTCTATTTTTGCCTCTTTTCTTGATTGATCTTATTGGTATCAAAGCCAGAAGACCAAGAGATTCTGTAAGAAATTCTATTCCACTTTTGAAATTTTTAATATCCTTACTTTGAAATTTTTCTTTGAGAAAATTATTGCATCAAGTCTCTTAGCCGTTTATTAAATTAGTTTAGGCCCTTTTTATCTCTGCAACTTTTATTCCCTGTCTAGAAAATTCTCGTTTCTCAAAAATTTAATCTCTGATCATGGAATTTGGAAAATCCCAAGAATCTTCTATAGTCAAAATTATTAATGAATCTAAATTAGAAGGATTATATGAGTTACCTCCTTTCATTCATGAACAACTCTTTGAATGTCCCGACATTGAGGTTACAAAAAAAACTCTCGAAAAAGAAAATAACCTGTATAAGCCACCTGCTATAATGTTTTTCTAGGTCTATAAAAAGTCTGAATTTTTAAAGTCTAAATTTGTGTATAATAGTACTTATCTGTCTTTTGTTAAACCTCGTATAAAGTCTATCGAGCTTACTTTGAGCTATAAACCAAAGAAGGTTTTTCAGACAAATTTATTGTCCTTGTTACCTGAATCTGAGATCAATTACATCTGGTCCCATGATGATGTTAAATTTGTTCATTTCGGTCTTATTAGATTATTAGTAACTCCGTTGATTCCTAGTAACATCAAACTAGTCTTATATTTAGCTTTGTGTGATAGACGTCAAGTGAATTTCAAGCATGCTTGTCAATTGTCTAGTCTTGGTCGTATAAATGATAATGTTATCTGTTTTGAGTTTTGTCCCAACCTTTCAGTTGTAGTCCGTGACAAAAGTTGTAAAGAAGTCAAATTCAAATCTCTAGATTGTTGGAGATTGTTTACTTCTTTGTTTGGTCTTAATATGTTTGGAGAGTTCAAGTATGCTTCCATAAATATGATTGTTGTTTACAGTATGACCAATACAAATCATCCCAAGATCTTATAAAATCTACCGTATCCCCATAGGTTAAGTGGAACAGTCCAATCGCAAAAAGGGCATATAGAGGCTATAGATATTCCCTCTGGTTGGAAGCTTGATTGGCTGAAGAATGTAATGCCAAAAATGAAAGGTCAAGCAAATGTCCATAAAACTGATGGAAAAATGATAAACATTGTGCCTAGATCTCTTTCCTTCAATCATTCTTCTACTACATCTTCTAGAGTCTCCTCACCTCAAACACCTTATTTAGCAAGAAGAACTCTCAAGTCAGGACACATCTTTATAGAAGATGAAGAAATTAACCAAGGACCTGATTCGAATGACTAGCTGCCCTGTACCAAGATGAGTCTTCTCAGAAAAAAGATTCTTGAGTTTTATATTGACAACCAAGTCATTGTGTACAAAGGTGGAAGATGGCCTCCTCACAAAGGCATTTATAAACAAAAAGGTGTTATCAGCTATTTCTCTGCAACCTATCAGCGACAACAAGGTGCAACAAAACTTTATAATAAATTCAAACAAAGGAATTATATGTCTAGATTTAATGTCCATCTTTCTGAAAATTTTGATGACCTTTGTAAAGATGCTCTGTACATATGGCATAATCTGAATAGATTAGCCATTATTGAATTCAATACTAATCATGTTAGGCTAGCCTGTAATGACATCTAAAAGTATACTGATCAAACTCTAAATTATGTCAGACCTACAAATGATAAAGTTAATACCCTACATAGTGTAGTATCTGCATTTAATACCTAATTATCTTCTATAGATTCTAAGTTATCAGCTTTAGAAGATAGTCTTGACTGGCTTGTGAAACAAGAAAAGAAAGAAACAGTCAAGATGAAAAAAGTGTCAAAATAGCAGTAGTATGTTAATGTTCATAATCAGCCTGATCCATTAGCTGCATTATATTAATTGTTAATAAATGAGTTTGCACCTCCAATAGGAAATCGAGAACTTGAATCTAGAAAATGGTTACTTAAAATAGAGCTATGTGATCTAAAGCAATTTGATGCATTTGCCAAATATTTCAAAGATTTGGCTTATGAAACCTGATATTTTGGTTCAATGGACACAAAAATAAAGTTCCTGCAAGCACTCCCTTATAATCTGATAGATAAGGTGATTGCTTATATTGATTTAAAAGGACTAACTCTAGCTAATATGTTTCTCTCTAATGTTATTGACTTTGCCAAGCAACAGGCTATGCAACTAGTATCTGAAATCAAAACCATCCAAAAACTTAGTAAGCATCAAGCCTCAAGAATTGCTCTTGTTTTTCTTAAAATTGCATCGTTCGGCTATCACCAATTTGTCCAACCTCGCAAGCACCAAAAGAAACGTCACTCCCATTTGTCTTTCAAGCATCGCTCATTCTCTCGTAAGCATTCTTATGCTCCTCATCGCTTCCTCAAAAAGTGAAAGACTCCAATCCTCCATCCAAATCTCTCATTTGCTATATCTGTAGAAAGCCTAGTCACATTGCACCTCAATGCCATTACAAAAATCTAGCTATCAAAGTCGTTTATTCCTCTAATGCAGCAGCGTGATGGGATGTTGTAGATACTGATGAAGATCTTTATCACCAAAAAGACATCTATGAACCAATTCTAGATGAAATATCAGATGAAGATGTTGACACTCTTGAATCATTAGCCGATGATTTAGAGCAACCGCTCACCAATATGCAATGGCCATGGTCCCATGACTATTCAAGCCTTCCATTTGAAGCTTATGGAAGATGGTCTCGCCATCATGAGGAAGTACCTAAAAAAAATTCTAGACCAAGAAGTAGAGGATATAACACAGGACAAAATAGAAGCAGAGGATGACAACCATTCATGCCAAGAATGCCGCGCTCAATGTAAAGGCCCAAAAATTCTCCTTTGAAATTCCAAAGCACATTCAAACCAAGCAACTATTAGGTCAAAAATAAGTTTGCCAGTACTGATCTCCCAAGAGAAATCCATTCTCCAAAGATAGAATCCTAATGGGACGTACTCTTGCCTGCTGAAGAAAATGAAACAGAAGCAAAAAACTCCATTTACTCTGATCAAGACTACTACTTAGAATACGGAGAATGCATTAATATCCAAGAAAAAGAAGATGAAGCACAAGCAGAAGAAGCATTCTACCAAGAGCATATTGTAGTCCAAGATCCAACGAGACATAAACTAATATGTACTAATATTTTTCTTTTAAAAATACCTCAGTCAGCGTATCTCACCCAACTGATCACTGGCAAGTTTGCTCAACTCATTACAATATAAATCAATGGTAGATTGATAGATGCTCAAGTTGATACTGGTGCTTCACTCTCTTTTGCTAAACCTCAAATTATTCAAGATTGGAAGAAATTAGATGATTCATTGGCTTATAAGAGCCTAGATGTCTAGGAGAATAGTTTTATCTGTAATATGTATAAACATCAGCAATCCCTAAGATACAAAACAAAATCTTCCATTGTAATTTCTTTGTATTAAGTAAAATTCTTATAGATGTTTTGTTAGGTAGTACTTTCATAGATAGATATTCATCCTATGGGTTGACACCCAAAAGTGTTATGTTTACTATTGAAAAGGAAAGACTGAGAATCCCTCGTCTAATCTATGCAACTGAACAATTCGATAGCTCAATGAGGTAGACCTTGAAAGTTTAGTTCTTGCTAAAATCTAAGAGATAGGAGAAAAGATCAAAGCCACTATTTGTTCTGATAACTCTCAGCAGTTTTGGTCAAAATCCATGCCTGAAATAGAGATTAAGCTCATTGAAAGCAAGTAGATGAAAGTTGGAAAAAAGAACCCAATTCCTTCACAAGACTATAGTGATATGAAAAATTAGATTAAGGAATCAGAAGTTAATGGCTTTATTGAAAAATCAATCTCTCCCTATTGTTGTTACGTCTTTATGGTAAACAAGTATTCTGAGCAAAAGATAGGTAAAAAGAGAATGGTTATCAACTATAGACCATTAAACGCCATTACCAAACCATAGCCATATCCAATACCAGATAAAAGTTATCTGCTAGAAAAGGTTGCCAAATGCAAGTATTTCTCTCAATTTGATTGTAAATTTAGATTCTATCAAATAAGGGTCAAAGAGTTTGATAAAAAAAAAGATAGCATTCAGTTGCCCTTTTGGCCATTTTTAATAGAAAGTGATGCTATTCGGATTAATGAATTCTCCAACATATTACCAAGCTTATATAGATGGCATATTCAAAGACACTTCTGATTTCTTATGTGTATATATTGATGAATTACTAATTTTTAATAATGATCTAGCTCAACATTACTCTCATTTATCTAAGTTCTTCAAGCTGATAGAAAATACAGGGATAGTCTTGTCTAAAACAAAGATCTAAATATGCAAGACGAAATGTAACTTCCTTGGAATGATAGTCCAGAATTGGAAGCTACAAGTCCAACCTCATATTAAGGAAAAGATCATCAATTTTTTTGAACAGCTTGATAAACCAAAATTGTAAGCATTTTTGAGATTGTTAAATTACTTAAATAATTTTTACTTAATTTTGTTGAAGACAGGTTTGTGTTTCAAGAGCTTCTCCAAAAGAAAAAGGGCTTTCAGTGGAAAGAAGAACATACTACAGCAATCCAAAAAATAAAATTGAAGGTATCTTCACTTCTAGAATTGCATATCCCAAAATCTGACCAATTCATGATATACACTAATGCTTTTGATATCTCTTGGGGAGGAATGTTAGTTTGTTGTACAGATAATAAAAAGTTTGTATGTGAATTTGCTAGTGGTGTATTTAGTTCTAATGTTTTAAAATGAATCTCTTCTTATATAGAGATTTATGCTGTCAAAAAATGCCTTGAAAAATTCATGTTAAAAGTGCTTCACTTGCCACATTTCATCATAAGGACTAATTGTACTCAGTTCTTAACCTTCCAAGAAAAAGGATCATGGTAGGAAGGATGGCAGAGGAAAATATGTGTGATGTCAAGCTTTCTTTAATTATTTTAAATTCTCTATTGAACATATCAAAGGCACTGACAATATTATGACAGATTGACTGAGTCAAAATCCTCGTACAACAATGATGCATCAACCTTATCCTAGTTTCAACTTAACTAGGATCCATAATCAAGGATTTGATTCCCTGAACATCCTGATCTAGGAATAGATTCTGCATGAAGGTTTACATCCATGATTCACAAAGATTTCTTATGCAGCAGCGATAGACTTACAAATGTCCTATGCAGTCTCCATAGAAGCAGACCGCCACAAAAGAGGTGTCTTCACCATCAATCACTTGAATAGTGAATTAATGTACAATCAAGTCACCGACTTGGTAAAATGACCATTATGGGCATGGCGAATAAAGATATGAACACCGCACAATGAACACCTTTACATGTGGATAGCAAGGCATGGTCCACATTGCATTTACAAGAAAGAAAATCATGAACAGTGTTGGGGATCAACCAACAATATGATTACACTTATGAAAGCAATAAACCGCGAAATTAAATCAGATAGATAAGTAACTAGAATCAGATAATAGCAAAGAACAAGAGATACAAGAAACCACCTTGAAAATTTGTATTAAACTCTTTACAAAAAGAATACAATTGAAGAAACTTCTTTCTTCCACACCTCTCTCAGATGCACAAGATCTCTCTCTAGATATCTATCTCTTAAGAGCTCTCTCTCTCAAGTACAATCAAATCCAACAACCTAGATTGATACAACTCTGTACTATTCTTCAATATTCACATACAATGAACTACTACAATAATCACACCAAGCTAAGAAGATCTAATTCTACATATAGAATTAGGAAACTTGAGCATGCACTTACAACCAACAGTTAAGCCTCTTGAACAAGGGCTCTAAAAACAATCTTACTAATAATAGAAATGCGAACTTAAGACTAAGACTTAAACTCATCATGCAAACACTCGCTTCTATCCTCGAAAATAGAATTCTAGACGCACAGGTAACCGACGCCGGTTCCTGCTTGCTTGCTTGTGACCGACGTCAGCCGATCCTCTGCCGATGCCGGCATCTCTTCAATTGCATCGGACCGACGTCGGTCGCTCCTGACCGACACCGGTGACTATGTAAACCTGCAACTTTGGTAATGCGCTCATATGTGAAGCTTTTAGGCTCCACACCTTAACAATCTCCCACTTGGAGATAAACAGCTGCACCAGTACCTGTACAGCAACATCTTCTAGCTCCTCCATCTTCAACTCAATCATGAAGACCAACAGAAGTTGAATGAAGATTCAACTTCTCCTTTGTGACTGGCTTGGTTAACATATCAGCATGATTCCTATCTGTATGGATCTTCTCCAGCTTCAAATCACCATCTTCCAATACCTACTGTATGAAATGGTACCTTAGCTGTATGTGCTTTGTTCTTGAATGAAAGGCTAAATTCTTAGCCAAATGGATTTCACTCTGACTGTCACTATACAATCTGCAACTCCCATGCTCCCTTCCAAGCTCTTTCATGAACCGTGTCATCCATATCATCTCTTTGCTAGCTTCTGTGGCTACAATATACTCTACTTCTGTAGTTGACAAGGCAACAACCTTCTGCAACTTAAATATCCAGCTAACCACCGTTCCACCTACAGTGAAAACATATCCTGTAGTGCTCCTCCTGCCATCCAAATCACTTGCCATATCTAAATCTACATAATCATGTAGAGAAGTATCTGAACCTCCATAGCACAAGTGCCTACTGCTAGTTCCTCAGATATTTAAGGATCCACTGAACTGCTTTCCAATATTCCTTACTTGGATTGGTCATATACTTACTTACAACTCCCACTGCTTGGGCAATATCCAGTCTAGTACACACTATTGCATACATCAAACTCCCTACTGCGAAAGAATATGGAACCTTACTCATGTACTCTACCTCATCATGTGAATTAGGACATTGTTCTTTACTCAACTTAAAATGTCCAGCCAAAGGTGTGCTTACCGGTTTAACATCCTGCATATTGAACCGTTTCAACACCTTGTCCACATAATCCTCTTGAGACAATATCAACCTGTGATTTTTTTTATCTCTCTTAATGCTCATGCCAAGGATTTTATTTGCTGCTCCCAAATCCTTCATAGCAAATATTTGAGCTAATTTCACCTTAAGCTCAGAGATATCCTGCATGTGTGATCCTGCAACTAGCATATCATCTACATACAACAATAGAATAATATATCTACCGTTATCCAATCTCTTAAAATACACACAATGGTCAGATTGACACTTACTGTAGCCATGCTTAGTCATAAACCTGTCAAATTTTAAATACCACTGTCTAGGAGCTTGCTTGAGGCCATACAAGCTTTTCTTCAATCTGCACACTAACTTCTCCTTACCTTTGACCTCAAATCCTTTCGGTTGTTTCATATAAATTTTTTCATCCAAATCTCTATGAAGAAACGATGTCTTAACATCTAGCTGCTCAAGATGCAAATCCTCAACAACAACCAAAGACAGTACAATCCGTATAGAAGTCATTTTAACAACAGGAGAAAAAATCTCATCAAAATCAATACCTGACTTTTGTGCAAATCCTTTCACTACCAATCTGGCCTTATATTTCATCTGTCCATTCTCACTTTTTTTCAACCTGTAGGTCCATCTATTCTTCAGTGTTCTCTTACCAGCTGCCAATTCAACCAAATCCCATGTTTGGTTCTCTCTTAAGGACTCCATCTCCTCAACAATGCCATGCTCCCACTGACTCTTGGACTCCACCTATATTGTTTCTTCAAAACTCTCTGGTTTTCCACCATCAGTTAGCAATAAATAGAATAATGAAGGAGAATATCTAATTAGAGGCTTACTTACCCTTTCAGACCTCCTGATGGGTGTCTGAGGCTCGTTCACAACACGCTGTCCACCCAAATTCTCTGACAGTGACCGACCTCGGTCATCTCCAGACCTGTTACTGGCCGACGCCGGTTCTGCCTGACCGACGCCGGTGCCTGTCCTATCGACATCAATCTCTGTATGACCGACATCGGTTTCTGTTCTGCCGACGTCGGTTCCTATCCTGCCGACGTCGGTCTCTGTGTTTTCCTGCAAGTGATTTTTTTTTTCTACGAGCTCATTTTAGACCATCACCTCGTTCAGTTCACTATTGCTCTGCCTAGATTGATTCAGCTTCTTCCGCTGATCACTATACATCACTTTTTCATTGAAAACAACGTCATGGCTCTTAATTATCTTGTTAGTTCCTAGATTCCAAAATCTAAAATCAAAATCATCTGAGCCATAGCCAATAAATGTGCACCTCATAGACTTAGCATCGAGCTTCTTTCTATTTTCTTTATCTACGTGCACAAAGGCTTCACAACCAAAAACTTTGAGAAAAGAGAGATCTACTTTTTTACATGTCCAAGCTTCTTCTGAAATTCCACCATCCAGAGCTGTAAAGGATCCTCTGTGAATCAGGTACACTGCAGTGTCAACAGCTTCTGCTCAAAACTCTAAGGGCAAACCAACATGCAATTTCATACATCTTGCACGCTCCATGATTGTTCTATTCATCCTTTCAGCAATTCCATTCTGCTGAAGTGTCCTTAAAACCAGCATTTACCTACGGATTCCATGCATGTAACAATACCAGTTAAACTTATAACTGCAGAACTCTCCATCATTGTCAGATCTCAGACACTAATTTTTTGTCTGTTTCATTCTCAACCATAGCTTTCCAAATCTTAAAGGTCTCAAATACATCAGATTTTTTCTTAATACAGTAGATCCATACCTTTCTTGTAGCATCATCTATGAACGAAACATAGTACTGTGATCTTTCAATAAAAGCTACCTGAGCCGGTCCCCACACGTCTGTGTGAACAAGCTACAACTTATGCTTCTTCTTTGTAGACCTAGTCTCGAGAAAACTAACCCTTTTCTATTTTCCAAATACACAGTGCTCACAAAATTCTAGATCCATGCTTTTCAAATCTGAAAGCTTACCTTTAGACTTAAGAATTAACATCTCCTTCTCACTCATGTGGCCAAGCCTTGAGTGTCACAATTTTGCATCCACATCTGAAGTAGATAATACAGAAGGAGAATTGTTAGTAACATAATTACACAAATAGAGAGTACCTACTCTCTTACCTCTAGCCATAACAAGTGCACCCTTGGTCACCTTCCAAGATTCTGCTGTGAGAGTTACTGTACAACCCTCATCCCCTAACTTTCTTGTAGAAATCAAATTTCTCTTCAAGCTAGGAACATGCATAACTTCTCTCAACACCCATGTGTTGTCATTCTGCATTTTCAGCTGCACTTTACCTTTGCCAATAATTTTACAGGGTTCATCATCTCCTAGATATACTATTCCAAAATCTCCATGGATATAGTCACAAAAATATTCCCTATTAGGGGTAGCATAAAAAGATGCACCATAATCTAACACCCAAGATTTTATATTATTATGCAAAGAGAATATTAAAGCATCTTGTGCAATACCTGCAACCTTTGCTTCTTCTTTTCTTTCATACTGATTGTCCTCCTTAGGCTTTGACCAGCAATCTCTGCTTATGTGCCCCATCTTTCCACAATTCTAGAATTGTGGCCTTCTGCCATTTCTGGATTTAGATCTGCCTTTCCCCTTAGACTTGGATCTTGATCTCCCTTTCTTGCTCTTCTCTTTTTGCCTTTCCCTGCTCTCAAAACTTAAAGCGTTCCCAGATGTCTCTTCTGTGCTTTTCCTGCGAATTTCCTCATTCAAGATAACACTAACAACATCCTCTACTTTTAAAATATTTGATGCAGATGCGGTATTGCTAACTGCCATTACTAAGCTATGCCAACTTTCAGGCAAAGAACATAATATTAAAATAGCTTTTATTTCATCATTAAATACAATTTTGACTGAACTTAATTGATTTACAATACCATGGAAATCATTCAGGTGATTAGATACAGATCCACCTTCCTGCATATGCAAATTAAATAGCTGCTTCATAAGATATACCTTATTAGAAGCTGAGGGTTTTTCGTACAAATTTGCTAGAGTAGTCATCAACTCTATCGTTGTTTTTGCCTGTAATAAATTAGATATCACAGTGGATGCTAGACTCAGTCTTATAGACCCCAGAGCCTTTCTGTCAAGAACTTCCCATTCTTCATCCTCCATGTCTGTGGGCTTCTTTGCAATCCCACCTAATGGTAAGTATAGATCCTTTTGATACAGATAGTCCTCTATCTGCATTCTCCAATGTTGATAGTTTTTGCCATTGAACTTTTCCATTCTCAATTTACTTTCATCTGACATTATTTCTCCCACTCAAACAGAAATCCCTGCAGAAACTCCAGTGAGCAACCTGTAATCAATACACACTACACAGATCTGAACAGCCTGTTAGTGAACCTAACCTTTGATACCAATTATTGGATATCAAACTCTAAACCTACAACCAAGGCTCTGATACCACTTGTTGGGGATCAACCAACAATATGATTACACTTATAAAAGCAATAAACCGTGGAATTAAATCAAATAGATAAGCAACTAGAATCAGATAATAGCAAAGAACAAGAGATACAAGAAACCACCCTGAAAATTTATATTAAACTCTTTACAAAAAGAATACAATTGAAAAAACTTCTTTCTTCCACACCTCTCTCAGATGCACAAGATCTCTCTCTAGATCTCTATCCTTTAAGAGCTCTCTCTCTCAAGTACAATCAAATCCAACAACCTGGATTGATACAACTCTGTACTGTTCTTCAACATTCACATACAATGAACTACTACAATAATCACACCAAGCTAAGAAGATCTAATTCTACATATAGAATTAGCAAACTTGAGCATGCACTTACAACCAATAGTTAAGCCTCTTGAACAAGGGCTCTAAAAACAATCTTACTAATAATAAAAACACGAACTTAAGACTAAGACTTAAACTCATCATGCAAACACTCGCTTCTGTCCTCAAAAATAGCATTCTGGACGCACAGGTAACCGACGTTGGTTCCTTCCTGCTTGCCTGTGACTGACGTCGGCCGATCCTCTGCCGACGCCGACGTGTCTTCAACTGCACCGGACCGACGTCGATCACTCCTGACCGACGTCGGTGACTGTGCAAACCTGCAACTTTGGTAATGCGCTCATATGTGAAGCTTTTAGGCTCCACACCTTAACAAACATGACACTGTGGTCCATACCATTATCCAGAGATAGCTAGAATGAGAATCTTATTTCTATATCAATTTGTGCACTAGCAACAATGGGCCCCTACACTGGCATTTTTATAGCACTTTCTAGATAAAATGTCTTTTCCAACCTATCAGTGAAGACAATTTATTGACAAAAGCAGAAGCAATGTTGGACCCACCAAAATAATTGTCTTCAAGTTTATCCAACATCATCTCACTATAGACTACTTTTGAGCTGTAAAGTATGACAAGACAAACACCACCTTGGCAAAGATTCCAGGCAGGACCTCCCTGAATGCTATAAATAAAATCTCTCATCATAGGTAAAAGCATCGAAAAATCCTTAGAGATTTAGTAGTTTCTATTTGATCCAAGCATATGCTCTTCTCTTACCCTTAGTGGGAACTTGAGAATAAAAAATTGGGTCATAATATTGTAATATTTCTATCAAGAGTGTTTGAACCCTATTTTTTGGCAAAGTCAATAACATCAGAGAGAGACATATCAGCTAGAGTTAGTCCGTTTAGATAAATATAAGCAATCACCTTATCTATCCAATTATAAGGGAGTGCTTACAGGAACTTCATTTTTGTTTTCATTGAACCAAAACATCGGGCTTCATAGGCCAAATCTCTAAACTATTTGGCAAATGCATCAAATTGTTTTAGATCACATAGCTCCATTTTAAGTAACTATTTTAAAAATTTAAGTTCTCGATTTTCTATTGGAGGTGCAAACTCATTTATTAACAATTGATATAATCCAACTAATGGATCAGGCTGATTATGAACGTTAGCATACTGTTGTTGTTCTAGCATAAAATCCCACCATTGTGTAATTATTCTTCAAAATAATTTCGAAGCAAAAATGGTAGTAGTAGCCAAATCCAAATTGAATGCTATTGTAATAACTCTCATTGAATTACACCATGCAGTTATCTCATTCAAGGGATTGAGTGTATCATCAATATTCAAATACCATGGTTGCAAGGGGATTTGAGTTCTCTGCATCAGAGAAGTACTGGGATTTTTGCTCTTTTTTGTGGTTTGAAAGTAGTACCAAAATTGACAAAACTAGTTCCATATGGTAACACAGTGTGTTGTTCTGGAACTTCTTCAATCTTCACTGTTTCTTTCTTTTCTTGTTTCATAAGCCCAGTCAAGACTATTTTCTAAAGCTGATAACTTAGAATATATAGAAGAGAATTGGGTATCAAATATAGATACTGCACTATGTAGGGTATTAACTTTATCATGTGTAGGCCTGACATAATTTAGAGTTTGATCAGTACACTTTTAGATATCATTACAGGCTAGCCTAACATGATTAATATTGTCTTCAATAATAGCTAATCTATTCAGATTATGCTATATGTACAGAACATCTTTACAAAGGTCATCAAATTTTTTAGAAAAATAGGCATTAAATCTAGACATATAATTCAATTGTTTGAATTCATTAGAAGGTTCTGCTTCACTTTGTTGTGGCTGATAGGTTACAGAAGAAACTCTCGAAAAAAAAAATAGCTTGTATAAGCCACCTGCTATAAAGTTTTCCCAAGTCTATAAAAATTCTAAACTTTTGAAGTATAAGTTTGTGTATAACAGTACTTATCTATCTTTTGTCAAACCTCGTATAAAGTCTATCGAGCTTATTCTGAGCTATAAACCTAAGCAGGCTTTTTAGATTGTTGTCTTTATTACCTAAATATGAGATCAATTACATCTGGTCCCATGATGATGTTAAATTTGTTCATTTCGGTCTTATTAGAATATTAGTAACTCTGTTGATTCCTAGTAACATCAAACCAGTCTTATATTTAGCTCTGTGTGATAGACGTCAAGTGAATTTCAAGCATGCTTGTCAGTTGTCCAATTTTGGTCATATAAATGATAATGTTATCTATTTTGAGTTTTGTTCCAACCTTTCAGTTGCAATTCACGAATAGGTTTTTAAAGAAGTCAAATTCACATCTCTAGATTGTTGGGGATTGTTTACTTCTTTGTTTGCTCTTAATATCTTTGGAGAGTTCAAGTATGCCTCCATAAATCTAACTGTTGTTTATAGTATGACCAATACAAATCATCCCAAAATCTTAGAAAATCTACCTTATGCCCGTAGTCAGGGGCCAAATAGCTACGAATTCATTATTACTAAAACACTCTTGATACAAATATTACAATATTATGACCCATTTTTTGATTCTCAAGTTCCCACTAAGGGCAAGAGAAGAGCATATGCTTGGATCAAATATAAACTACTACATTTCTAAAGATTTTTTTATGCTTTTACCTATGAGGAGAGGCTTTATTTATAGCATTTAGGGAGGTCCTGCCTGGAATCTCTGCCAAGATGGTGTCTGTCCCATCATACTTTACAACTCAAAAGCAGGCTACAGTGAGATGTTGAATGAAGTTGATGAGGACAGTTGTTCTGGTGAGTCCAACATTGCTTCTGCTTCTGTCAATAGATTGTCTTTGCTGATAGGTTGGAAAAGACATCTTATCTGGAAAGTGCTAGAAAGATGCCAATTTAGGGATCCATTGTTGCTATTGCACAGATTGATATAGAAATAATATTCCCATTCTAGCTATCTCTAGATAATGGTATGGACCACAGTGTCATGTTCATGATTTTTTTCCTCATGAATGCGTTGCGGACCATGCCTTGCTATCCACCTGTAAAGGTGTTCATTATGCGATGTTTGTGTCTTTATTCACCATGTCCATAGTGGTCGTTTTACCAAGTCGATGAATTGATTGTACAATAATTCACTATTCAAGGGATTGATGGTGAAAACACCTTCTCTTTTGTGGCAGTCTACTTCTATGGAGATTGCATATGACATTTGTAAGTATGTGGCTGCTGCATAAGAAATCTTTGTAAATCATGGATGCAAACCTTTACGTAGAATCTGTCCCTGTATCAAGATGTTCATGAAATCAAATCTTTGATTATGGATCCTAGTCAAGTTGAAACCAGGATAAGGTTGATGCATCAGTGTTGTAGGAGGATTTTGACTCGGTGAATTTGTCATAATATTGTCAGTGCCTTTGATATATTCAACAAAGAATTTAAACTGATTTAAAAAAGCTTGCCACCTCACATATTTTCCTCTACCATCCTTCCTACCATGATCCTTTTCTTAGAAGGTTAAGAACCAAGTACAGTCAGTCCTTATGATGAAATGTGGTAAGTGAAGCACTTTTAACATGAATTTCTCAAGACATTTCTTGATAGCATAAATCTCTTTATGAGAATAGATCCATTTTAAAACATTAGAACTAAATACACCACTAGCGAATTCACATACAAACTCTTTATTATTTGTACAACTAACATTCCTCCCTAAGAGATATAAGAAGCGTTAGTGTATATTTTGAATTGGTCAGATTTTGGGATATGCAATTCTGGAAGTGAAGACACTTCGATTTTATTTTCTAGATTGTTGTAGTATGTTCTTCCTTCTACTGAAAACCCTTTTTCTTCTAGAGAAGCTCTTGCAACACAAACCTATCTTCACCAGAATCAGGGTAAAAATTGTTTAAGTAATCTAACAATCCCAAAAATGCTTGGAGTTTTGGTTCATCAAGTTGTTAAGGAAAACTGATGATCTTTTTCTTAATATGAGGTTGGACTTGTAGCTTCGAATTTTGGACTATCATTCCAAGGAAGTTACATTCTGTCTTATACAGTTGGATCTTTGTTTCACACAAGACTATCCCTACATTTTCTACCAACTCGAAGAACTTGGATAAATTGGAGTAATGTTGAGCTAGATCATTACTAAAAATTAGTATATCATCAATATATACACATAAGAAATTAGAAGTGTCTTTGAATATGCCATCTATATAAGCTTGGTAATATGTCAGGGTATTCATTAATCTGAATGGCATCACTGTTCATTGAAAATGGCCAAAAGGGCAATTAAATGTTGTCATTTTTTTATCAGACTCTTTGACCCTTATTTGATAGAATTCAGATTTGCAATCAAAGTAAGAGAAATACTTGCATTTGGTAACCTTTACTAGCATATACTTTTATCTGGTATTGGATATGGATATGGTTTGATAATAGCGTTTAATGGTCTATAGTTGACAACCATTCTCTTTTTGCCTCTCTTTTGCTCTGAATGCTTGTTTACCATAAACACATAACAAAAATAGGGAGAGGTTGATTTTTTAATAAAGCCATTAACTTCTAATTTCTTAATCTGATTTTTCATATCACTATAGTCCTGTGAAGGAATTAGAATCTTTTTCCCAATTTTTATCTGCTTGCCTTCAATGATTTTAATCTCCATTTCAAGCATGGATTTTGACAGAAACTATTAAGGGTTATCAGAATAGATAGTGGCTTTGATCTTTTCTCCTATCTCTTGAATTTCAGCAGGAACTAAACTTTTAGAGGTCTGACTCATTGAGCAAGGAAATTGTTCAGTTGCATAGATTAGACGAGAGATTCTCAGTTTTTCATTTTTAATAGTGAATATAACACTTTTGGGTGTCAACCCATAGGGTGAATACCTATCTATGAAACCACCACCTAACAGAATATCTACATGAATTTTACTTAATACAAAGAAATCACAATAGAAAATTTTGTTCTATATTCTTAGGGATTACTGATGTTTATACATATTACAAGTAAAACTATTCTCTTGGACATCTAAATTCTCATAAGCCAAGGAATCATCCAATTTCTTCCAATCTTGAATAATTTGAGGTTTAGCAAAAAAGAGTGAAGCACCGGTATCAACTTGTGCATCTATCAATCTACCATTGATTTCTATTGTAATAAACTGAGCAAATTTGTCATTGATCAACTGGGTGAGATAAGCTTGTTGAGGTATTTTTAAAGGAGGAATATTAGTACATACCAGTTTATGTCTCATTGGATCTTGGATAGCAATTTTCTCTTGGTAGAATGTTTCTTCTATTTGTACTTCTTCTTCTTTTTGGATATTGTTGCATTCTCCTTGTTCTGGGAAATAGTCTTGATCAGAGTAAAAGGAATCTTTTGCTTCTGTTTCATTTTTTTCAATAGGCAATATTACATCCCATTGTGGTTTTATTTTTGGAGACTAGATTTCTCTTGGGAGATCAGTACTGACAAACTTGTTTTTGACCCAAGAGTCGCTTGGTTTGAATGTGCTTTGGAACTGCAAAGGAAGATTTCTGGGCCTTTGCATCGAGGGTGGCATTCTTGGCATGAATGGTTGTCATCCTCTACTTCTATTTTGTCCTGTATTATATCCTCTACTTTTTGGTCTGAAATTTCTTTCAGGTACTTTCTCATGATGGCGAGACCATCTTCCATAAGCTTCAAATGGAAGGTTTGAATAGTCATGGGACCATGACTGTTGCATATTAGTGAGCAGTTGCTCTAAATCATCAGCTAATGATTCAAGAGTGTCAGCATCATCATCTTTAATATCTTCATATGAGATTTCATCTAAAATTGGTTCATAGATGTCTTCTTGGTGATAAAGATTATCAATATCTATATCCCACCACCCTGCTGCATTGGAAGAATAGATGGCTTTGAGAGCTAGATTTTTGCAATGGCATTGAGGTGCAATGTGATCAAAGGTTTCTACAAATATAGCAAATAAGAGATTTGGATGGAGGACGAGGAGTCTTTCATTTTTTGAGGAAGCGATGAGGAGTATAAGAATGCTTACAAGAAAATGAGCGACGCTTGAAAGACAAATGGGAGCGACGCTTCTTTTGGTGCTTGCGAGGTTGGACAAATTGGTGACAGTCGAATGGTGTAGTTTCAAGAAAAGCAGAAGCAATTCTTGAGGCTTGATGCTTACTGGGTTTTTAGATGGTTTTAGTTTCAGATACTAGCTACATAGCATGTGCTTGGCAAAGTCAATACCATCAAAAAGAGACATATCAACTAGAGTTAGTCATTTTAGATCAATATAAGCAATCACTTTATCTATCATATTCTAAGAGAGTGCTTGCAGGAACTTCATTTTTATTTTTATTGAACCAAAACATCGGGCTTCATAGGCTAAATCTTTGAATTGTTTGGCAAATGCATCAAATTACTTTAGATCACATAGCTCCATTTTAAGTAACCATTTTTGAGATTCAAGTTCTCAATTTTTATTGAAGGTGCAAAATCAATTATTAACAATTGATATATTGCAGTTTTAAAATCAAGTTGATTATGAACATTAGCATATTATTGTTGTTCTGACATAGAATCCCACCATTGTGTAACTATTCTGCAAAAGAATTTAGAAGAAAAAATGGTAGTAGTAGCCGGATCCAAATTGGATGCTATTGTAATAACTCTCATTGAATTGCACCATGCAGTTATCGCATTCAAGGGATTCAGTGTATGATCAATATTCAAATACCATGGTTTAAAATGGATTTGAGTTCTCTACATCATAGAAGTATTGAGATTTTTGCTCTTTTTCTGTGGCCTAAAAGTAGTACCAAAATTGAAAGAACTAGTCCATATAGTAACAAAGTGTGTTATTCTAGAACTTCTTCTATCTTGACTGTTTCTTTCCTTTCTTGTTTCACAAGCCATTCAAGACTATCTTCTAAAGTTGATAACTTAGAATCAATATAAGACAATTGGGTATTAAATGTAGATATTGCACTATGTAGGGTATTAACTTTATCATGTGTAGACCTGACATAATTTAGAGTTTGATCAGTATACTTTTAGATGTCATTACAGGCTACCCTAACATGATTAGTATTGTCTTCAATAATGGTTAATCTATTCAGATTATGTCATATGTACAGAACATCTTTACAAAGGTCATCAAAATTTTCAAAAAAATAGGCATTAAATCTAGACATATAATTCTTTTGTTTGAATTCATTAAAAGGTTTTGCTTCACCTTGTTGTGGCTGATATGCTGTAGAGAAATAGTTGATAACACCTTCTTGTTGTTTATATATGCCTTTGTGAGGAGGCCATCTTCCACCTTTGTACATACTGACTTGGTTGTTCGTATAACACTCAAGAATCCTTTCTTTAGGAAGACTCATCATGGTACAAAGCAATTGGTCATTTGGATCAGGTCCTTGGTTAGTTTTTTCATCTTCTATAAAGATGTGTCCTGACTTGACAATACTTCTTACTGAAGAAGGTCTTTGAGGTGAGGAGACTCTAGAAGATGTAGTAGAATGATTAAAGGAAAGAGATCTAGGAACAATGTTTATCATTTTTCCATCAATTTTATAGACATTTGCTTAACCTTTCATTTTTGGCGTTACATTCTTCAGCGAATCAAGCTTCCAACTAGATGGAATATCTATAGCCTCTATATGCCCTTTTTGCAATTAGATTGTTCCACTTAACCTACAGGCATAAGGTAGATTTTATAAGATATTGGGATGATTTGTATTGGTCATACTATAAACAACAGTCATATTTATGGAAGCATACTTGAACTCTCCAAACATATTAAGACTAAACAAAGAAGTAAACAATCCCCAACAATCTAGAGATCTGAATTTGACTTCTTTACAACATTTGTCACGGACTACAACTAAAAGGTTGGGACGAAACTCAAAAAAGATAACATTATCATTTATACAATCAAGACTGGACAACTGACAAGCATGCTTAAAATTCTCTTGACCTCTGTCACATAGAGCTAAATATAACATTGATTTGATGTTACTAGGAATCAACGGAGTTACTAATACTCTAATAAGACTGAAATGAACAAATTTAACATCATCATGGGACTAGATGTAATTAATCTCAAATTCAGGTAATAAGGACAACAAATTTGTCTGAAAAGCCTTCTTAGGTGTATAGCTCAGAGTAAGCTCAACAGACTTTATACAAGGCTTGACAAAAGATAGATAAGTACTGTTATACACAAACTTAGACTTCAAAAGTTCAGACTTTTTATAGACCTGAGAAAACTTTATAGCATCTGGCTTATACAGGGTATTTTCTTTTTCGAGAGTTTCTTCTGTAACTTCAATGTCGGAACATTCAGAGATCTGTTCAAAAATGAAAGGAGGTAACTCATATAATCCTTCTAATTCAGATTCATTAATAATTTTGATTGTAGAAGATTCTTGGGATTTTCCAAATTCCATGATCAGAGATTAAATTTCTAGGAAACGAGAATTTTCTAGACAGGAAATAAAAGTTGCAGAGATAGAAAGGGCCTAAAACAATTTAATAAATGGTCAAGAGACTCAATGCAATAATTTTTCCAAAGAAAAATTTGAAAGTAAGGATATTTAAAGATCTAAAAATTGGAATAGAATTTCTTACAGAATCTTCTAGTCTTCTGGCTCTGATACCAATCTTTTTACGTTAGTAGACGCTCCTTAGCATCATAGTTCTTGTTACAAAAAACTCGCGACAGTAGGCAGGGGCCAAATGGCTACGACTCCATTATTACTAAAACACTCTTGATACAAATATTACAATATGATACCAATCTTTTTAAGTCAGTAGACGCTCCTTAACATTCCAGTTCTTGTTACAAAAAACTCACGACAATAGGCAGGCGTTGAATGGCTACAACTTCATTATTACTAAAACACTTTTGATACAAATATTACAATATTATGACCCAATTTTTGATTTTTAGGTTTCCACTAAGGGCAAGAGAAGAGCATATGCTTGGATCAAATAGAAACTACTAAATCTCGAAGGATTTTTTGATGCCTTTACCCATGAAGAGAGGCTTTATTTATAGCATTCAGGGAGGTCTGGCCTAGAATCTCTGCCAAGGCGGTGTCTGTCCCGTCATATTTTGTAGCTCAAAAGTAGGCTACAGTGATGTTGGATGAACGTGATGAGGATTGTTGTTCTGGTGGGTCCAACATTGCTTCCGCTTCTATCAACAGATTGTCTTCACTGATAGGTTGAAAAACACATCTTATCTAGAAAGTGCTAGAGAGATGCAAGTGTAGGGGCCCATTGTTACTAGTGCACAGATTGATATAGAAATAAGATTCTTATTCTGTCTCTAGATAATGGTATGGATCATAGTGTCTTGTTCATGATTTTCTTCGCAAGTGTAGGGGCCCATTGTTGTTAGTTCACATATTGATATAGAAATATGATTCTTATTCTAACTGTCTCTAGATAACGGTATGGATCACAGTGTCCTGTTCATGATTTTCTTCCTCGTGAATGCATTGCGGACGATGCCTCGCTATCCACCTGTAAAGGTGTTCATTGTGCAGTGTCTGTATCTTTATTTGTCATGTCCATAATGGTCATTTTACCAATTTGGTGAATTGATTGTATAGTAATTCACTATTCAGACGATTGATGGTGAAGACACCATCTTTTCTATGGCGGTCTGCTTCTATGGAGACTGCATAGAACATTTATAAGTCTATAGTTGCTGCATAAAAAATCCTTGTGAATCATGGATGCAAACCTTCACGCAAAATCTGTTCCTAGATCAGGATGTTCAGAGAAATAAATCCTTGATTATGGATCCTAGTCAAGTTGAAACCAGGATAAGGTTGATGCATCATTGTTGTAGGAGGATTTTGACTCAGTGAATCTACCATAATATTGTCAATGCCTTTGATATGTTCAACAAAAAATTTAAATTGATTAAAGAAAGCTTGCCACCTCATATATTTTTTTCTACCATCCTTCCTACCATGATCTTTTTCTTGAAAGGTTAAGAACTGAGTACAGTCAGTCCTTATTATGAAATGTGGTAAGTGAAGCACTTTTAGCATGAATTTCTTAAGGCATTTCTTGACAGCATAAATCTCTATATTAGAAGAGATCTATTTTAAAACATCAGAACTAAATACACCACTAGTGAATTCACATACAAACTCTTTATTATCTGTACAACAAACTAATATTCCTCTCCAAAAGACATCAGAAGCATCAGTGTATATAATGAATTGGTCAGATTTTTGGATATGCAATTCTGAAAATGAAGATACCTTCGATTTTATTTTCTGAATTGCTGTAGTATGTTCTTCCTTCCACTGAAAACCTTTTTTCTTCTGGAGAAGCTCTTGTAACACAACCCTGTCTTCACAAGAATTAGGGTAAAAACTGTTTAAGCAATTTAACAATCTCAAAAATGCTTGGAGTTTTGGTTTATCAAGTTGTTCAAGAAAATTGATGATCTTTTCCTTAATATGAGACTGGACTTATAGCTTCAAATTTTGGACTATCATTCCAAAGAAGTTACATTATGTCTTGCATAGTTGGATTTTTGTTTCAGACAAGACTATCCTTGCATTTTATACCAACTCAAAGAACCTAGATAAATGGAAGTAATGTTGAGCTAGATCATTACTAAAAATTAGTATATCATCAATATATACACATAAAAAATCAGAAGTGTCTTTGAATATGCCATCCATATAAGCTTGGTAATATGCCGAGGCATTCATTAATCCGAATGGTATTTTGTCCATTGAAAATGGCCAAAAGGGCAATTGAATGCTATCTTTTCTTTATCAGATTCTTTGACCCTTATTTGATAGAATCTAGATTTACAATTAAACTGAGAGAAATACTTACATTTGATAACCTTTTTAGCAAATAACTTTTATCCGATATTGGATATGGATATGGTTTGGTAATGGCATTTAATGGTCTATAGTTGATAATTATTCTCGTTTTGCCTCTCTTTTGCTCTGAGTGCTTGTTTATCATAAAAGCATAACAGTAATAGGGAGAGGTTGATTTTTCAATAAAGCCATTAACTTCTAATTCCTTAATCTGGTTTTCCATATAACTATAGCCATGTGAAGGAATTGGAATCTTTTTTGCAATTTTTATATGCTTGCCTTCAATAAGTTTAATCTCCATTTCAGGCATAGATTTTGACTAAAATTACTGAGAGTTATCAGAACACATATTGGATTTGATCTTTTCTCCTATCTCTTGGATTTCAGTAAGAACTAAACTTTCAGGGGTCTAGCTCATTGAGCTAGGGAATTGTTCGTTTGCATAGATTAGACGAGAGATTCTCAGTCTTTCATTTTTAATAGTGAACATAACACTTTTGGGTGTCGACCCATAGAGTGAATACCTATCTATGAAAGCACCACCTAACATAATATCTATAGGGATTTTACTTTATGCAAATAAATCATAATGGAAAATTTTATTTTGTATCCTTAGGGATTGTTGATATTTATACATATTACAGATAAAACTATTTCCTTGGACATCTAGGCTCTTACAAACCAAGGAATCATCCAATTTCTTTCAATTTTGAATGATTTGAGGTTTAGCAAAAGAGAGTGAAGCACCAGTATCAATTTGTGCATCTATCAATCTACCATTGACTTTTACTGTAATGAATTGAACAAACTTGCCATTGATCAACTAGGTGAGATAAGTTGGCTGAGGCATTTCTAAAGGAGGAATATTAGTACATACCAATTTATGTCTCGCTAGATCTTGGATTGCAATATGCTCTTGGTAGAATGCTTATTGTGCTTGTGCTTCATCTTCTTCTTGGATATTGCTGCATTCTCCTTGTTATGGGCAATAATCTTTATCAAAATAAAATGAGTCTTTTGCTTCTGTTTCATTTTTTTCAGCAGACAAGAGTACGTCCCATTGGGGTTCTATTTTTGGAGAATGGATTTCTTTTGGGAGATCAGTATTGGCAAACTTATTTTTGACCTAAGAGTCACTTGGTTTGAATGTGCCCTGGAACTACAAAGGAAGATTTATGGGCCTTTGCATTGAGGGCGGCATTCTTGGCATGAATGTTTGTCATCCTCTGCTTTTATTTTGTCATGTGTTATATCCTCTGCTTCTTGGTGTAAAATTTCTTTCAGGTACTTCCTCATGATGGCGAGACCATCTTCCATAAGCTTCAAATGGAAGGCTTGAATAGTCATGGGAACATGGCCATTGCATATTGGTGAGCGGTTACTCTAAATCATCGGCTAATGATTCAAGAGCGTCATCATCATCATCATCTTCAACATCTTCATCTGAGATTTCATCTAAAATTGGTTTATAGATGTCATTTTGGTGATAAAGATCTTCATGAGTATCTACAACATCCCACCACGCTGCTACGTTGGAAGAATAGACGGCTTTGATAGCTGGATTTTTGCAATGGCATTGAGGTGCAATGTGACCAGGGTTTATATAGATATAGCAAATGGGAGATTTGGATGGAGAATGAGGAGTCTTTCACTTTTTGAGGAAGTGATGAAGAGGAGCATAAGAATGCTTACGAGGGAATGAGCGATGTTTGAAAGACAAATGGGAGCATCACTTCTTTTGGTACTTGCGAGGTTGGACAAATTGGCGACAGCCGAACGGTGTAGTTTCAAGAAAAGTAGGAGGAATTCTTGAAGATTGATGCTTACTGAGTTTTTGAATGGCTTTGGTTTCAGATACTAGTTGCATACCCTATTGCTTGGCAAATTCAATATCATAGAGACATATCAGCTAGAGTTAGTCCTTTTAGATCAATATAAGCAATCACTTTATCTATCAGATTATAAGGGAGTGCTTGCAAGAACTTCATTTTTATTTCCATTGAACCAAAACATTAGGCTTCATAGGCCAAATTTCTACTCTGTTTGGCAAATGCATCAAATTGCTTTAGATCAAATAGCTCTATTTTAGGTAACCATTTTCGAGATTCAAGTTCTCAATTTCCTATTGGAGGTGCAAACTCATTTATTAACAATTGATATAATGTAGCTAATTGATCAGGTTGATTATGAACATTAGCATACTACTGTTGTTCTGGCATATAATCCCACCATTGTGTAACTATTCTCCAAAAGAATTTATAAGCAAAAATGGTAGTAGTAGCTAGATCCAAATTGGATGCTACTGTAATAACTATCATTGAATTGCACCATGCAATTATTGCATTCAAGGGATTGAGTGTATCATCAATATTCAAATACCATGGTTCAAGGGGATTTGAGTTCTCTGCATCAAAGAAGTACTAGGATTTTGCTCTTTTTCTGTGGCCTAAAAGTAATACCAAAATTGACAGAACTAATTCCATATGGTAACACAGTGTGTTGTTTTAGAACTTCTTCAATCTTTTGATTGTTTCTTTCTTTTCTTGTTTCACAAGCCAGTCAAGACTATCTTCTAAAGATGATAACTTAGAATCTATATAACACAATTGGGTATTAATTGCAGATACTGCACTATGTAGGGTATTAACTTTATCATGTAGGCCTGACATAATTTAGAGTTTGATCAGTATACTTTTGGATGTCATTACAGGCTAGACTAACATGATTAGTATTATCTTCAATAATGGCTAATCTATTCAGATTATGCCGTATGTATAGAAAATCTTTACAAAAGTCATCAAAAATTTTAGAAAGATGGGCATTAAATCTAGACATAATTCATTTGTTTGAATTCATTAGAAAGTTTTGCTTCACCTTGTTGTGGCTGATAGGCTGCAGAGAAATAGCTAATAACACCTTCTTGTTGTTTATATATGCCTTTGTGAGGAGGCCATCTTCCACCTTTGTACACTATGACTTGGTTGTCAGTATAAAACTCAAGAGTCTTTTTTCTGAGAAGACTCATCTTGGTACAGGGCAGCTGGTCAATTGAATCAGGTCCTTGGTTAATTTCTTCATCTTCTATAAAGATGTGTCCTGACTTGAGAGTTCTTCTTGCTAAATAAGGTCTTTGAGGTGAGGAGACTCTAGAAGATGTAGTAGAAGAATGATTGAAAGAAAGAGATCTAGGCACAATGTTTATCATTTTTCCATCAATTTTATGGACATTTGCTTGACCTTTCATTTTTGGCGTTACATTCTTCAACCAATCAAGCTTCCAACCAAAGGGAATATCTATAGCCTCTATATGCCCTTTTTGCAATTGGACTGTTGTAGTTAACCTACGGGCATAAGGTAGATTTTTTAGGATCTTGGGATGATTTGTATTGATCATATTGTAAACAATAGTCAGATTTATGTAGGCATACTTGAACTCGCCAAACATATTAAGACCAAACAAAGAAATAAACAATCCCCAAAAAGCTAGAGATCCGAATTTGACTTCTTTACATCCTTTGTCACGGACTGCAACTAAAAGGTTGGGACAAAACTCAAAAAAGATAACATTATTATTTATACGACCAAGACTAGATAACTAACAAGCATGCTTGAAATTCACTTAACGTCTATCACACAAAGCTAAATATAACACTGATTTGATGTTACTAGGAATCAACGGAGTTACTAATACTCTAATAAGACCGAAATGAACAAATTTAACATCATCATGGGACCGGATGTAATTGATCTCAGATTCAGATAACAAGGACAACAAATTTGTCTGAAAAGCTTTCTTAGGTTTATAGCTCAGAGTAAGCTCGATAGACTTTATACGAGGCTTGACAAAAGACAGATAAGTATTGTTATACACAAACATAGATTTCAAAAGTTCAGAGTTTTTATAGATATGGGAAAACTTTATAACATGTGGCTTATACAAGCTATTTTCTTTTTCGAGAGTTTCTTCTGTAACCTCAATGTCGGGACATTCAGAGATCTGTTCAGGAATGAAAGGAGGTAACTCATATAATCCTTCTAATTCAGATTCATTAATAATTTTGACTGTACAAGATTCTTGGGATTTTCAAAATTCCATGATCAGAGATTAAATTTTCGAGAAATGAAATTTTTTAGATAGGGAATAAAAGTTGCAAAGATAAAAAGGGCCTAAAATAATTTAATAAACAGCCAAGAAACTCGATGCAATAATTTTCCCAAAGAAAAATTTCAAAGGATATTTAAAGATCTAAAAATTGGAATAGAATTTTTTATAGAATCTTATGGTCTTCTAGCTCTGATACCAATCTTTTTACGTCAATAGATGCTCCTTAGCATTTCAGTTCTTGTTACAGAAAACCCACGACAGTAGGCAGGTTGGTGAGACATGTCTTCTGTGTGTGGAAGCTACCCCACTTTCTTCTTACTCCTCAAGTAATATCCTTCTTGCATATATCACTGCAAAACCCATAGCTAGCCAAGATTTGGCTATGATACCACTGTAATGTCCATTCCAAGGGATATAAGATAAACAAAAGATTTATTCAATCATTCCAATGATTAAATATTGATTCTCATTATTTTTTTACAAACCCTAGCAATCTAAAATTAACAAAATAACTATGTAAATGATTTGAAATCAACTCCAAAAATAATATTCTAGTTCCCCAAAAATAGCAAAATTTATATGAAAATTATGGGCCAAATAATCAACTAAAACTTTGATTTTTTGACAAATAACTAGTTGAAAAAATCGGATAAAATGCCAGAAAAATATGTGTGGTTGTTCCACACCCTCCAAAGGCCTTAAGATGACCCCAAAGTGGGTAGCCCAACCTCCAAGCTCAATCGTTTCCCCTTGGTGAAATTCACAACCCTCCAAAATTGGTTCGATTCCCTAGGACAACACCTATATCAATGCGTCCAGCTCCTCTACTAGTTCACTCCTCTTGAAAATGATCTTTGGTGTTGAAAATACCCTTGTCTTATCACTTTTCTACTCAATACAACTCTGTGATGAGTTGTTCTAGGTCTAAATCTAAGGGATTTCATCCTTGATTCAGTGCTTTTGAAGGGTTTCCCTCCTCTTAGTGCAAGCCCTTGCTTTCTGTGCTTAGGCTTCAGGAAAATTGTTATCAAAATTAGACATGAATACATCAATTAACCCTTTCTTTGCTTTATGTAGTCCTCCCAAATGTACCACCTACAATTGGGAAGGGAGGGTAACTTTAAGGATCTTAATAGATCCTTTCTTATGATATTTTCCTTTTTCCCTTATTTCATTTATTTTTATAAAATTACTTAAGTCATCCAAACCCCTCAAAGGTCCCCCTTTTAAGTAAATTTGAAAACATAAAGAACTTTTAAAAAACTAATTTTACACATATTCACTTTAAAACATTTCAATCCTTACTTCCCTCTAAATTTGTCCCTTAGCCCCCGAGAAGGGTTTCAAGGCTAAGGGTCTTCCATCATGTCCCCATCAAAAGAGGGACATGACAGATAACAAGTAAATGTCAAAACCTATAACACTATCTCAAAGTAACTAAAAAAAATACCAGTGAAATGAGACAAGAATGGTCCTTAGATAGGTTCTAACATATAAAGTATCTAATAAGATACCCCTTTACAATGGAGGAATAATATTTTTATGAGAAAAATTATTTACAAACTTAAAAATAATTGTGAAGGAAGGTACGCATGCACCAATGAAAAACATGACAAAGTTGATGAAGGAAGAGTCAAGCCACTAATAGTCACTTAAAGTCAATGCGATCCCAATAAAACATTAAAATAGGAATAAATTGACACGCTATGTAGCGGAACAAGGCTTGATAGAAAGGAGACTATCAATCTATCAAAGAAAGCCATAAATGAAAAATGCTCACAATCATGCCTAACAAAGGTTGCATGGAGTAACTATGGTTAGTGGTCCACAAAGGCATTAAAACTATTTGTACACATAATCAAGTCATAATAAAGCTTGATTAATCTAATCTAACACCCTCCGTGAAGTGATGGTGAGAGAGAGAAAACACAACAAAACTAGGTCATGACTACTACAACAGCTAAGGTTCACATGTACAAAATAAGATAGTGCAGTGTGAAGCAAAGTGTCCTTATGGACGTCCATTCATCTCTCCAAAATACATGGATGTCAGTCGCTATAATCTCCAAGTCAGTAGGAATTGAAACTGAATACAAATATCACTTAGAAGAAACATTGATCTCTGAAAAACTGGGTAGAGTAACTCAAGGAAGCAATACCTAAACATCCCCTCAATGTTGAACTAGGAGAAAATTATAATAGATGTCTCCCCTAAAAAAGCAGGCTGAAATGGTGATAAGTAATTAAAAATACTAGTAAGAACTTCACACTAGTATCACTAAACAAAGATCACCAAAGTTGGGAATAAGTACACTCCAAGAAATTATACGAGTGGTTGCAACCACTCAAAAAATAGCCAAGAAGTACACTACTCCGAGAATTATATGAGTGGTCAAAGTCGTTCCTTGATCATCACCCTAGTAAAACTAGAATCCACTAAAATATCTTCACTGCAAATTATCGGATACTGTCAACAAGCCAAAAAAAGTTGAAGATACAATCAAAGAGTTGAAAATAGTGAAAAAATGTATGAATATGAGAGCATGCATGCATAGAGTAGTTGTGAATGCTAAAGAATGTGACACTAGCTCAGTGCAGCTATAAAAACTAATTAAATGAGACAAGAATTAATCTCATATGGATTTTGGAAAACAAAGTCCATGATAAGATACCCATCTATATTGGAGGAATAATATTTTGTATGAGAAAAATTATTAAAAAATTCAAAATGGTGTGAAGTAGAAACGTACAAGTGCACCAATAAAGAAGAAATGTATGCTCATAAAACACATATATCTAACAAGGCCTCAAAATCTACGAAGCTTTAAAAGGTAAGAGGAGCAATGCGTGATCAAAGACACTGAATAGTGGAGGAACTGTTTGTATTGCCCTCATCAAGATTGTTTTCGATGCCACTAAGAATGATCAAAGATCTATCCCAACTAAATACAAATAGTGAATGAAAATGCATGCATATGAGTGGGGGGGGAAATATATAATAGAAGAATGTGAGGTAATATTTAAATATGAGTCAAGTTGATCAGGGTTGACAACTGTAATCTCATATTTTGAAGGCTTGAGTGAAGGTGTTGTAGAGCTCATATGAACTTGAATATCCTTATGAAGACCGAAATGAATAAAAAATAGACCTTTGTCATCAAATGATCCCACAAAAGATGAAACACTTGCAGAATGACCAATGTCATGTCTAGCAATCAATGTAATAGGTTGCATAGAGGTAGAAATTCCTTGCAAATGTTTACCAATTCTCACAAATCTAGTAGTGTAACGCATGAAATGAAGCATGTAGAAGCCAAAGGCAACGTTATGTCTCTCAAAAGAGGAAGACGGATATGCAACTGGAACATGAGTGGGTTGTGTAGAGTGTGCAATAACAATAAGCACATAAGCATTATCTGAAATAATAGGAGCAACAAGAATAATGGGTTGCTCAGAATTTAGCATGTCACATTGTAAAAATGCATCAAGTGGATGTCTTAAATTCAGTATTACATGATAGACTAAAACTATAGGAAAGAATGTTCAACATATCAGTAATGTTGCATGCTAGTGAATTCGAGCATACATCTGGTATTAATTAATATACTTGTACTTTATTGTTTCGTGATACAGAGCCAATTCACTATTCATGTTGGTGAGGTGCCAATTATTATTCATATTAGTGAGGTGGCATGTAAGGCACAATTCTTTATGGGGCTCCATGAATGTGAAGAGTTGTCTTTTGTCAAAAAGAAATTATTTATGTTTTGTAGAGATTGTATGTATAAGATATATACAATTAATCCAAGCTCACACTGACAAAAAAACAACCTTCTACTATTGAAGCAATCAGCTATACAAAAACAAAGTTCTGATTTTTTCTTACTTGCTTGTTTATAATACTCAAGTCTTGCCCTCTATTTATAATATTTAAGGTAATGTGATGAGAGTTCATTTAACAATGTGAAATTGATTCATTTGTCAAATGAATAGTTACCTACCATGTGCATAAATGTCAACATTAATACCTACCATGTTGACTATTATTTAGATATGTGCGTGTGCAACATGGAGCCCCACATGGGTTATACTAACTATAGTGAAGTTTCTATTAGTTAAGACCCAAGATAAGCTTAGCACAAGTTTATTAATGTAACATCCCCCTTAAGAAGAACTTGGAAAAAAAATAAAACTTTGAGAATGTGTTTCGACAATAATGTCTGATCAAATACCTATGTACAATCAAGATGAAGGAGGAACTGAAGATAATCTCCCCGCATTGACAACTTCCTTGACCCCTAACATGTCCCTAAGAGACACATACTTGGTTGTGGATAGAGGTTTGGTGAAGATGTCAGCAACCTAGTCTTCAATGCAATAGTACTGAAGATTGACCACACAATCTTGAATGAGTTGTCGAATGAAGTGTGTGTGAATCTCAATATGTTTAGTGCATTGGTGTTTCATTGGGTTGTGAGCAATGTGGATAGCACTCTAGTTATCACACCAAACTGTAGTGGGTTGGTTAGATGGAAATCCGAACTCTGACAAAATCTACCTAATTAAAGAGTCTACTGGCCTACGCTGACAAATCCATGATATTCAGCCTCAATCGAAGAAAGAGCAATAGCATGTTGCTTCTTACTTAACCAAGTGACATGACCAAAGCCAAGATGAAATATGTAGCCAGAAGTGGACTTATGATCATCAACATCGCTTGCCCAATCCAAATATATATAACCCACTCCCTGAGATAAGCCTCTAATGTATACTCAATGCCATAATTGTTTGTCACAAATGTAGAGAAGTATGCGCTTGGCGACTTGCCAATGACTCTCATGGGGATCTTGCATGAATCAAGATACCAGTCCAACAACAAATGAGATGTTTGGTCGGTTATGAGATAAAGAAAGATCGTTGCCTACCAACTATCAGTACAATTTAGCATCAATGAATGGTGTAGAACACTCGGCAGTCAAAATGACTACAAAATGAAAGGAAGTTGGGGTTGGCTCACAATCAAGCATGTTGAAGTGGCGAAGCGTGTCAAAAGCATACTTATGCTGAGCAATGTTGATCCTTGTTTTAGATTAAGAAACCTGAAGACCAAGGAAGCAATGAAGAAGACCTAAGTCGAACATCTCAAACTGCTCAATGAAGCTCGACATGACATCCTTAATCAATGAGGAAGAACTCCCAATGATGATCAAGTCATCAACATAAAGCACAAGTATAAGGAGTTCACCATCTATCCTCCTTGTGTATATGGTGGGGCTTGAATGGCATCTGGAGAAATCATTTTCAAACAAAAAATGATCCATTCATTCATACCAATCTCAAGGAACTTGTTTGAGACCGTAGACAGATCATCAAAGTCTGCAAACGAGGGAAAAATATTGAACATACTATGATGGTTGCTCCATGTAGATTTCTTCTTGTAAATCTTTATGCAAGAAAGCACTCTTAACATCCATTTGATGCACTTTCCAACTATGTGATGTAGTGAGTGAGAGAACAAGGTGAATGGAATTCATCTTTGTAACAAGAGCAAATGTCTTTAAATAGTCAACTCCCTCAACTTGGGAGAATCATTTTGCTACGAGACGTGCCTTATACTTGTCAACTAAACCATCTACTGCTCGGTGCGATAGACCTGCTTGCATCAAACCAATTTTCTTCCTTTTGGAAGTGGAACTAAGTCCTAAGTATCATTCCTCAACAAGGAATGATATGCAGCTTCCATTGCTTCATCCCATTCAGGGTTGTCAACTGCATCATGGAATGTTTGAGGATCTTCAGAATCAAAAACATGAGCAACAAGGCCCTTTTTAGATCTAGTTTGACGAGTGTCATTGGATCACCTTCCAAAGTGCCAATTGATTCTCTTGTTCTTTTGACACATCATGCAACCATCTTTGTAATAGGAGGTGGAGGAGCCAAAGGAACTAGAGGTCCTTTATCCACTAGATCATCTGAAGAGTCATCATTGTCAAATGAATAGCATTGTGAAGTAGATATTATTGGAGAAGAAGTTGAAGATGGTGGCTCATAGGCCAAAGAGTGTTCCTCAACTTGAACATCACACCTATAAAGTAATTCATGAGTGCGAGGGTCAAACAAATAATAGGCCTTTACATTTTCATAATAGCAACCAAAAATGCAGGATTGGCTCTTCTTATCTATGGTCTTATGTTTTTCATCAGGAATGAAGGCCCAGGCTTGACTTCCAAACACAAGGAAGTGAGAAACATTAAGCTTCTATTTGGTCCAAGCCTCTTCTAGTGTCAAATTTTGCAAAACTCGAAGAGGACTGCAGTTGAGGCTTATGCCCCAAATTGTGGAGCTAGATTATTGGCATGAATCATCCAATTTGTCATGTTTTGTATGGTCATAGCCTAGTAACTATGATTTGAAAAGAATGATTTTTGAAAAATAGTCTACAATGCTTTCAAAATCACTAGGATCTAATAAAGATAGTTCAATTTCAAGGCGAATAATCTTGATGTCATTCTTTGCACCAAAAAATTATTAATTTTGCCCTATGTTGCATGAAGAGATGTTTCATTTTGAACATGAAATTTGAATCCATCAGAAATACTCATATTTATGAGTCCTAAGGCTTCATCATACTGATTCATCCATTGAATCTTGTCTATGGGCTTTTCTGGGTCAAGTTTTGTGCTCATTGTAACTCGATAAAGACCTTTACTGTGCAATACATCAATCATGGAATTTTTACATATATGATAGTTGTTTGAAATTAAAAGTGTTAATGATCCAGGTGGATCCATGTACCGTTCCATTTTTCAAAGTCTTCAAATTCTATTCAAATCATTTGCACATCGTAGAATTCGTCGAGAGCTTTTTAGTGCTTTTTGCGATTCAAAAAACGGAGTCTGGATGCTCAAGATATAGCCAGTTGAAGAAATCTTGCGACAGGAAAAAAAGGGGTGTCGAAAGTGACGTGGCACTGTGGAAATATGCCAAGTGGACAAATAGCCATTTGACACGTGGCAAAATAATTAGGTGCAAAAAAAATTTGGTTTGGTATTATTTATTCACATGTTATTTGAAATTTTCAAATGTTTAAAGGCGTCAAAGGCCAAACTGCCACATCACCCACCACGTCACTCCACCGAACATGCATTAACCAAGTCAAAGCACAGCCTAAGTTGGCGCCTAAGCCTTAGGCATTTGAAAAGGAACAAATTTGACTATTTTAAACATTTAAATTGTCATACCCAATGCATATGGGACAAAGACAAGTCAAAGGCACCAAAAAAGGAGGGAAAAACTTTCAAATCTCATGTTAAGCGCCTAGAAAGAAGGAAGGCTGACCTTTTCACTCTTCCCAAGTGCCTAGAAAGCTGGGAGGCAGTTTTGAACCTTTGACCTGCCGCCTAAAAGGTTAATGCCTTGACCACTTCAGCCACGGAGGTCGAAGTGTTATAAAAGGGACAAATTTCTACTTGAATAGACATAGAAAGCTGACTGTGTAAGGAGTTTTAAGAAGATTAGAGTCTTATTTTTGCTTTGTATGACCTTGGGCCATTATTTTCAGGTCTGAGAGATACTTTTACAGGCAAACAGAGATCAGAAAAGGTGAATTGAAGACTTGTATTGATTTTAGAAGCCATTTGTTGCACAAAATTAATGAGAACGGTCCTTACTTCGAACAGACCTGGTAACGTAGGCTATTAAAGTCGAACTCCATTATCAATTTGTTGTTGAATTCTTTGAATTTTCTCTGATTATTATTTAGTTATGAGCTTCATTTTATATCTGGTTTTAATTTTTTTATACAAAATTAAGCAAAAAAAATTGAGAAATTGAAGGATATCTTAAACGTGAACAAGTGTTTTTCGAATGTACTACACTTGTATTTTCAGTTTACAGATCATATTTTTGGAACAAGTGTAGTACATTCGAAAAACACTTGTTCACGTTTAAGAGATCCTTCAATTTCTCATTTTTTTTTGCTTAATTTTGTATAAAGAAATTAAAACCAGATATAAAATGAAGATCAGAACTAAATAATAGTCAGAGAAAATTCAAAGAATTCACTAGCAAATTGATAACGGAGTTCGACTTCAATAGCCTACGTCTCCGAGTCCATTCGAAGTGAGGACCGTTCTCATTAATTTTGTGCAACAAATCACTTCCAAAATCAATACAACTCTTCAATTCACCTTCTTTGATCTCTGTTTGCTTGTAAAAATATCTCTCAGACCTGAAAATAATGGCCCAAGGCCGTACAAAGCAAAAATAAAACTCTAATCTTCTTAAAACTCCTTACACAGTCGACTTTTTGTGTCTATTCAAGTAGAAATTAGTCCCTTTTATAACACTTCGACCTCCGTCGCTGAAGTGGTCAAGGCATTAACTTTTTAGGCGGCAGGTCAAAGGATCAAAACCGCCTCCCACCTTTCTAGGCGCTTGGAAAGAGTGAAAAGGTTGGCCTTCCTTCTTTCTAGGCGCTTAGCATGAGATTTGAAAGTTTTTCTCTCCTTTTTTGGCACCTTTGACTTGTCTTTATCCCACATGCGTTGGGTATGACAATTTAAATGCTTAAAATAGCCAAGTTTGTTCATTTTCAAATGCCTAAGGCTTAGGCACCGACTTAGGCTGCGCTTTGACTTGGTTAATGCATGTTCGGTGGAGTGACGTGGCAGGTGACGTGGCAGTTTGGCCTTTGGCGCCTTTAAACATTTGAAAATTTCAAATAACATGTGAATAAAAAACACCAAACCAAAATTTTTTGCACTTAATTATTTTGCCATGTGTCAAATGGCTATTGGTCCACTTGGCATATTTTCACAGTGCCACGTCACTTTCGACACCTTTTTTTTTCCTGTCACAAGATTTCTTCAACTGGATATATCTTGAGCATCAAGACTCTGTTTTTTGAATCGTGAAAAGCGCTAGAAAGCTCTCGACAAATTCTACGATGTGCAAATGATTTGAATAGAATTTGAAGACTTTGAAAAATCGAACGGTACATGGATCCACCTGGATCATTCCTCCACCTTTGAAAGTTGAAATTAATTGGTAATGAGGTGAGGGTATTTTTCCCTCACCTTTCCGAATTCCATCCATTTGGCCTTGCTTGGGTGCATCCCTTTGAGACCAACACAAAGATATTCAACATTACCTCTTCACGAAGTCTGCATATTCCTGTCAAGTATAGTATCTTCCTGTAATTCTGTTAGATATTCAGGAGAAAAATCATGAACGGAATGAATGGATACACTTTCATCATGATCAATTATCATTGAAGGCTCATACAATTTCAAATTTTCCATATTTACAACTGAATAAATCTATATATAAGATGGTAAATCTAATCGGAAAGCATTTGTGCCAATTGTTTTCGTTATCTGAAAAGGACCATACCAGATTGGTTTAAACTTTTTACCTTCACCTGTCAGTCTTTCCTTACTAATGTGAAGCCATTCCATATCACCTATAGCAAATTGGTGATCAATACGATGTTTGTCATGCTTGGCTTTGTACTTGGCTTGACTTTTCTCCAATTGAGTACGAACAGTCTGATGAATGAGCTGTATTTGTTCAATGAACTTCTTGGCTCGAATGGATTATTTTGGTTCACCAATAGCTGTACCCTATCCATAGCAAACATCTAGAGGAGATTTAGGCAAGTATCCATAACAAACTTCAAATGGAGATTTCATAGAAGAATGAAGTGCCCGGTTATATGCATGTTGTATGTAACACAATTGTTCATCCCATAACTTTGGATTTTTATTGCGATAACCCCTAAGCAAATGTACCACAGTGCGGTTCACAACCTCTATTTGTTCGTTGGTTTGTGGATGAAATGCAGTGCTTTTTTTTAATTTAGTGTCCATTAGTCCCCACAAAGTTTACCAAAACTCCCCAATAAATCGAGAATCCCGATAAAAAATAATTGAAGTAGGCAAACCAAAATGAACCCATACATGTTTAAAGAACAAATGTGCAGTGCCTTCGCCAATAATTTGCTTAGTGCAAGGAATCAAAACACACATTTTGCTAAATCTATCCACAACCACATATAAATAGTCATGTTTTCTTTGTGTCATAGGCAACCCCCCACAAAATCTATGGAGATACTTTCCCAGGGGCGAGTAGGAACAGGTAGAGGAGTATAAAGTCCCAATTTCTTGTTACTAAGTTTACTTGTGAACAAAGGGTACATCCCTTTATATATTTAGCAATATTTTCCTGCATACGAGACCAATAACAATACATTTTCAAATGTGCAATCGTTTTAGCAACTCCAAAATGACCAAAAATAAGAGAAGTATTTGCTTCTCTAATCATGTGCACCCTCTCATTTTGAGGAATACATAGTTTACCCAAATGATACAAAAGATCATTGTGTACATAATAGTCCAATTCTTCTACTTGTCTACTACTCATCAAGTCTTTATAAACACCCTGAAAATCAAGATCATTCACATATTTTTCTTTATAACTTTCATGAGACAAAGAGCCATGTTGTAAAAGAATAGATGCAACAACCATAGGAGGCCTAGATAACATATCTGCAACCTTATTCTGAATTCTTTTTTTATACTTGATCACAAGATGAAATTGTTGTAAGAAACCCATCCAACGAAAATGTCTAGACTGTTGTAGCTTAGTTTGTGATTGGAGTACTGTAAGGGCTGATGATCTGTATGTATTATTGTTTCTTTGCCCATTAAGTAATGTTTCCATTTTTTAACACTTTGAACCAACGCATACAATTCCATATCATAAGTTGGATATTTTCTTACTGCACTTGTAAAGGTTTCAGAATGATAAAAAACTGGTTTCTTACCTTGCATTAAAATAGCTCCCATAGCATACTCACTTGCATCCGTCTCAATCTCAAATGGTTGTTGTATATCAAGAAGTGCCAAGACTGGAGCAGTACTTATCTTTTCTTTCAAAGTGTCGAAGGCTTTTTGATGTTTCCCTCCCCACTGAAAGACATGTTTCACACTTGTCCAAGAATGCAAAGGTGATGCAATATATGAAAATTGAGCAATAAACTTTCGCCAAAACTGTACTGCACCAAGAAAACTTCTAATCTCAGTTGTGTTAGTGGGTGTAGGCATATTAACAATGACTGCCACTTTTGCAGGATCAATTTTCAATTTACCATGTCCTATAATGTAACCCAAGTATATCAAAGAGGTCTTGCCAAATTCACATTTTGACATTTTTAGATAAAATTTTTCTCTTTGTAATGCATCCATGACTTTCTTAATGTGGATCACATGCTCTTCCCATGACTTGTTGAAAATCAATATATCATCTAAGTAAACTATAACAAAATCATCAAGGAACTGTCTAAAAACATCATTCATCAATCTTATGAATATAGCTGGGACATTACACAACCCGAAAGGCATAACAAGCCATTCAAACAATCCCTATTTTGTTTTGAATGCAGTTTTCCACACATCACTTTCATTTATTCTTACTTGATGATATCCACTTCTCAAATCCAGCTTAGTGAAATAAATAACATGTTTGAATTGATCCAATAAATCATCAATACGAGGAAGAGGGTAACGATTCTTAATAGTAATTTTGTTTAAAGCACGAAAATCAACACACATTCGCCAAGTGCCATCTTTCTTTGGCACCAAAATAATTGGCGAACCAACATGAGATGAACTTAGACGAATAGCACCTCTATCCAATAGATCCATTACCTGTTTTTTGATTTCCTCATTTTCCACCACTGATAACCTGTACATGCCAATGTTAGGGAGAGGAGAATCCTGCAATAACTGAATTTCATGTTGAACTCCCCTTTTAGGGGGTAAGCCCTTAGGATCCTGAAATACATCATCGTAAGTAGAAATGATTTCAACCAATTCATTCTTGTGTCTATGATCACACTTTTCCAAAGCTTGAGAATATTCTTTTTCCTTAGACTTAATCAACATGAGACAAAAAGTCTTGCTTGAATTAACTAGTCTTTTCATTTGCCCTGTTGTAACCAAGGAAAGACTTGTTCTAATGTGATGTGTTGTAACTATATATTCAATGCCATGCTTAACAAGCAAGTACTTATTCTCCTCTTTATAGAAAATTATTTTTCTATCATAAAGATATGGGCTTCGCAAAACAATCTCACATATGTCCAATGGAACAACATCCAACTCAACTTCATCTACGAACTTGGATGTGATGGCAAACCTTAGCATACAAGTTTGTGAGACTTGTAGCTTCGCATTGTCACACACCCAACCTAGTGGATAAGGCTTCGGATGGGGATTGGTTTGTAAACCTAACTTCTTAACAACCTCTTCAGAAATTAAATTTGTTTGTGAACCACTATCAAATAGAGTGTCAATCTTAGTATGCTTTGAAACAACTCTAATGTGGAACAATTCATTTATTTTCTTATCAACATGCGCAAAATTCTATTTAGAAGAAGATGCAGCATTAGTGCTAAAAATTAAAAGAGAAAAGTCGTTATGTAATCCCATAGCTGTAATCTTAGTTTCATCATCTGAATCTGAAACCTAAGTCCTGAACCATAGCATTAGCCTTCTTTTCTTTCTTTTGAAACCTCTTAGGCCTTAACTCAAGATGTAGCTTCCAACACTTAGACTCATCATGATTTTTCTTGCAATGATTACAAAATGATTTTCCTTTTTTTTTTTAACAGTATAAGTGGATTTATGTTTACCCTTTCCTGATGAACTTTTCCCTTTGGATTGCTTAGCATTAGATTGCTTACTTTTTATTTTAGAAAAAAATTCTTTTGATTGTTTTCCTCTAGCCTCTGAATGAGTGGCTTGAACACATACTGCATCTAAATTAGTGGGATTGAACATACGCATCATGTCTTAAGTAACTATGCAACCCACCTATATATTTTAGCAGTGTTTTTTGTGTGTATAGAGGAACATTCAAAAGTAAAGCTTTTTTCCTAAATTCTTGTGTATAATCTTGAACACTTTGGCCTTTTCCTTGTTTGAAACTTTGTCAATCCATCATGGCTTGTTGCATATAGCCTAAAAGATAGAATTGTTTTCTGAGTTCTTCAATTAATTCATTTCATGTAGAAATCGAGTTATATTTTTGAAGCTCGGCTTCCTTCAACTTACTCTCCCACCAGATGAGAGTTGTGCCTCCCATACGAAGAGTAGCCAAATGAATTTTTGACTCATCCCCTACAATCTTTTGAACCCTGCAATAAACTTCAATCTACTTGACCCAATTATCCAACTTTTCGGCATTAACTTCGCCATTAAACATTGGTAATTCAAACTTAATATCCAATTTTAGTGAAGGTAGAGATTCCACAATTTTTTTACTGTCATCCGATGAAGAAGGTTTTTCGGTTTCTTTACCTTTTGATTCTCGTGAATCACCTTCTTTTTCATTCTCAGATTTCCTTTGTTTGTCACAGTATAGTTCCTCAACCATGCTTCTCATGTACATGAAAGCTCAGCGAAAAGCTTGTTCGGATTACATCTCTTCTTTGACCATCTTTGAAGTACGCCTTGAACCAATCTCTGGATTATACTCAACGAGTTTTCCTTCACCCTTTTGGTATTAGAGCGGTTGTAATTTCAAGTCTGACATGATTGCAATTTTTGTGGTTACAAGTAAATTTGAACAAAGCAAAATAATGGAGACCAAAAAGAAATGCGTTGAAACAAACACACTCAAAGCAAAAACTGTTAGAGTAATACTCTTAGTGGTCTAGATGGGTTGGCAAGAGTAAAAAAAATGTCAAAAATTATATATATATATATATATATATATATATATATATATATATATATATATATATATATATATATATTATTTTTTTCTATTGAGAGAATATTATTTATTCCTCAATATATATATATATATATATTTTATTTTTTTATAACAAAAAAAAAAAAAAAAAAATCTTCCTTTTTTTCAGATTTTTAGTTTTATTTTTGTTACAAAAATTGATATATTCTTTTTGCAAAAAAAACTAAACATTACAATGATCCGAATAACTGAAATTTGGAGAAGCTAGATTTGAATGAGAATTGGAAAAAAAAACTTGAACTTGAAGGAGAAAATGTAATTTTTATGAAAACCTTCAATTTATTCCTGCTTCTTCAGATGTATAAGGAAATTTCTCTAAGAGACTACCTGAAGTACTTAGCCTAAGCTCTGATACCATGAAAGATTGTATGTTAATAGCATATACGAATTTACTATTAACGATTAGACTATAATTATAGAGTTCCTAAGAAAATTACTCTAACAAAAAAAAATAAAAAAATGAGAAATAAATTGTATTCTTTCAATAGATAGTGTGTAGTCATAATAAGCTTACAAATGAGTATATTTATAAGAAATATCCCTCGCCAACCTTTCACAGAATTGTGACCAGTGTCATGACCCTGTGAGTTGAGACAATCTTGTAAAACCCCTAAATAAATTTAACTAAATAAGATGTGAATGCAGTTAGAGAGATAATTATATTTACACTTGACACTGGAATTAGATGGGAAATAATCATGTTCACACCAACACCCCCCCCTTAAGTGCAACTTAAGAGGAATGAAAAATGCAAATATGTAAATCACAATGAATTGATCTTGACAACAAGGCCTAATGATATACATATTTATAAAATAAGCTCTCATAATTAGAGAAAAGAAGAAAAACTCGTAGAAAAAAAACCCTCCCCAAAAAATAAAAAAGATACAAAACATTAACAAATGATAGAACAAGGTATCAATATGACCTCCGAAGTGGGAAATCCATCATAAATATACAATCAATCACTCCCCATAAAAAAGGAAATAAGAGACTATGAGTCCCCCTACAATGAAATAACTCATGTGCCAATGGTGAATGTTGAAAGATGCATATTGAAGATGATCTAATGTCAACAAACTGCATTTCTCCCTTTGAAAAGAAACAAGTCCAATGGTCGATGTAGAATAAACACCCACTCTAAGAAGTAATGTGAGAAAATAAGTTTCAAGATGCATGAGGTCTCTGGGAACTACTCAAGTGTCACCATGTCGATGCCAAAAGATGATAATCTAAAGTCAAAGAGAAACGGATGTAGAACATGTTTCAAGCATAAAAATACATCATTCAAAAATGTCTTATCCAAATGTTGTTCAAAGATCTCCAAGCCAATGCCAAACTGTGATGAATGCTAATATGATGGATTATGAACCATAGAAGATTCAGGTACAGTAACCATAGATTTATGGTGCTCACCATTGACAAGACAATTGAGTTAATAAGAATATGGTATTGTTATAAAAAGTTTCAATGATGATTGAGTTGAAATAGTAAACTCATGAATATTTGTAGAAATTGTCACTATAGTAGCAGATGTAGGCAAAGAAATAACAAGAGGATCTGAAGTTGCCCTCAAATCATCTGAAAAAAAGCTCTATAGAAACTGTCATGAAAGAGGAAACGAATGTCCTCAATGGTGTTGTTCAAATTCGAAAGATGAAACACACAAAATAAAGCAACAATATATGTCAAGTATTTATCCCAAGGAGTTGTACCGTGAAGATCATAAATATCATGTTGCACTGAAGTACTACAAACATGAGAGCGAGGAGTGGGTGATTCTTTCAAAACTATTGAGACATCACCAAATCGATGCCAATGGATGACAAACTCTGATTGATAGGATCAAGAATAATGTACGATTCAAGTTTAGTAACCATGGATGTATGGACCTCACCATCGGTGAGAGAACTGAATAGAGGAGAATCAAGTGCTTGTACAAAAAAATTCAATGATGACTAAGTTGAAACTATCAACTCATGAATATCTATAGAATTTGTCACTATACAATTTTGATCAATAAGATCATGATGAATACATAAATAAAGTTCAACAAACAGTGATTTAATATCTAGTAGTACAAGTTCATTAGATTATGGCAAACTGATGTTATTGACAATACAAAGATACCTCATTTCATGAATTTTAATGAGTGATCTTAGATCATCAAATTTCCTTTGTATGCAATAATCGAAGGTATGTTTTTTCTTTCCATAATACTCACATTTGAGTTTTCAAAGATTAAGAGCAATGATTAGAAGTAGCAAATAAATGACCATAAGAGCACTTCCTCTCCAAAATTACTCAATTAAAAATCACCCCCAAGCAAAAATAGTTTTCATAATTTATAAGTAGTGTGGTTACAAAGTCCACTTGCAACAATGACTAAGTGGTGGTTTACAAGTTGTTACAATTTGCCAAAAGAAGTCGATAATAAATAAGTTTTAATTTTTCAAGGCAATAACACAAACTGATATCACCACTACGAAGTTAAAAAAAATGCACTTTCAAAAAAAATTCATTCAAAACAAATTCTGAATGAGCACAAACAGAGTCTTTTGATCTTCTATAAGTCAAAGTGTTTCCCTTATGAATTCTATAATCGTAGCCTAATTGCTTATAGTAAATTTTTATACGTTGTTAACATAAATCTTTCATGGTATCAAAACTTGTGTGGGTGCTTCGAGTTGTCTATTAAAAAATATTTTTCAATACCGATCATGCTTTTTCTTTTGCATCCTTTGAATGACCCTGAGAATCATAAAGATTTTGAAAAATATCAGTTCGAGGAGTGTTCATATTGAGTGTTTGTTTTTAAGTCATCTTAGAACTTGTTGAATTCAGCACATCGGAACTTGTCACCAACAAATCGTTTAAAGAAAAATAACTTTACTTTTAGTATCATTTCAATTGAACATTGGAAGTTTTTTTACAACAAATGATCTTTGTAGCTATTTTGCATACATCTGAAGAAGCATAAATAAATTGAAAGTTTTTTTCAAAAAATACATTTTTTCTTTCAAATTCATTTTTTTTTTCCAATTTCTCTTTCAAATCTAACTTCTCCAAATTTCCATCATCCAAATCATTGTAATATTTTAGTTGTTTTTTTAGCAAAAAAAAATATATCAATTCTTGTCCAAAAAAATTATAAATCTACAAAAAGGGACGATTTTTTTTTTGTTATAAAAAATAGAAAAGAAGAATATATATATATATATATATTTGATATTGAATAAAAAATAAAACTATTAAAAAAATGAAAAAAAGAAAGTTTTTTTTTGAAACAAATATATTCAAAAAATTATAAAAAATATATATATATATTTTTTTTTTAATTTAAAAAAAAGACAAAGAGTGCAGACAATACGACTTATGTAGGCCCTGGACCTGCAACCCCACATCGTGCAGGTAGCAAAAGGGAGGGGGCGGAAGGAGCTCAACCCACCACCTAAGCCACGCCCTAAGGGTGGGGCTCAACCCCAACACCAAAGGTCATAGGGCTTTTGTGTGGGGCGTCGCCCCAACCCCAAAAGCCGAAGCCTAGGGTTTGAGATGCAGCATCCACCCAAGGCTTCGATGCTTTCAATATTTTTTAATTTATAAAAAAATTAAAACTATTTTTTTCTAATTTTTTTCAATAAAACATCAAAACTGCCAATCTTTCTGCAAATTTGGATTTAACAAGCTGGCTAAAACAAAAATTCACGTTTTTTATAATCCATTTGGTCAATCTTAGCTTGTGATCAAATTTGATTGGGTTCTGGTGTTATCCCACACATGAAAAATGTTAAAAAAAAATTTAATTTTAGGTTTATCATGGTAGCTCCACCAAATCTGATCAACATTTCGTTAAATTTGGTAGATTTTTAAATCTGACAGCGTTATTTATTTTAGCAATCATTTTGTTAATCTTGACAGCTTTCTAAATTTGGTAAAGTTCTGTTAAATCTCGCAGACTTATGGGTGATCCCCTCTTCATTGTGCACGGTGATTTGGCGACCTGACTTCATCAGCGAATATCTCGAACTCCGGACCTCCAAATGACAAGCAATTTTTTTATTTTGGCTATTTTTTGCACTCTTCATGATGGCGCCAACAGACAGATCCAGCGTTTGACCAACAATTTTTTTACAGTTTGTACTTTGTCACAAATTTTGAAGGTGTGTCATGTTTTTGGGCTTTGAGTGCAATTTTTTTTGCAAAAGCGCATGTTTTTTTGTGTACTTTGTAATGGTTATATCAATTTGTACCATTACCTTGAAAATTTGTAACTTATTCATTATCGTTTTCTTTTAACAAATTGTAACAACTTGTAAATCACCATTTACTTAATGTTACAAGTGGACTTTGTAATTGCACTACTTAGAAAGTGCCAAAATTATTTTTGTTTGGGGGGCTTTCTGATTGAGAGATTTTGGGGGTGGGTGTTCTTGTGATCATTTATTTGTTGCTTCTAATCATGGCTCCTAATCTTCAAAAACTCAAATGTTAAGTATTGTGGAAAGAAAAAACATACATTCAATGATTGCATACAAAGGAAACTTGATGATCTAAGATCACTCATTCAAATTCACAAAATGAGGCAACTTTGTATTGCTAATGATATCAGTTTGCTAGAATCCCATGCACTCGTACTAATAGATATTACATCACTATTTGTTGAACTTCACTCATGCATTAATCCTAATCCCATTGATCATAATTTTATAGTGATAGATTCTACAAATATTCATGAGTTGACAGTTTTAACTCAGTCATCATTGACACTTTTTGTGAAAGTACTTGATTCTCCTTTGTTCAGTTCTCCATCGATGGTGAGAACCATACATCCATGGTTATTGAATTTGAATCGTGTATTATTCATGATCTCATCGATCAGAGTTTGTCACTCTTTACCATCAATTTAGAGACGTCTCAATAGTTTTTGGAAGAATCATGCACTCCTCCTATTTGTAGTACTTCAATGCAATAGGTCATATATGATCTCCCAAATACAGCTCCTTGGAATGAATACTTGACGGATATTGTTGCTTTATTTTGTACATCCTATCTTTCAAATTTGGAAGACACCATTGAGGATATTCATTTTCTCTTTCATGACAGATTCTATGAAGCTTTTTTTTAGATGATTTGAGGGCACTTTCAAACCCTCTTGTTCTTTTCTTGTCTACATATACTTCTACAGTGACAATTTTTACAAATATTCATGAGTTGACAGTTTCAACTCACTCATTATTAACATCTACAATAGTACCAAATTCTTATTTGTTTAATTGTCTTGCTAATGGTGAGCACCATACATCCATGATTAATGTGCATGAATATTGTATGGTACCTGATCCATTGTATCAGCATTTGTCATAGTTTGGCACTAGCTTGGAGATCATTGAACAACATTTAGAGAAGACATCTTTGAATGAGGTATTTTCATGCTTGGATTCTATTCTACATCCATTTCGACTTGGCTTTGGATTATAATCTTTCAACATCAACATGGCGACACACCTCATTCATCTTTAGACTTCTTTCTCACATTTCTTCTTAGAGTGGGAGTTACTCTACATCAACCATTAGATTTATTTTTTCCCAAATGGAGAAATGCAATTTGTTGACATCAGATCATCTTTCAGCATTCCCCATTGGCACATGAGTTACTTCATTATGAGGGGGACTCAGTCTCTCATTTCTTTCTTCATGGGGGGGTGATTGATTGTATATTCATGATGGATTTCCCACTTTGGAGGTCATGTCGATACCTCCTTCCATCATTTGTTCGTGTTTTACATTTTTTCTCTCTTTTGGGAAGGGGCTTTTTTCTATGGATTTTTCTAATTTTCTTCAGTTATAAGAGCTTATTTTGTACATCGGTACCTCATTAGGGTTGTTGGGGCGCATTCATTGTGTTTTGCATATTTGCATTTCTCATTCCTCTTAAGTTGTACTTAAGGGGGGTGTTGGTGTGAACAAGTTATTTTATGTCTAGGTCCATTGTCAAGTGTGAATAGGGTTATATCTCTAACCAATTTCATTGTTTAATTTCATTCACACTTTATTTGGTTAAGTTTATTGAAGTGTTTTGCAAGATTGTCTCGCCTCACAAGATCATGACACTTGTCACAATCTTATGAAAGGTTGGTGAGAGGTATTTCCTATAAATACCCTCATTTGTAAGATTATTATGACTAAACACTATCTATTGAGAAAATATAGTTTATTCCTCATCTTTTGATCAAAAAATCAAATTTGTTTAGAAAACAAAAAATGATGTGCAAATTTCAAAATTGGTGGTCTGTGTAGATTGGCAGCAGTAAAAAAAATGCCAAAAAATTCTAAGTGTTGGTAACATGGACGTCTAAGTCAACAAATGGTGTAGGTTTGGTGGTTGGTCATTTGTATAAACATGCACATTGTAAACACTTCAAAAAATTAATCAATGCCAAAACTAACCAAAAACATAAAATGCCAAAAACGGACTACAATTTTTCATGTTGCAATGTGAATAAACAAAACATATGTTTTTGTTTTTAAATTTGTTTGTGAAGGCTTGACCAGGCATGGCATGTGGGGTGTATGCAGGGACAACAACTGGGTTAGGGAATTGAGAATAGGGGAAATGGGTCATTGTTGTGGCGAGGTAAAGAGTGCAAGTGGAGGCATTGTGTGCTGGAGGTGGCTAGGAAGGCCATAGGCTGGTGGGCACAGATGCAGGGAGTAGAGGAGCAGAGGGATGGTCAGAACAACAGTGTGTTGGATGGACGCATAGTTGCTAAGTTGGCTTGCGTGGTGTGGGCTGACTACATGTGGGAAGGACGCAAGGGATGTGGGAAGCTGGGGAGCAGGATGGACAATGATTGTGGGACAAAGGAGGCATTGCAGGGTGGGCAACAAAAGCAGAGGGCTATGGGAGGTGGTTGGCGGCATCTGTGGGACACAAGGCTACAATAGATGGAGGGTGGAGGGAGGCAGACCACGACATCGTTCCTCTAGATACAGGGATTGTAATCCCTTGTTTTGCAAAAGCGTGGAAAATTTGCATTGTTTGGAATTGACTTTGGCATGTCTTGATTAATTGTAGCATTTAACAAGTGCATGGGCATTCAATCTAGTAGCATTTGTTGACTCAAGCCACCGACTGCCACCAACTCAACGGTTATTTTTAAATTTTGGACTCTACTGCCACCCACCCACTTGGTGTCATTTTTTGAACTTTGCATGTTTTTAAACACATCTGTATTTTGCAAATTCGATGTTTAAATTTGTTGGCGAGGTATGTTGGTTGGTATAGTCTTTGTGAAAACATTTGTGTTGATGACCAACAGGTTCACACTATGGAGCATTGCAACAACATTTTCCATTTGACGAAGACCGATGGGTGGGGAAACACATTTTTTTCAATTAATGCTTTTTGTTATGTTTGTAAGCCACTTGGAATTTTTTGGGCCTCATTCATGCATGTTCGACTTTTTTGTTGAACCCCCCTCCATTGCAAGTTTTTGCAGACATACTTGTGCTTTTTCATTCATTTTGAGAGTTATTTGGAGTTTGGAGGTGATTTCTATTGAGTTGTGAAGCTGGTTTCGCGATCTTCCACACAATATATTCAGAGGTTTTCTAATCCACCATCAAGTGTGACTGTTTTTCAGATTTCTACAGGCCTTTTGGGCATGCAAACATCACCAAACATTTTAGGCACTTTTCTACGCACTCTAGGCACCTTTTGAGATACCTTTTTTTTAAGTGCATATTTTTTCACCAAGAATAATGATTTGCCAATACATTTGAGTCATATTGTATAGAAACGGATATTTTTCTGTTTTCTATTTTTAACTCAAATTATACTTTGGTGAAGAATTTTGTAAAAAGGCATCATTATAAGCAGTTGGGGGTTGTATTGGTCATTGCACTCCTTTATAAAGTAACCACGAACTCATTTTTGGGGGGGATACACTTGCTTAAGGCACTTTTGCAGATTATGCCTTGCATCTATTTTTGGTGCACTTGTGGATAGCACCATGCCCTTGAGATTGAACATTCACACTTTGACACACTTTTTGTGTTGTGTTTCCTTCAAGGCCTCTTTCTTAACAACTTTCATTCTTCTTTGGAGACACCCTCAAGACCTCTTTCTTAGTGCCTTGCATTCTTATTTGTGTTTCCTTCAAGTGCCCTTTCTTGGCACCTTCTAATTCTTTTCCAGAGACACCACCAAGGCCCCTTTCTAAGCGCATTATCTTTATTTTTGTCTACATTGGCTTCATGCCTTCTTGTAATCTCACTCAAGCAAGCAAATAATAACTTGTAATCTGAGAGTGACATTGTTAAGTTTTGTAGAGGAAAACAAGGCCCCCATAACACAGAATCCGCTCCTCCTCATAGCACTTGTTGCACATGACTCACTCCATAATTTGCAAGTTTATATTGCATTTTTGCAATCATAGGTTGATCCTATGGAACACACAACCACTACACTTGTTGCATGTTCAGTTCCTACTTCTGACTTTGGCATGCATCCCATAGATGTTGTACTAGATTTTGATTTATCTACCACTAAGTCATTTTGTGATCCTATCATTGTTGCAACTCACACTATTATTGATCACACTGTTGATGTGCTTCCTTCATTTGAAAAACACACAACTGGTTTTGGTTCCCATCTTCTCTACACCATGGGATATTTTGGCAGAGGTCTTGGAAAGCACGCACAGGCCATTGTTTCCCCCATCCATCTTGTTTGTTGGATTGCTCGTTATGGCATTGGCTATCTAGCAAGTGCTTCCACATCTTCTTTGGGACCATTATGAATCTCTATTGCACCAATTTTTGTTCGCTCCACACTTCTAGAGGACTTTGAGTGACATGGTAAAACTATATCTAGGCATTCATCAAATATTGTATTCAAGAATGAGAGTCCTGAGTCATATTACCCTTCACTCAGGGATGAGCAATCTGCGTGTTCTTCTGTTAGGCATGAGTGTCCTAACACCTTATCAAATTCAATTAGGTTTGAGAGTCCTACATTTGATACAGATGTTTCCTTGCATTCATCGATTGTACACATGGCAACGAATCACTTACAGGTGTCTTCTTTCATCATCTATTGTTATTTGGGATGGATTGGCGATCAATTATGATGGTGTCATCAACATTCTTTGCGTGGACTCTACCAACATGGTTGTTCCATTGTTCAAATGCATATTTTGCATATCGTTCATATTGCATAGCAGTGCTCCTTTTTGGAGCAACTTTCAGGTCTTGTGATGGCTTCTTCCCCAGATCGACTACTTGTGGCAAGTTATTTCTAGTGTTTCTAGTATCTGTTTGATTGTTTGATTTTTTGAGGATATATTGTATTCGCACTAAAATATAAAGTGCCATGTAGGTTAGTTTTTTACAACCTAGTCTACTTTCATATGTATGTATTTTGGTTTGTGCACCCTTTACTCTTTCAGTTGCTTGTCTCTCCCATCACCACTAGGGCTATTCTTTTTTTAAAGCCCATTTATGTATTCTTCGACACTTTGACAGGTAGTGTGTCCTTTTTTGTGAGTCTTCTCTATCATTTTCATCTATTGTCATTGATTTGTGTTCGAGTAGTGGATTCAACCCACTCATATAGATTTTTTCATCCACTCCACCCATTTTGCATTATGGACGGGTGTGTGCAACTACTATTTTTTTGCGTGTTAAGCATTCCTTGCATTAGGTTGTACCCTTTTGTACTTTCAACTACTTTTTTGGGTGTTGAGTATCTTGCACCTCCTACAAATAGTCGATAGCATTGGGTGTTGAGTGACCCTTATACAAACTTCAGTGATGACTTTCATCCCATTCAGTATAGTGATTTTTTGCGAGACTATTGTTGTCTCTCATTTTCCAATTCTGTGATCAGTGTTTTCTCCAAGTCAGTCTCGTACAAAGTACCAATTCCTATTTGACTTGGCGATTACAATGACTCAGCATCCATGTATTCTAGTAAGATGGATTGGCTACCATAAGGACACTTAGTACTTTACTGTATATTTGTACATGAGTACTTGATCAAGCCTTTGTTATCGGGACCTATTTTATGAGTTTTCTCTTATCTTCAAGTAAATCTTAAGGGAAAATGTTAAAATAATACTCTTAGTGGTAAACTTAACTTGGGTGTTAACCAATGGAAGCTTCACCTTAATTAGTGTAACACATGTGGGATTTAATATTGTATGCCCACATGTCAAAATAAGAGGTCAACATGGTTGTTAGAATGTTAACATTAGTGCCCTAATTAGGTAACTACTTATTTGGTAATTGAACTAGTTTCGCACTACCAAAAAAACCCTCATCATGTTCCCTCAAAATGCTAAAAATATATGGCAAGGCTTGAGCTTTGTAACAACAAGAAGACATTGAGGTGAGAACAAGAGGTGTAATAATGATAATTTGAAGGTGCAAAGAAGTTAGATAATCAAAACTTTGATTATGTATAGTTGATTGCTTCAAGTGTAGAATGATGTTTTGGTTGGGTTGACCCTGTGTATATTGTATGCATCCCACATTTATAATTTCTAAAAATATCACTTGAGCACAAAAATGATGTCGATCAACCCCCTTTGATTATAGTAGGCACAAAATAGTGTGTTGGAACCCCCTTTAGAAATATCTATTAATGAAGCTTTAGAGTGTAGTATATATAAGAAGAATATGCTTCTTCAAATTAAATACATCAAATAAAATATTATGAGAGAATGTATTATTTGAAATGATACATCTCAAATAAATATTCACTTTGAAAAAAAAGGGAGTTTTTAATATTTTTCGAGACGAAAAATATCACATTTGGAAGTGGGGGATCTTCGACGGCAAAGTAGACCTCTGAAAGCAAATGAAATAAGGAGGCTTCCAAGTGACGTACCAAAACAAATGAATATACCACTCAAAATATATTGAAACCAGCTTCCCAACATAAAAACAATCACCTCCAAATGTCAAATAATGCTCAAGATATGAGCAAAATAGTGCAAGAGTGTTCCAAGAAACTCGCAATGAAAGGGGCTTGCACAAAACGATCAGCATGAACAGCGTCGGAACACACCACCTGACAGTGCAAACGTAGCAAGAAATAATGTTCTAAAAAAAAAATTGTTGGGTGTGGTTGAAAGACAATGCACATTTCCAACACTGGAAAAAAATAATACCAGAACCAATACGTTTTCAGAAAATACATAACATGTTTGTTTTTTTGGTTTGCAACTCGTAGGCACGACTGATTTACCTGGTGGAAGGGAGAGGCAATGGTTGGCAGAGCGTGGAGAGAAGGGCATGGTGGGTAAACTGGCAGCGGTGGCCATGAAGCGTCAGGGGAGTGGTGGTAGTTGGTCTCAGTAGCGGAGGTGGAGGGAAAATAAGGCGGACGGTTAAGGCGTTGATATAGTAGTACAGTTGTCGGCCCTTTGTTTTGTTTTTTTAATTAAAAAACTTAAATATTAGTTTTCAAAATTAAAAAACCTTTTTCTTTTAAAGGTTGGTTCAAAAAACATGAGCCCTAAAATATATTTTTTAAAACTTTTTTGAAAAAACAAAAAGTTTTTTAAAAAAGTTTATTTATTTTTTTAATTTTGAAGCATATATGTTAAAAAATGCTAAAAATTGAAAAAAAATCAAACTTTTATCCAATAAAAGGTTAGATTTAACTGGAGAATTTGGGTAGATCAGTAGCAAATAGACTCTGATTTTCATGAAACAAAAACTCTCTCACTAAATTCACCGCTGCAAACGCATCCAAACAGTCAAATCTACTTCAAAACATGTAGATTTATCAAAAAATCAGTAGTGACTAACAACCTTGTTAAGTAGATTGAAAGCAAACGAAGCTGAATTTTCGTAAAACAAAGGCTCTTCTTCACTAATTTCACTGATACAAATGCATCTGTATAGTCAGATATGTTGCACAAAATTATCGTAGTCTCTAAATTGAAGATTTGTCACAAGTAGCTTCTACGACTTAAACATGTCTCATTTCGACACTATGGCTCGATTTAAAAAGTATGACAGAACGAAGAATTTGAGAGGATAGTAACAGAGCTAGCTATGATGCCATGTAGAAATTGGATGTATGAGATACATACAATTAATTCATGATCGTTTAGACAAAAAACAATCTTTTACTATTGAAAGAATCAACTATACATAAATAAAGCTTTGATTATATCATATTTGTTTGCTTGCAATACTCAAGCATTGCCCTCTATTTATAGCATTTGAGCGAAGATGAAGAAAGTTCATTTGATAATGTGAAATTGACTCAATTATCAAATGAATAATTATCTTTCATATGCATAAATATCAACATTAATACCTTACTATGTTGACTTTTATTTATACATGTGGATGTGCAACATAGAACCCCACATGGTTTATACTAACTATGGAGAAGCTTTTTTTCATTAACAATCAAGTTAAGCTTAGCGCAAATTTATTACTCTAATATCCCTCCTTAAAAATAATTTGAAGAGAAAATAAAATCTTAAAAATGCGTCCTAAAAACAAAGTCGAATTAAATACATATATACAATTACGATGAAAGAGTAACTTGAGATATTTATTCATCTCACCAAGGAGATTATTTACAGTACCTACTTTATCTTAATTGTACATAGATCCCTGATCAAGCCTTGTTGTCAAGCCCCATTTTTAATTTTTTTTTTTTTTTCAAGTTAATCATAACGACGAATGTTAGAGTAATAACATTGTACTAAAGTTAACTTAGGTATTGACGAATGAAAACTTCATCATAGTTAATATAACCGATGTGAGGTTCCATGTTGCACACATATATGTCTAAATAAGAATCAACATGGTAGGTATTGTAATGTCCCCACTTTAGCAGTTGTTCAGTTGTGTGACTGTTAGCCTAGTTCTGCGTGGTCCCATAGGCTAACAAAGGGTTTAGTGGGATCCTGAGATATTTTGGCCTAGTCATTTTCAGTTTGGGCCAGAACGGAGTTGATTTACATGGTTTCAGACAAACTTACTATTTTTAGTAAGTCAACAGGGCATGGACAATCTCAGAATTAGTGATTGGATTTGATGCTCCTCGATGAGAGCTTTCCGATGAGCTATCATTCGTGTTATTCTGAGTTGGATTACTATTTTATTTTAATGCCTGAAGTTATTAAAGTAACACTTAAATTAAATGTTAAAATATTAAAGTGTCACTTTAATGTTATTTTGTTGGGTTACATGTTTGAGAAGGGGATGCCCAAGGGAGACATAAGGTGTCATTTTATATTATTATTTCTTAAAAACTCTTTATCCCACATTGCTTGTGAAAAGTGGGTCGACCCTATGAGGAAATAAAAGGAGAGCCGGTGGCCATTGTAAGGCATGCTTGATGAGAAGAATTGATGCACTTGCAGTTTGCAGTTTGTATTGGGCATTTGGGGACGTCTTCCTCATTTGTATCACTCTAGACATCAATCCTTGGGATTGGTCTTTGGAGTCTACATTTCAACTTCATTATTATTACAGTTGTGGGGGTTTTTGCTGGCCACGTTACTGTAGCAGTCGCGCACTGTAGCAACCGCGTCACTATAGCAGTGGCACTATTCATGGGTACTATTCATAAGGATTGAAAACAATTGCTTAACTTTGATGTTAATAATGATGGAATAATTAGTGAGTTCAAAAATCTGCAATGTAATTGATTTGTAATTCTAAAAATACATCTTCACCAGTACTTCAATTTTCAGTTTGCAGATTATTGTAGTTTCTTCTTTGTACATGTGTGATTTCAAAGCGATGCAAAAAACACAAAATAAAAACAAACAAATGATCATTTTCGAAGTCATAAGGGATTTAAAACATTAAACGAAGAAATAAGGAGTTGGATGCAATCTATTTGACAAAATTCCTATCAACAATTGGTTTTATTTTTGGGGGCATTCAGGAGTTTCCATTACAGGTTCTGATACCACTATAATGGAAACCCTTGAATGCCCCCAAAAATAAAACTAATTGTTGATAGGGATTTCGTCAAATAGATTGCATCCAACTCCTTATTTCTTCGTTTAATATTTTAAATCCCTTATGACTCTGAAAATGATCACTTGTTTTTTTTTTTTTTTTTGTGTTTTTTGCATAGCTTTGAAATCACACGACATGTACAAAGAAGAAACTACAATAATCTGCAAACTAAAAATTGAACTACTGCTAAAGATGTATTTTTAGAATTACATGGCAGATTTTTGAACTCACTTATTATTCCATCATTATTAATATCAAAGTTCAACAATTGTTTTCAATCCTTACGAATAGTACCCATGAATAGTGTCGCTACTACAGTGTCGCGGCTGCTACAGTGTCGTGGCTGCTACAATAACGCGGCCAGCAAAAACTCCCACAACTGCAATAATAATGAAGCTGAAATGTAGACTCCAAAGACCAATCCAAATGATTGATGTCTAGAGTGATATAAATGAGAAAGACGTCCCCAAATGCCCAATACAAACTGCAAGTGCATCAATTCTTCTTCTCATCAAGCATGCCTCACAATGGCCACAAGGTCTCCTTTTATTTCCTCCTCATAGGGTTGACCCACTTTTAACAAGCATTGTGGGATAAAGAGTTTTTAAAAAATAATAATATAAAATGACACCTTATGTCTCCCTTGGGCATCCCCTTCTCAAACATGTAACCCAACAAAATAACATTAAAGTGACACTTTAATATTTTAACATTTAATTTAAATGTTACTTTAATAAACTTCAAGCATTAAAATAAAATAGTAATCCAGCTCAGAATAACACGCATGATAGCTCGTCAAAAAGCTCTCATTGAAGAGCATCAAATCCAATCACTAATTTTGAGATTGTCCATGCCCTGTTGACTTATTAAAAATAGTAAGTTTGTCTGAAACCATGTAAATCAACATCGTGTTGATCCAAACTGAAAATGACTAGGCCAAAACATCTCAGGATCCCACTAAACCCTTTGTTAGCCTATTAGGCTAACAGTCACACAGCTGAACAATTGCTAAAGTGGAGAGATTGCATCTATGTGGTGGTTGACCGGTTGACAAAGCTTGCTCACTTCTTCGATATTCCGTCCACTTACACAGTAGCACAAGTGGCAGATATTTTCTTCAAAGAGATATTCAGGTTACATGGGCTATCTAGATTCATTGTCAGTGACCGGGATAGTAAATTTATGAGCGCTTTTTGTATGAGTTGTTTAGGTTGTGCGGCACAGATCTTACACCCAGCACTAGTTATCATCCACAGATAAATGGGCAGACGGAGATTGTGAATAAATGGATGGAGGGATATTTGAGGAATTATGTGACTACACAGGAGAGGGCTTGGGTCAGATGGTTGCATATGGGAGAGTACTGTTATAACACCACTTATCATATGTCCATTATGATGACTCCTTTCATGGCACTATATGGTTATGAAGCACCTAGCTTCATAGATTTGGTTTTGGGGGACAACAGAGTGCCCAAAGCCAAAGACTTATTGCAGGATAGTCGGGATATCCTGAGAGTGCTCAGGGAGAATATACAATAGGCTCAGAATCAACAAAAATTATATGTTGATCAGCATCGGATAGAGTGCAGCATTGTAGGGGATATGGTTTACTTGAGGCTACAGCCATACAGATAGTCATCACTTAAGAAAAGCGGAGCAGAGAAGCTGAAGCCTAGATTTTATGGTCCCTACAGAGTGATTTGCAGAGTGGGCGAGGTTGCCTATGAGATTGGGCTTCTAGAGGGCAATCGAGTGCATAATGTGTTTCATGTGTCGAGGCTTAAGAAAGCCATTGGTCAGAGAGTTGTGCTTTCTGCAGAATTGCCACCCTTGGATGAGGAGGGGAAGCTTATAGTTGTTCCTGAGGCTATTCTGGACACCATGGAGAGGACTCTTTGAAACAGGGTAGTTAAGGAGTATTTAGTCAGATGGAGAGACTTGCTAGAAGAGGACGCTACTTGGGAGAGTGAGCAGGTGTTACACCAGGCAGGACTGAGATTGCTTGAGGACAAGCAATTTCAAGGGGGCGGACTGTAATGTCCCCACTTTAGCAGTTGTTCAGTTGTGTGACTATTAGCCTAGTTTTGCGCAGTCTCATAGGCTAACAAAGGGTTCAGTGGGATCTTTAGATGTTTTGGCCTAGTTATTTCCAGTTTGGGCCAGAACGGAGTTGATTTACATGGTTTCAGGCAAACTTACTATTTTTAATAAGTCAACAGGGCATGGACAATCTCAGAATTAGTGATTGGATTTGATGCTCCTCGATGAGAGCTTTTCGACGAGCTATCATTCGTGTTTTTCTGAGTTGGATTACTATTTTATTTTAATGCATGAAGTTTATTAAAGTAATATTTAAATTAAATGTTAAAATATTAAAGTGTCACTTTAATGTTATTTTGTTGGGTTACATGTTTGAGAAGGGGATGCCCAAGGGAGACATAAGGTGTCATTTTATATTATTATTTTTTAAAAACTCTTTATCCCACATTGCTTGTGAAAAGTGGTTTGACCCTATGAGGAAGAAATAAAAGGAGACCCTCTGGCCATTGTGAGGCATGCTTGATGAGAAGAAGAATTGATGCACTTGTTGTTTGTAATTTGTATTAGGCATTTGGGGACATCTTCCTCATTTGTATCACTCTAGACATCAATTTTTGAGATTGGTCTTTGGAGTCTACATTTCAGCTTCATTATTATTGCAGTTGTGGGGATTTTTGCTAGCCGCATTATTGTAGCAGCCGCGACACTGTAGCAATCACATTACTGTAGCAGTCGCGCACTGTAACAATTGCATTACTGTAGCAGTCGCGCACTGTAGCAATTGCGACACTGTAGCAGCCGTGACACTATAGCAGTGGGCACTATTCATAAGGATTGAAAACAATTGCTGAAATTTGATGTTAATAATGATGGAATAATTAGTGAGTTCAAAAATTTGCCATGTAATTGATTTGTAATTCTAAAAATACATTTTCAGCAGTAGTTCAATTTTCAGTTTGTAGATTATTTTAGTTTCTTATTTATACATGTGTGATTTCAAAGCTATGCAAAAAACACAAAAAAACAAACAAACAAACAAACAAATGATCATTTTCGGAGTCATAAGGGATTTAAAAAAACATTAAACGAAGAAATAAAGAGTTGGATGCAATCTGTTTGACAAAATTCCTATCAGCAATTGATTTTATTTTTGGGGGCATTCAAGGGTTTCCATTACAGGTATGAATGTTGATATCTATGCATATAGTAACTATTTATTTAGCTACACTAAATCAGTTTCACCTTCCCTCAAATATTATAAATAGAGCGCAAGGCTTGAGTATTATAAGTAAATAAGTAAAAAATAATCAAAACTTGGTTTCTGTATAGTCGATTACTTCAAGGTTGTTTTTTGGTCGAGGTAAGCTTGGATTAATTGTATGCATTACATACATATAATTTTTACATGGTATCAAAGTTATATCTGTTACCCTCTTTTTCTTAAGTCCTTTGTCCTGTCATACTGCTCACTGATACTAATTTTTTTACGTCAGTAGACGCTCTCTTCTTTGTTCTTTTTTTATTCTTTATTACAAGAAACTTGCGATAGTAGACAGGGGCTGAATAGCTACAACTTCACTATTATATAATTCAAATATCATACACTTTAGTCCTTTCAAGTTTTTGATTCTCAGGGTCCTTCAAAAGGGCAAGAGAAGAGCATACGCTTGATTAGGCTACTAGATTTATAAAGCTTAAAAAATATTCGATAATCAATCTATAGAGGAGAGTCTTATTTATAGTAATTGGGAGGTCCTCCCTAGAATCTTTGCCAAGGCGGTGTCCTGTCCCATCATGCTTTACAGCTCAAAAGCAATCTACAGTGATATACTGTTGGACGCGCTAGATGAAGATGTCTAGCTTGGTGGGTCCAACAATGTTTCCACTTCAGTTAGCAAGTCATCTTCACTTATCCGTTGAAAGAGACACCTTAGCTGGAATGTACTGGAAAGATGCCAGTGCTGAGGTCTAGCTTCACATGCATGACAGTGAAGATTGATGTAGAAATATGATTCGCATTCTAGCTGTCTTCAAATGATTGTATGAACCACAATGTCTTGATCATGGTTTTCTTCTTCATGAATACGGTGCAGGTCGTATCTTGCTACCCACCTATACAAGTGTTCATTATGTGGTGATCTGATCCTTACCAGCCAAGTCCACAAATGATGCTTTATTAGTTCAGTAAACTGGTGGAATAGTAATTCACTATTTAATCTTTCGATAGTGATTATACTAGTATTTTGATGATGATTTCCCTAGATTGAAGCTGTGAAAGACATCTGTAGATCTTGTCCTTCTGCATAAAAAATTCTGGTGTACCTTAGATGCAACCCTTCTCTGAGGATTTGTTCTTGGACAAGAATGTTCATAGAGGCAAACCTTTAGTTGTAGATTATGGTTAAATTAAAATCAAGGATGCGTTGATGCATTAGTGTTGCAATTAGATTTCAGCTAAGCCAGTCTATTGTAACATTATCAGTACCTTTAATATGTTCTACAGAGAAGTTAAATTGATTAAAGAAACCCTGCTATCTAATATATTTATCGTGACCATCTTTCTGACCATGATCTTTTTTTTTAAAGGTCAAAAATCTAGTACAGTCAATTTTTATAACAAAGTGTGGCAGATGTAAAAGTTTTAACATAAATTTTTCTAGACTTTTCTTTACAACGTAAATCTCTTTATCAGAAGAGATCCACTTGAAAACATATGTACTGAATACTCCACTAGATAATTCACAAAAGAATTTTTTATTTTCATATATACAAACAAGTACTCCTCCCTATGCAATGTCGGAGGTATCAGTGTAAACCATAAATTGATCTAATTTTGGGATATGAAGTTCTGGTAGTGACGTCATTTTAGATTTAATTTTTTGGACAGCGACTGTGTGTTCATCCTTTCATTGAAATTTTTCTTTTTCTGAAAAAAATCTTGAAGTATAAAACTGTTTTCACCAGAGTTAGGATAAAAGCTATTTAAATAATTTAATAATCTTAAAAAAGCTTGAAGCCTTGGTTTATCGAACTTTTCTAGAAAACTGTCAACTTTCTCCTTGATGTGTGGCTAGACTTGTAGTTTTGAATATTGGATTATCATCCCAAAGAAGTTGCATTCTATTTTACAAAGTTAGATCTTTGTGTCTGATAACATTATTCCTACAGCTTCTACCAATTCTAAGAATTTCATGAGATGGGAGTAGTGGTCACTAAGAGAGTTATTGAATATTAGAATATCATCTATATACACACAAAGGAAATTAGAAGTGCCTTTGAAAATGTTATCCATATGAGCCTAGTAGAATGCAAGAGCATTTATGAAATCGAATGGCATAACAGTCCACTGAAAATGACCGAAGGGATAACTGAATGTTGTTTTTTCTCTGTCTGCTTCTTTGACCATGATCTGATAAAGCCCAGACTTACAGTCAAATTGGGAGAAGCATTTACATGTTGCAACTTTCTCCAATAGATAACTTTTATCTGGTATAGAATATGGAAAACGCTGAGTAATGGCGTTTAATGGTCTGTAGTTTATGACCATTCTTTTCTTTCCTCTCTTTTGCTCTAAGTGTTTATTAACCATAACGGCATAGCAACAAAAAGAAGATGTTGATCTTTCTATAAAGCCATTAGTCTCTAAATCTTTTATCTGTGATTCCATATCATTATAATCATGTGCTGGTATTGAGATTTCCTTTCACAATCTTCATGTGCTTACTTTCGATGAGCTTAATGTCCATCTCTGGCATTGATTTAGATCAAAACTGCTGAGGGTTGTCAGAACAGATAATGGTTCTAATCTTTTTACCTATAGCTTGTATTTCAGCAGGAATTACTAAATCAGGTATTTGGGCCATAGATCTCAAAAATCTAACAATTGAAGATCTATCTCTCTCAGATACTATTGATTTTGCTAAGCAACAAGCCATGCAATTAGTATCTAATACTAAAACTATCCAAAAACTCACTAAGCATCAAGCCTCACAGATTGCTCATGTTTTCTCTGAAACAACACCATTTGATTGTCGACCATTTGTACAGCCCTGCAAGCACCAAAAATAGCGCTGCAAGCATCTCTCTTTCAAGCGCCGCTCTTTCCCTCGCAAGCATTCTTATGCTCCACCTCATCGCTTTTTGAAAAAGCGCACAACTCCTCGTCCACACTCCAAGACGCCCATTTGCTACATTTGTCACAAGCCTGGGCACATTGCTCTTTAATATCACTGCAAGAACCCTCATGTCAAAGCTGTTTTCACCTCCAACGTAGCAGCGTAGTGGGATATTATTGACCCAGACGAAGATTTTTACCTACAAGATGACATCTATGAACCAATTTTAGATGATCTCCTCGACAAAGACTTCGATGAAGATGCTGACGCTCTCGAATCATTAGCCGATGATTTGGAGCAACCGCTCACAAATATGCAGTGACCATGGCATCATGATAACTCCAGCCTTCCGTTTGAAGCATATGGAAGATGGTCCAGACATCATAATGAGGTTCCAAAATGAGATACCAGGGCCAAAATCAGAGGACACCATCAAAGACAAAGCAACTCTAGAGGAAGACAACTCTTCATGCCCAGAATACCGCCTACCATGCAAAGGCCTTCACATCCTCCTTTGCAGTTTCAAAGCTCTTTCAAGCCTAGTGATTTCTGAATTAAAAATAAATTCACTAGCAGAGAGCCTCCAAAAGAAACCCATTCACCACAAGTTGAACCAAAATGAGACATACTTCTACCTGTAAGAAATAATGAAGAAGATGAAGTAGATGATGTTTTCTACTCCGATCAAGACTATTGTCCAAACAAAGGTGAATGCAGTAATCTTCATGAAGAAGAAAGAGAAGAAGAAGAAATCTACCAAGAACAAATATCAGTTCCAGATCCATCAAGGCAAAAACTAGTATGTACAAGTATCCCTCCATTAGAGATACCACAACCAGCTAATCTGACGCAACTGATCAATGAAAAGTTTGCCCAATTCATAACCATAAAAATAAATGGTAGACTGATAAATGCACAAATAGATACAGGTGCCTCTCTCTCATTTGCAAAATCACAGATCATTAATTACTAGAAGACATTAGATGATACCATGGCTTATAAGAGCCTAGATGTCCAAAGGAACAGTTTTGTCTATAACATGTATAAACACCAGCAATCCCTTAGAATCCAAGATAAAATCTTCAGTAACTCTCTTACTGACCACTACTCCCATCTCATGAAATTATTAGAATTGACAGAAGCTGCAAGAATAGTGTTATCAGACACAAAGATCCAGCTTTGTAAAACAGAATGCAACTTCCTTGGGATGATAATCCAAGATTCAAAACTATAAGTCCAGCCACACATCAAGGAGAAAGTTATCAATTTTTTAGAAAAGCTCGATAAATCAAGGCTTCAAGTCTTTTTGGGATTATTAAATTATTTAAATAGCTTTTATCCTAACTCTTGTGAAAACAGTTTTATACTTCAAGAACTTCTCTAAAAAAAAAGTATTCCAATGGAAGGATGAATACACAGCGGTTGTCAAGAAAATCAAATCTAAAGTGGCGTCACTTTTAGAACTTCATATCCCAAAATCAGATTAATTTTTGGTTTACACTGATGCCTCTGACATTGCATGGGGAGTACTTGTTTGTATATATGAAAATAAAGAATTTATTTGTGAATTCTCTAGTGGAGTCTTCAGTACAGATGTTCTCAAGTGGATCTCTTCTGATAAAGAGATTTACGCTATAAAAAAAAGTCTAAAGAAGTTTATGTTAAAACTCTTACATCTGCCACACTTTCTTGTAAAAATTGACTGTATTAAATTTTTGACCTTTAGAGAAAAAAATCGTGGTTAGAAAGATGGTTGTGGTAAATATATTAGATGGCAGGTTTTCTTTAATCAATTTAACTTATATGTAGAACATATTAAAAGTACTAATAATGTTACTGCAGACTGGCTCAGTCGAAATCCACCTGCAACACCAATGCATCAACCCATCCCTGATTTTAATTTAACTAGAATCTACAACTAATGGTTTGTTTCTATGAACATTCTTGTCCAAGAACAAATCCTCAGAGAAGGGTTGCATCTAAGGTACACCAAGATTTCCTATGCAGTAGGACAAGATCTGCAGATGTCTTTCGCAACTTAAATCCAGGCAAATCGTCATCAAAATACTAGTATAATCACTATCGAAAGATTAAATAGTGAATTACTATTCCACTAATTTACTGAGCTACTAAAGCGTCCTTTGTGTACTTCGCAGGTAAAGATCAGATCACCACATAATAAACACATGTATATGTGGGTAGCAAGATACGGCCCGCACCGTATCCATGAAAAAGAAAACCATGATCAAGACACCGTGGTTCATACAATCATCGGAAGACAGCGAAAATGGGAATCATATTTCTACATCAATTCTCGTTGTCATACATGTGAAGTTGGACCCCAGCGCTGGCATCTTTCTAGTACATTTTAACTAAGGTGTCTCTTTTAGTCGATAAGTGAAGATGACTTGCTAACTGAAGCGAAAGCATTGTTGGACCCACCAAGCCAGACGTTCTCATCTAGCGCGTCCAACAGTATATCACTATAGATTACTTTTGCGCTGTAAAACATGATGGGACACGACACCGCTTTGGCAAAAATTTCAGGTAAAACCTCCCAATTACTATAAATAAGACTCTCCTTTATAGATTGATCATCGAAAAATTTATAAGCTTTAGAAATCTAGTAGCCTAATCAAGCGTATGCTCTTCTCTTACCCTTTTGAAAGAACCTGAGAATCAAAAACTTGAAAAGACTAAAGTGTATAATATTTGAGTTATATAATAGTGAAGCCATAGCCATTCGGCCCCTGCCTACTATCGCAGGTTTTCTATAATCAAGAATCAAGGAAGAACAAAGGAGAGAGCGTCTACTGACGTAAAAAGAAATCAAATCATAGTGTCAAAAGAAAACATTTGAGTCGAAGAAACCATTTGTGACAAATCTTCAATATAAAGACTACGTTAATTTTGTGCAACGTATCTGACCATACAAATGCATTTGCAACAATCAACATAGTGGAACAGAGCATTTATTTTACGAAAATTCAACTCTGTTTACTCCCGATCTACTCAACAAAGTTGTTAGTCATTATTGATTTTTTGAAAAATCTATACGTTTTGAAACAAATATGTCCATAATCCACAATAGTCAAATTAGTGAAAGAAAGTTTTTGTTTTGTGAAAATCAAACTCTGTTTACTCTGATATGTCCAAATTCCTCTGTTAATTTTGACCGTCCATTAGATAAAAGTCTTTGAATTTTTTTAATTTTTTTCCCTTTTTTTAGTTTATACACTTCAAAATTAAAAAAAAATTAAAACATTTTGTTTTTAATAAGTTTTTAAATTATATATTTTGTGGCTCATGTTTTTTGAACCAACCTTTTAAACTAAAATTGAGTTTTTTAATTTTTTTAATTTTAAAAATTCATATTTAAGTTTTTTAATTAAAAATAATAATAATAATAATAATAATAATAATAATAATAAATTATTCACGGTATACGCAGCAAAATATTAAAAAAGCTAGGAGATTGCATTAAAACGAAAATTACTCTCAACGTTTCAGGGCTTAAGCAAGACCCAGCTTAAGCCCCATCGTCAGGCGGAAGACACTCATGAGAGCTATCATTAAGGATATTATTATACTTATTATAAAAATAATAAAGATATTAAGCTACTCAAAAATAATAAGGATACTATTATACTTAGGGCGGATAAAGGAAATGCCATGATTATCCTTAATTCTGTTGACTATGTAAATAAAATTATTAATCATTTAATGACATCTGGAAGCTACAAAAGGTTGGACAAAGATCCTTGTAATAAGATTATGAAAGATGTAGAAATTGATATAAAAAACTCGTCTCTTGATGATGTTTTAAAAAAGCTCAATCCAAAGAATTGTTTTGTTCCTCGCATTTATGATTTGCCAAAAATTCACAAGGGGTACCTATTAGACCTATTGTTAACACTATTGGTTCTCTTACGTACCCCCTCGCCAAATTTCTTTCGAATAAACTAAAAATCCTTTCTAGCAAAATTGTTTCTTTTATAAAAGAATTTACGCATTTTGTTGATGAGATGAAGAATTTTAAGGTTGAGAAAGATGATATTTTAGTCAGCATCGATGTGGTCTCTTTTTTTACAAAAGTCCATGTTGGTGATGCCATTGAAATTATTAGGATTCGTTTCAATGATGAAACAATGAATTTGGTTAAAATTTGTTTGTAATCCACGTTCTTTATCTTTAGAGGTTTTATTTATGAACAATCTGAAGGTATTACTATGGGGTCTCCCCTCTCACCTGTCGTGATAATATATACATGGAATATTTTGAAAACTTGGCTCTTGGTTTTGATATTCTCAATCAAGAGGGTGGAAACGATTTGTAGATCACACAAATGCTAATTAGCCCCATGGTAGGGAGAATTTCGAGAGGTTTCTTGACCTTTTGAATAGTAGATCTAACCACATAAAATTCACTACAGGGATGGAAGGTAAAAATCAAATTTCTTTTTTAGATGTTCTCATCATGAAAAACAATGATGGCGCTTTGTCCCACACTATCTACAGAAAGAAAACTCACATGGACAATTACTTACATGTTGAGTCCCATCATCATCCTGCACAAAAATATGGCATTATAAACACATTAATGACTCGTGCAAAGAGAATCGTTGATAAAGATCACCTTGGTCAAGAAATTGAACATCTCTCTACGGTTTTCAAGAAGAATGGTTATGATGAGGGACAAATTAGTAAGATCATCCATAAAACACAAATGGATCATGACATTAAACACATCAAGGATGAGATTATGTTTGAAGAAGAAAATATTGGCATGGTCACTCTTTCTTATATCGAAGGGACTACAAATAAATTGGCGAGGATACTAAGGAGAAGGAACATTAAGGTTTATATCTCTCCTCCTAGTTCAATCATGAAAATGATAGATAAAGCTAAAGATCAAACCAACCGTATTTGTCATAAAGGGATCTATTCTATTATGTGCAGTTGTAGTAAGGTCTACATCGGTGAAATTGGTTGTTCCTTTCAAGTTAAGATTAAAGAGCATTGTGTTGATCTTTCTCACAACTAGAGCCAAAAATATGCTTTAGCGGAACATTTTTATACCTCGAGTCATCACATTTGCATAGATAAAGTTGGCATTATCACGAGAGAAGATCATTTTTTAAGTTGAAAGGTTCGTGAAGCGATAGAAATTGAGAAGAACCCAAATAATTTGAATCGAGATGGTAGTTGGGTTCTTAGTGATAGCTAGAACCCTGTTATTCGAATGGTAAAGAATATAACTTAAAAATTAAAAATAATTATTGTTTTTCTACTAAGCTGACCTAGCCTAAATATTGGTGAATGATGGATATTTATAGTGTTTATGTTGGTGTTTGCTTGCATGGATCTCACCAATCTCTTCCTCCTGACGATGGGTCTTGCTTAAGACGAAACGTTGAGAGTAACTTTTGTTTTAACGCAATCTCTTAGCTTTTTTAATAATAATAAATAAAGAAAGCAACGTCTGAACCTATTGTTCGGAGTAGCCCACTTCTTGCTCCACACACGGTCGAGCTACCACATGAGCTCCACCATTGTCCACCTCACTTCCCCTACAGCTCCTTCAGCGTGTTATTCCTTCGCGGCCATTGCCTAGGTAGTACTGAGCTTGAGCCATCGCCACTCCCCTAACGCCTTGTGGCCACCTATAGCAGTCTTCTTCCCATGCCACCACTGCCACTCCACCCATCAACACTCTCACACCTAGCAATCTAGGTCAGCTCACGGCTTTGACTTTGTCATTTGTGTTGGTGTTCAATTTGGTTTTGTATGATTTTAATTAAATTGTTGGAAATGTATTTTTTTGACCCATTGGCCTTGAAATTGACATTGTATGATTAAAATTGAAATGTTAGAAATGTGGTGAGAGTTTTTTTTTTTTTTAAAACTATCATGTTTTGACTAAGTTTTGTGGCCACCCACTTTAGCCCTATTTAAAATCTTGGCATTTCTCACACGCACCCCAGAAAACTATTTTAGAAAATTTAGATGTTTTTTTATAATACTTTTTAATCTTTGACCTAGTTGGCCATTCATTTGGCCGGTTCTTTAGTGGCACCTTTAGTGTGTGGGATTTTCCCAGTTCAAGTTCGCCAAGTGCCTATTTTTTGGCACAACAAAAACATTTTTCGACTATTTGAAAATTGGCGGGTGGGGCCCGATTTGACAGGTGTAATACCCCCCACAGAAAACCTTGTTTTTTTTTTTCAAAACATTGATTCTTGCTCCATTTCAACTACCCATCAGTGTGTTCCTTCGTTGTTAGTGTTTGATTGCGTTTTTGTAAGCCCCCTCCATTACGAGTTTTTGTGGACACCCTTGCACTGTTTCACTTATATTTTGGGTGTTATTTGACATTTAGAGGCATTTTTTTGCATTGGAAAGTTGGTTTAGATATCTTCTAAGTGGTATATTCGGGTTTTTGCTACACCACTTGAAAGCCTCCTTATTTCATTTACTTTCATAGGTTACTTCACCGTCGAAGATTATACACTTTTAGGTGCAATATTTGTTGCCTTGAAAAGCGTTAGAAGCTCCTTTTTTTTTTCAAAGTGGATATTTTCTTGAGATGTATCATTTCAAATAGTAAATTTTCTCAAAATATTTTATTTGATGTATGTAATTTGAAGAAACATCTTTTTCTTATATGTACTACACTCTGAAGCTTCATTAACAGATATTTCCAAGGGGGTTCCAACGCACTATTTTATGCCTAATATAATCAAAGGGGGTTGATCGGCACCATTTTGTGTGCCCAAGTGATTTTTGCTTCAAGTGTGTCTGTTTCAACACAGTTCTTCGTCTCCATTGTTTCACATGGCTTGAATTTACTTATAACTACAAAAATGGCAATCGTGTCAAACTTGAAATTACCAACACTTTTAACTTCAAACAACTGTCATACATGGAAACTTTTCATGATTAATTTATTATGTGGTAAAGGTCTTTACCGGGTTACGATAGGCAAAGAGCTTGAGCTAGAAGAGTCCATAGACAAGATCCGATGGATGAAGCAGTGTGATGAAGCCTTAGGGGTCATAAGTAGGAGTATTTCTGATGGGACAAATTTCATGTTCAAAATGAAACATCTCCTCATGCAGCATGGGGCAAATATATAAAACACAATTAGTGCAAAGAATGACATTGACCTTATTCACCTAGAAATTGAATTATCTTCATTAGATCCTGGTGATTTTGAAAGCATTATAGACTATTTGTCCAAATTCACGCTTTTCAAAGCATAGTTATATGTTATGGCCATACAAAGCATGAGAAATTTTTCATCATGACCATTATTGCTAAGTTGAAAGGCCCATTTCAGATCTTTGTAACCACTTTTTTCTCCACCATGGACAGTTTTGGAGATAAGTTTGAAATGCCTACATTTGAAGAGTTTTGTGAACGTCTTACAAAAGAGTAAGATCGAATCCCCCTCACGGGCGTCATATCCTCTAAGCACTCTAAAACTCGAACATTGGTGGCCAATCATCCTACAGGGATAAAGCAAAACAAGCCTCCACCAACACAACCCTAAGGTCCCAAGTCTGGAAAACCAAGACATGCATCTTCTTCATCAGTGTCTTTTCGCAAGAAGCCCACAACAAAGCATTGTACTTTCTATGATCAACACGGCCATCTTGAATCTTTGGAAGATGTCTCTTCTAGCAGCCAAGAAGCATAAAATTTATATTCACAAGCCGTCTTCTTCCTCATCCACCAACAACAAAGGAAAAGGGCAAAGGCGAAGCTCTTTCTGCAAATGCTTAAGCCTTCACTACCACTCATTCCTCCAGGGATACTTGGAGGAAATTTTAGTGGGTGATTCTACTCCTTTATCAGTCTTAAGATCTAGCACAATTGACTTTCAAGATGGAGAAGTGAAATATGTTTTGTATGTTTCTGATATTTCAATAAATCTTCTCTTCATTTATCAAATTTGTCATTCCCGTAGAGGTTGTACAATGGAATTTTCTCCACATAATGTTATTGTCAAAGATCTACATAACCCTATAGTGGTTTTGGAAAAGCAAATGATGCATCTCACCTATATCAATTTGATACATTTCATGATTCCAAATCTCTTCATGCACTTATTGCTCATGCTAATTCTTTGAGCAAACTATGGCATGAAAGATTTGGTCATCTCCATTTCAGGTACTTGGAGCAACTGAATACTCACAACATGGTCAAAGACCTTCTCAAAGTCTCTTGCAAATATGGTGTTTGTCGAGGATGTGATCTTGGAAAACATTGCAGAGAAAAGTTTACAAAAAGAAAGTCTTGGCGCACAAAAGGTCCACCTCAAATGGTTCATAGTGACTTGGGTGTACTTAAAGTACACAAGTGACATTTTTTTATCACTTTATTGAGTTCAAAACATTTGTTGAAAACCAATCTGGACTCCTGAATCAACGGCTTCGGACAAACAATGGAGGTGAATATGTAAACCATGTATTCATCAATTTTTATGATACTCACGTCATTCGATTGAAGCATATAGTTCCTTACAAACCTCAACAAGATGGTGTTGTTGAAAGGAAAAATTGCACGTTGAAAGAAATGACAAATTGCATGATTCAATCTAAGAATCTCTCCCCACAGTGTTGGGCAAAATCCATCAATTGTGCCAACTATATTCAGAACGGCACTCCTTATTGAGTTTTGCAAAATTTGACACCAGAAGAGGCTTGAACGAAAGAGAACACTAATGTTTCTCACATCTATGCGTTTGGTCGTCAAGTCTGGGTTGTTTCTCACATCTGTGTGTTTGGTAGTCAAGTTTGGGCCTTCATTCTTGATGAAAAACATATGGCCATGGATAAGAAGAGCCACTCCTGCATTTTTCTTGGTTATTGTGAAGATGTAAAAGCCTATCGTTTGTTTGACCCTCGTACTCATGAAGTCTTTATAAGCGCGTTGTTCGAGTTGAAGAACGATTTATGGCTTACGAGCCATCTTCACCTTCTTCTCTAATTTTATATGCTTCACATTGTTATTCATTTGACAATGATGACTCTTCAAATGATCCAGTGGAAGGACCTCTAGTTCCTTTGGCTCCTCCTCCACCTCCTATTCCAAAGATAGTTCCATAATGGGTCAAAACGACAAGAGAATTAGTTGGCACTTTGGCAGCTGATCCCTGTGATCAAGGAGTTTGACATAGGGTAGACATTAGTATGGTATTAGTCAAGAAAACAAATTAAAACAAACATATTAAAAACGAACACCTCTAGCCTTGACACTCAAGGAGCTAGAGAACTACACAATTAAATAACAAAATGAAAGTAAAACAAGAGATCTTACATTCCATGAGAGCAAATGTTGTAAGTTGGCCATGGATTGATGTGCTCGGTTATGTGTTCAAGAAATCTTTGTCAATGAAACTCTCCATTGTTCCACTTCTCCTTGTCACCTTGGTAATGTTGAGTTTAGTTTTTGCTTGGCCTAGCTTGACTTAACAATTTAGCATCCTAACATTACACAAAAGAAGTTTTGTCTCTCAAAAAATAAACATTATGACTTTGGCTTCAAAGCTTATTTAGGAATGTCATGGCACTTGAACTAACTCTAACTCTAGGGAGGTAAGGTTTAGAACTAATCTTGGTTGAGTCAATCTAACCCTAAGTTGAGTTAGGTCAACTCTAGATTGGGTCAAAGATGATTATGTCTCCCACCCAATTCCTGGTATTTTACAAGTGGATTGACAACTCATACAAGTTATTTTGGTTGAATTTATGAATTTCCAAAAATAAAAAATTATTAATTCTCGATGATCCCCTTAGCCACTTGTCATGAGAGTTGAGTAATAAATTTAATTGGTAAATTTAGAAAATAGAAAATTCCAAAAGCTATGTATTTTAGATATTTTGTGATATCATGATGATGTTGAATCAAATCCAAATTTATGAATTTTTAAAAATAGAAATTCACTAATTAGACATGGACTTTTCAACTATACATTTAATTGGGTTTAATCAATTAAATAATTTTGATTGAGTTAATTGCATTTTCTAAATTTATGTAAGGTTATCCCTACCCCTTGATCAAATATGTCAATTTGTTATATTGTAATTTTATTGAGAATGAATCATAGATAGGTTATTGTTGCATATAGGATAATACCCCAAATAGGGATGCCTCAACATGATTCTGAGCACTAATATTTCGATGTGCAATCAAAATCGAGACATTCAGTGATTCCTAGTTTTAATTTGCATTGTTTGGTAAAAATCAATCTGAAGTCTAGTTGGAAGCCAATTGTGACTAGAATGGGGTGTCTACAATTTGCCCATGTTTGAGAAGGTGTCGCAAGCTATAAGCACAGTAACGTCTTTTAAATAAATGAAAATAGCTTTAATGTCTAATGCCCAAGAAGGTGATGGATGAGTCATGGATGCCCGCTCAAGGGAGCAGACGACAAAGAAACGATGGGCCCTTAAGGTGAAAGAGTGGAAACACTGATTTGCCCCAAATGCAATCATAATCAGTGGCACAGTCAGATACCCCAATAGGGCATATAAAAAAAGAATTATTTGCTCAAAGGTGGTTATAATTATCAACATAGTGATATGCATAAGTAGGGCATATGAAAAAATGATGATTTGCCCAAAGACGGTTATAATCCTCAGCATAGTGAAATGAAAAGAATGATTTGCTCAAAGGCGGTTATAACCATTAGCATAATGAAAAATGACCCAGTAGGACGAATAGAGATCATGATTTGCCCAAAGGCGATTATAATCATTAGCACAATGAAAACAAGCCCCAATAGGACAAGAAAATTATAATGATTTGCCCAAAAGTGATTATAATCATTAACATCCAAATAGATTGAGTCATATTTGCCCCAGTTGAACAATTTTGGAAAAGGTGGCTTACGTACGAATCCATACTCACTAAGTAAGAGTACATCGATATAGAATATAGGCATGAATTTCGAATACCTGCTAGGATGGAGATGCACATCTTACCTAACAAGGATTAACATCCATTTGTGATTTAATTACTTTGCATTTGGGTAGTGTTTAAATATATCAAGTATTTGTTAGGTGAATAAGGAGAAGTATTGCGATACTATTGCTTGTAAAATCAATCAAACTAATTTTTATTGTAACGTGTAACGGTATGCACCATGATATAAAACACCATGATGACCTAGTCATAATATGCACAAGGACGGACTCCCGATCCAACAAACAATTGAAAACAACGCACCAATGATAAAAACTATGATGACAATGTTGACATATGAATATGTATGGACTCAAGAACAATGTGCAAGAAATCACCCAATGAACACATATACACTAAGTTAAGGCACAACCATGAAAACACACAAACAGGCAAACAGACAAAGAAACAATTAAGCAAACACACACAAAATCTTAAAAGTAAAAGCAACATAAAGTATCCTCTCATTAACCAAGTCAATACCGGTGTAAAGGTTCAATGGAATGATAACCAAATGGAACCCCCAAGCAAGACTATATGCACAACAATAACATGTGGGGATAAGATATCCTAGTTTAACCTGCACGCTTTGGTGTTGCCCCAATAGGGCAAAAGTACAAACCTGGCCTAAAAAGTGCAAATTGGACGGTGCCCCTAAGCAAGGATACATGCAAAGAGGTCACACCTCCCAATGGCAGTGGAATGGATTGGAACTAACAATGGATTTGCCCCAGTAGGATAGATCGAGGATTGGTGACTAGGTTCAAGACAAGGCCAATGTTTTTTATATTTTGGGGCTTTATATCACTCTAGGAGATTGTAAACCAATTTTTCTATTTTTTAGGATTTTGAACCGAGTGTAGGAGAAGGAAATTGAAGTAAGACCTCGCTTAAGCCGAAGGACAGGCGTCAAGAGGCAGGAAGTAGATGTGTGCCCTCCCAAATCGGCATCAGGGTTGTAGGTGAAGTTAAAGACTAGCAGAAACACTTGTGCAAAGAAAATTGGGTGAGTCGCATGAACCCTCTGTTTCTTTTGTTTGGAATTTAAGACAAGTGTAGAGTTCGATAAAGTAAAGTTTTATCGTGCTCAGTTGGTATCAGAGCCTTGTTTACTGTGATATCGTGCTTCAATGAAATATCAAAATTTTATTGCATGATAAAATTAACCCGTATCTGAACTAAGTTTAGCAAGCACTTAGTTGCGGAAGCAGACACACATAACCACTAGGATCCAAAATAAAAGATTTGTGTTTCAATGGTTGAATCCAGTTCCCAATCTTTTATTCTTGTAACTAATTTCGTGGTAGATCGAACCCTAGAAACCAGTTCCTCTGGTCGGTTTGAGTTTCCTACCCTCACCATTAAAGATGTGTTTGCCAAAAGCAATTTCAAGCCCAAGCGCGGACAAACTATAAAGCAATCTGAATGCAATCTTGATATTCAAGGCTATGGCCAGCATCCTATATATCTCCCTTTTATAAAACCAACAGATCAGCAAAAATGGATTTCTACAGGTTATACGCATCTCCATTTTAGTTTAGTTGAACTCAAAATTACTCCTCATTTTAATTATGATATTCAAGCTGAGTATTTTGGTTCATTACTTGATGGCCGTAACCCATCTTATTTACATGGTGTGATTAGTAACTATTATGGTCTTCTTAACCATAACGCATATTGCTCAGTACAACTTAATTTTATTCTAGGCTTATCAAATGTTAACCTGGCCCATGCTTTAGTATTCCTCTTGCAATTGCGAGGTATACATTTAATGCCAGGCAATACCTATTGTATTGTATCAGCCCATTGTACTTTCACTCTCCTTCAAACCCTGTTTGAAGCCGAAGATATGCCAGGTGGCACTGCCTTTCCTCTCCAAGCAACAAACCTTGTAGACTTTGGCTAACATATATACAGTCGAAGATTTTCCACCAGATGGCCCTTAATTGCATCCGATTCCATTCTAGACCTCTCCGTCTCTAATGTCTATGTCCCCAGGTGGCTCCTACCCCGAAATTATTTTCTTAAGCCGACCTTACCAAAGCTCCATGCTCGACGTCAAGGCACTATTACTCTGGCTACAGAGTTTAACCCAACAAGCGTGGTGGAGACCCATAACCAATTATTTGCTGTTGCTGCCCAAATTCCTTCCACTGAATCAATTCCTGCAATAACCCCTTCAGGTCAACCCATTATACAGTATAGTGCAAAGACCTCTTCCAAGCATCCATTAGTCAAATCTTCGAGCAGAGTCATCCAAAGAGCCTCAGAGCCTCTGCGTACGTCTGAATTTGCCATAATGTCTTTTGCCTCTACTTCTGCTGAACCATTGATTATAGAATTCCTCTAGAAAATTGTCCAATGTCCAAGCTTCATGGATTTCCTAAGTAACAAAATTAACAGAGAACAAATCCTCAAAGAAGCAAAAACTCTGGAACATAATGTTCTACCTAAAAGAACAAGTTTCACTTGTGAACACATTGGTATGATCTCTTCACATAAATATAAACTTCCCCGTGCCAATCAGGAAAAGATTGTTAAGATTAAAGGGAAAGTTAATGAAGAAGATTTTGAGTTTGAGCACTACACCCCTGGTAGATGGCCAAACGAGGAACACTCTGTCTACAATGTAGATAGAAATGAATGGAGTCAGCATAAAGCAGTTATAAAAGCTCATGTAGGAACAAAGCAGAAAGCAAAAACTAAACAAAAGAATTGGTTAGACTCATGGAAGCGAGCTACATAGGGTAACATAGATAACATAGCTGATGATATTTTGTACACTTTAGAAAGATTAGAAAGGACAAACAAAATGTTAGATGAAATGGAAGAAGAAACAAGACAAAGAGAAGCTGCATCAAAGAAAAAGCTAGAAACTATACATAAGTCTGCACAAAAATATGTTACTATTTCAGATTCTATGGTTAATTCGCATTTGTCTTTGCATAAAAAATGTGACCAGCAAAAGGAAACAATAGAACAGATTAGTAATCAAAATGCAAAACTTTCAGAACATCTAGCTCAGATAGATAATTTCGTAGAATTGGTAGAAGCATTGGTTAGCACAGTTAACAGCAAAATCGATCATCTTCATGATAAGACTGATCTTGTACATAATGATTTAATTATTCATGTTGTTACTACAAAAGATTATTTAGCCAGTTTGGTTTGTACAGAAAAAAAATCAGAAGAACAATCGTCTACATCTATTGTTCAGTTTGTACTCCCATGTAAATTTCCAGTTACAGAAAAGACTAGTGAACATAAGTAAGTAGAATCTGCTTTTAGTGTTAAACATTTAATCGCAATTTTTTTAAGTATAAATGCTGTTCATATTTTAGAGACTTTAGAGTCAGACGTAGACTGGATACAGAAGGTACAATAATTATCTGACCCAGTACCAGCTATAGACTACATCTCTAGTAGCGATGAGATGAGTATTGTTTCTCTCCATTAATCACTTCTTAGTTCTAGTTCTAGTAGTGATCAAGAAATGGGAATGTATGAAGATAGTGTGATTTCTAGTATGTGTAGACGCCTTGAAAAGTTTTTACTAGAACACACACAGCTATCTGTCCCTATTCCAGTACCAATACATTTTACAGAAGATAAAAAAAGAAGTAAACTTCAAACTTCTGTATTAGATGATATATTAGAAGGTCCTCTAAAGGTAAATCCTCCCAATGGATTTATTCTGGTTGTAGACAATATTCCTGAACCATATGATCACATTGTTCTATGGATAGAAACCTTAAATAATATAAGGTTTCCAGTTGGTACTACAGAATCTCAAAGAGTTCTTCATGCTACTAGTCTGATGGCAGGAAAATTGAAAAATTGGTGGACCCAAAAGAATGAATTAAATGGTGTTGCTCTTCCAGGGCAAAAAAAATAACCTGTTCTTTGGCTTAGTAAAACCCAAATATGTGAAGGAAGATTGCTAGCTCTTCAAGCAGCTATCCTTACAGAATTTGCAGGTAACAAAACTAGACATTTGTTATTAGCTAAATCTAACATGTATAATAGGAAGCTTTGTGATTTAGACAAGTTTATTTCTTATTCTTTACAGTTTCAGAGTCTTGTTTATGAAACTGGTGAATCTAATTTATTTTGAGTTAAAGAAACCTATTTAAATTATTTACCCCGTATGTTAGGAGAATGGGTGAGACATTATTTATAGAAAAGATCTATTTCCCCTCAAAACGTGACTTTGAAAGAATTAACTAGCCTTGTCAAAACCAAATTAACCAAACAATCCCAGCAAAAGCTAGTTGAAAGCCACCTAGAATCTTACAATTCTAGTTGTAATTTAAATTCTTATTGTAAATCTGAAATTCCTACAAAGTCATGGGGATGTCACCCAAAGAAGACTTGCCATTGCACTTCTTCTCCTCGTTGATATGCACATAAAAAGTGTTCTAAATATCGACGCCATTTATCTCCCCAACATACCTCTAACCATAGAAAAAAAAAATTAAGCCTCATAAGCTTAATAAAAAATAGTTCTCCCATTAGAAATCATTCGAAAAACCTCATAAGTTACTTCGTCATCGAAGTACACCTAGGACAGTACCTCCTAACATTAAGTGTTACACTTGTAATGGTCCCCATTATGCGACCGACTGTCTTGGGAAAAATAAAAATCTCCCAGCCCATGCTATTTTTGATTTTTATTATGCAGAAGTGGGGTGGGATTTAATAGACATTCATGATATTCCTTCTGATGATCCAAACGATTATTTCACAGTCGTTACTGATTCTGATTCAGATTCAGACAATCATCTTGGATATATAGGCATGCTTCAAGCCTACCAAGATAAGATGGCCAGAGCCAAGTTTCTAAAAAAACTAGCTTCAACACCATCCACATCAGAAGATGAAGATACTCCATTACAAGACAGCTTAGCTCAGCGTCTCCTCAAAAAAGAACTAGCAGTCACAGAGTCAAAGCTCCTAAACCTGTCTACAAGAGACATCTTTAGAGAAGCCTACTCCAAGGATGAAATCAGTACTACTATGTATAAACATAAAGCTGAACTAGCTAAGTTTACAAGAGAAAAGAAACAATTGAAGCAAGCACTCAAAGCAGCTGAACCAGCAAAGCCAGATTGGCAGATGATCAGAGGTTCAAACAGTAGGACTAAAGTCGACAGAGCTTTAGCCGGTATCCGTTCACAGAAGCATAAAGAGAAAAGCAAAGAAAAATCAGCTTATGGATACATCATGCCTAAGTGGAATGCTCAGATCCTCCCACAGAGACTAGATTCAGATGAAAAATCAAGAGAGCACTCCAGTTCAGATATTCTTGCAAAAGGAATATATAAACAAGGATCAACCAGGGTTGATTTTTTAGATCTCAGTCAGGCATTAGAGATAGTTGTTGAAGTAAAAGCAAAGGTAAGCTCTCTATCAACTATCATCTTCAAAATGGCCAATTCTTTGAAATAATTAAAAACTGATGTTGCTTTCATCAAGTAGTAAGAAAATTTGAAGACGCCCCTGATGAAGCCCCAGTCATGGCCATTAAGTCCCCTAAATATAGTATATATATCCCTTTTACTTTCAAGTTTCTTGGATATAAAAGTTATATCTTACAAGCTTTTGTAAACACAAGAAGTCCAAGAAGTTTTGCTAAGACACAAGTATTACCTACTGAATTCTGGTAGAACTATGATAAGGGATATACAGGGACTACTATTCCAAGTAAAGTTCTACACTTTGGTAGAGTTGCAAAAGATGTACCAGTGTATATTTAGGGTCATCTCTTTGCAATTACTTTTATTGAATATTTCACCTCTGATGTAGATATACAATTAGGAAATATATTCTTACTACATCATTCTCTCTTTGTGCAAACACTTGATTTTGTACAAATCAATAATAGAGATATTAAAATAAAGATATCAGTCTTAAAGGAAGCATCTAATATATTTGCTAAGGTAAACCTTTCAGAAGACTGGATCAATCAGGTCAAAAGCCATACTGAACAGCAATCTCAGCAGAAGATTCAAAGAACAGTTCAGCATGACAGAAACAAAAGTTTATTACTGATTGCAGCAGTTTGAATCCATTGCAGTATTGAAAACCTGAGCTTCAAGAATGCCGAATCCTATTAAAAGAAAGATATGAACAGAAGATTCCAAAGGAAAAACCATACCAGTTCAGCCCCTCAGAAAGAAAGGAATTAGACACAAAATTCGTTGAACTCTTTAAGGGTGGTTTTATTCAACCTTCCAAGTCAAGTTATGCATGTTTATGTAAATAAAAGGTCAGAGCAAGTGCGTGGTACGAAGAGGTTTTGTATCAACTACAAACCCCTTAATGAGATAATTCAATGATTTAATTATCCACTACCACTTACGTCTGATTTAATCAAGGGGGCTTGTGATGCAGTAATATTTTCTAAATTTGACTGTAAATCCGAATTCTGACAAGTTAAAGTAAGCATGGCAGATTAGCATAGAACAGCGTTTACTGTCCCTCAAAGATTGAATGAATGGAATGTCATGCCATTCGCGTTGAAAACAGCACCAGCTTACTTCCAGCAAAAGATGGACAACGCCTTGAAAGAGTTGAATGAGTTTTGCATTGTCTACATTGATGACATACTCATCTTCAGTAAGTCCGTAGAATTGCATCTCCAGCATCTTCATCTTTTGTACAAGAAAATTATAGAACATGGCATATGTTTATCTCTCAGTAAAATAGAAATAAGGATGGTACACATCAAGTTTCTTGGGTTGCATCTTTCTCGAAGAAAAAAGTTTTATTTCAAAACCATATCCTGTAGAAAATCAAAAGCTTTCCTGATAAGCTTACTGACAAGAAGCAGTTGCACAGATTTTTGGGATGCTTGAATTATTGCTCTAATTTCTTTGAATATTTGGCATCATGGTGTTTAATTCTCAGACGCCACTTGAAGAAAGATGCAGTACCATGGAGTGAAGACATCATAAGAGCCGTGCAGAAAATAAAAGAAAGATGTAATTATCTCCCTCCATTGTATTTACCAATTGAGAATTTTCCTTTGATTTTGAATACTGACGCCAGTGCAAAAACTTGGTCAGCAATTCTAACTCAGCAATTTTCTGATAAGAAAGTTCAGATATGTGAATACAGTTCTGATACATTCTCGGATACAAAATAAAGATACCACATCTATGAAAAAAAAATCTTGGTTGTAGTTAATGGTATCAAGAGATTTAAGATCTTTTTGAAACTTGTCAAGTTTTTGGTTCAGACCGATAGCCAAGCAATGGTTACTCTTATGCACAAGCGGCCTGACAAAAATCTTGCGCAAGGACGAATTGCAAGATGGCACTTATGGCTCAGCAATTTTGATTTCGAAATCAAATGGATCAAAGATTCAATAAATAGTCTGGCAGACTCACTGACCAGGGAAATGATTAACTAATTTTGTATATATTGTCTAATATTTTGTTTGTTTCGTGTGTGTAGGTTTTAGTCAATTAGAACGCGCAGAGTTCTCGAATTGTAATTCGTAAAATTACACGACATTGAATGGGTGTGTCGACAACAGATGTTGAACCCAAGGAAAAAAGCTAATTAGTATTCTATGTTTTCAGATTCTCTTCAACGTTCCTTACGATAGTTGACTAACGCAGTCACTCAAACCAGTGCAGCTTATCATGTAGAGTCCGTAGATTTGTTGACACAGTTCGTAGATTTTAACTGTAGCTCCCCCTGAAGTTCGTAGCTTTAGACTTCAGTTCGTGGTTTTAACCTTGAACCCAAAAGATTAGGTTCGAATGAACAACAATCATTCAAATTACAGAAACGTGTAAAATTTGTATACTCTGTTAGGAAAGCAGTAGTGGGCGCCTTGTAAAATTAATAATGGCCCATTACCCTTCATTCTCAAAACCCTTAAGTGACGAAGATAGAGATTGGTACTGGACGCAGCTTTTAATATTTAAGCATGGTAGCACTATGGCCAAAATTACAGTATGCCAAAAAGCTAATGACGCTTTCATTAACCCTCTTCCTCAATGGTCTGAAGTTTCAAACAGACAGTGCATATGTTGGGTTAATCTTTTTGATGTCATCTTTGTCCAAATGCTTAATGGACATTGAAACTGACAACAAATGAAGATACTGGATATGATATTCATAAATGAAACATTAACTGAATAGTCGATAAAGAGACAGAGACTTATGACATCGTGAAAAATATTATAGCCTATCTTCCTCTTCGCATGGAACTCACACTGAAGCTTGTGATCAGCAATGCCCTAACGGCTGGGCCTGGTTTATCTGATGCCTGCTTAGAGATCTACGAATGTCCTGATACATGTCCAAATTACTCCCCTGACCATGTCATGGCCCATCTCCAGTACACTAGAAGACATTATGATGATGATGGACCACATGATGTAGCCTCCTCCAGTAACCATCCGTATGCCGACATCTATGAACGTTATGGCATGGACACCTCAGTGGTTGCCAGCAACCCTGACGAAGATAACTACATGAGTCCCGATAACAGTCTGGCTCTTCTGTCAGAATATAACTCGAGTGAGACCCACAATGGTAGCAATGGTTACAACTCACCATTCGACCGTGAACCACATGGCCCATGGTAACGTACGTGGTTGTCACTGATCATGTCAATCAAACCCCATAATAATAAAATAACCATGGAATATTTTAGTCGGTTTGTCTTATTATAACGTGTTCTTATTTTTTTTAAATGTCGACATATCTTTTGTAGATCTGATTTTTAATCCCGACACCTACTAGTCACCGGTCATCCGAAAGATTCCTAATCTTTCCTATATATTGGATGTCCGCAATGTATTAAGGGCCTCAAATCTTTTGAAGAATATCTCTTAAAGATTTCTAAGAAAGCTCTTTGAGAAGCTTATTTTTTTGTAAGTTTGTATTTGTTTTTAAAGATCAATATAAAGAAGTAGGTGTTTCATATTTCTTGCATAGTTCTTTTTGTATCAAGTAACAAAGCAAAGCTTTAATTAATCTGCAGCAGGCGTGACTAAGATCGAGTGTAGGAGAAGGCAATCGAAGTAAGACCTCGCTTAAGCCGAAGGACAAGTGTCAAGAGGCAGGAAGTAGATGTGTGCACTCCCAAATCCGCATCAGGGTTGCAGGTGAAGTTAAAGACTAGCACACAGACTTGCACAAGTGTATGTGTGCACTCCCAAATCGGCATCAGGGTTGCAGGTGAAGTTAAAGACTAGCACAAGTGTTGTGCTAGTCTTTAACTTCACCTGCAACCCTGATGCCGATTTGGGAGCGCACACATCTACTCCCTGCCTCTTGACACCTATCCTTCGGCTTAAGCGAGGTCTTACTTCGATTGCCTTCTCCTACACTCGGTCTTAATCACGCCTACTACATATTAACTAAAGCTTCACTTTGCTACTTGATACAAAAAGAACTATGCAAAAAATATGAAACAACTACTTTATATTGATCTTTAAAAATAAATACAGACTTGCAGAAAAATAAGTTTTTCAGAGAGCTTTCATAGAAATCTTTAAGAGATATTCTTCAAAAGATTTGAGGCCCTTAATACATTGCGGACATCCAATATATAGAAAAGATTGAGAATCTTTCAGATGACTGGTGACTGGTAGGTGCCGAAATTAAAAACCGGATCTACAAAAGATATGTCGACATTTTTGAAAAGTAGGGACACGTTATAATAAGACAAATTGACTAAAAGATTCCATAGTTATTTTATTATTACGGGGTTTGATCGACATGATCAGTGACAACCGCATACGTTACCACGGGCCATGTGGTTCACGATCGGATGGTGAGTTGTAACCACTGCTACCATTGTGGGTCTCACTTGAGTCATATTCTGGTAGAAGAGCCAGGTTGTCATCAAGACTCGTGTAGCTGTCTTCGTCAGGGTTGCTGGCAACCACTGAGGTGTCCACGCCATAGCGTTCATAGGTGTTGGCATACAGATGGTTATTGGAGGAGGCTGCATCATGTGGTCCATCATCATCATAATGTCTTTTAGTGTACTAGAGATGGGCCATGACATGGTCAAGAGAGTAATATGGACATGTATCAAGACAATCGTAGATCTCTATGCAGGCATCAGATAAACCAGGGCAAGTTATCAGGCCATTGCTAATCACAAGCTTCAATGTGAGTTCCATGCGAAGAGGAAGATAAGTTATAATATTATGGCAAAAAAAACGTTTAACAATCCATTTTTCCACGACGTCATAAGTCTCTATCTCTTTATGGACTAAGGTCCATTCAGTTAATGTTTTACTTATGAATATCATATCTAGTATCTCCATTTGTTGCCGGTTTCAATGTCCATTAAGCATTTGAACAGAGATGCCATCAAAAAGATTAACCCAACATATGCATTGTCTGTTTAGAACTTCAAACCATTGAGGAGGAAGGTTAATGAAAGCGTCGTTAGCTTTTTGGCATACTGTATTTTTGGCCATAGTGCTACTATGCTTAAATATTAAAAGTTGTGTCCAGTACCAATCTCTATTTTCGTCACTTAAGGGTTTTGAGAATGAAGGGTAATGGGCCATTATTTATTTTACAAGGTGCCCACTACTGCTTTCCTAACATAATATACAAATTTTACATATTTCTGCAATTTGAATGATTGTCGTTCATTCAAACGTAACCTTTTGAGTTCAAGGTTAAAACCACGAACTGAACTCTAAAGCTACGAACTTCAGGAGGAGCTACAGTTAAAATCTACGAACTGTGTTAGCAAATCTACAGACTCCGCAAGATACGCTGCACTGGTCTGAGCGACTGCGTCAGTCAGCTATCGTCAAGAAGGCTGAAGAGAATCTGAAAACACAGAATACTAATTAGTCTTTTTTTTGAGTTCAACATCTTTTGTCGACACACCCATTTGATGTCGTGTAACTTTATGAATTACAATTCGAGAACTCTGCAAGTTTCAATCGACTAAAACCTACACATGAAACAAACAAAATATTAACAGACACAATATATACAAAATTAGTTAATCATTTCCCTGGTCAGTGAGTTTCCCAGTGTTTGTTGAGCCTGTGATCCATTTGATTTCAAAATCAAAACTGCTGAGCCATAAGTGCCATCTTGCAATTCGTCTTTGCGCAAGATCTTTGTCAGGCCGCTTGTGCATAAGAGTAACCATTGCTTGGCTATCGGTCTGAACCAAAAACTTGACAGGTTTCAAAAAGATCTTAAATCTCTTTATACCATTAACTACAACCAAGATTTTTTTTTCATAGATGTGGTATCTTTGTTCTGTATCTGAGAATGTACCGGATCTGTATCCACATATCTAAACTTTCTTATCAAGAAATTGCTGAGTTAGAACTGTTGACCAAGTTTTTGCATTAGCGTCAGTATTCAAAATCAAAGGAAAATTCTCAATTGGTAAATACAATGGAGGGAAATAATTACATCTTTCTTTTATTTTCTGCACGGCTCTTGCGATGTCTTCACTCCATGGTACTGCATCTTTTTTCAAGTGGCGTCTGAGAATTAAACACCATGATGCCAAATCTTCAATGAAATAAAAACAATAATTCAAGAATCTCAAAAAACTCTGCAACTGCTTCTTGTCAGTAAGCTTATCAAGAAAGCTTTTGATTTTCTACAAGATATGGTCTTGAAGTAAAACTTTTTTTCGAGAAAGATGCAACCCAAGAAACTTGATGTCTACCATCTTTATTTCTATTTTACTGGGAGATAAACATATGCCATGTTCTATAATCTTATTGTACAAAAGATGATGCTGGAGATGCAATTCTACAGTACTTATTGAAGATGAGTATGTCATCAATGTAGACAATGCAAACCTCATTCAACTTTTTCAAGGCGTTGTCCATCTTTTGCTGGAAGTAAGCTGGTGTTGTTTTCAACCCGAATGCCATGACATTCTATTCATACAATCTTTGAGGAACCATAAAGGTTGTTCTATGCTTATCTGCCATGCTTACTTTAAATTGCCAGAATCTAGATTTACATTCAAATATAGAAAATATAACTTCATCAGAAGCTCACTTGATTAAATCAGACGAAAGTGGTAGTGGATAATTAAATGACTGAATTATATCACTAAGGAGTTTGTAGTTGATACAAAATCTCTTCTTACCACGCACTTGCTCTGACCTTTTATTTACATAAATGCCTGCACATGCATAACTTGACTTGAAAGGTTGAATAAAACCACCCTTAAGGAGTTCAGCTAATTCTGTGTCTAATTCCTTTCTTTCTGAGGGGCTGAACTGGTATGGTTTTTCCTTTGGAATCTTTTGTTCATATCCTTCATTTAATAGGATTCGGCATTCTTGAAGCTCAGATTTCCAATACTACAATGGATTCAGACTACTGCAATTAGTAATAAACATTTGTTTAATTTTGGAAAACATTGATACCTGGTTGTTTCTGTCATGCTAAACTGTTCTTTGAATCTTCTGCTGAGATTGTTGTTCAGTATGGCTCTTGCCCTGATTGATCTAGTCTTTTGAAAGGTTTACTTTAGCAAATATATTATATGCTTCCTTTAAGACTGGTATCTTTACTTTAATATCTCCATTATTGATTTGTATAAAATCAGGGGTTTGCACAAAGGAAGAATGATGTAGTAGGAATATATCTCTTAATAGTATCTCTACATCAGAAGTGAAGAATTCAATAAAAGTAATTGCAAAAAGATGACCCTGAATATACACTGGTACATCTTTTGCAACTCTATCAAAGTGTAGAACTTCACCTGAAATAGTAGTCCTTGTATATCCCTTATCATAGTTTTGTCAGAATTCATTAGGTAATGTTTGTGTCTTGGCAAAACTTCTTGGACTTCTTGTGTCTACAAAAGCATGTAAGATATAACTTTTATATCCAGGAAACTTGAAAGTAAGAGGGATATATATATTATATTTAGGGGACTCAATGGCCATGACTGGTGCTTCATCAGGAGTGTCTTCAGATTTTCTTACTACTTCCTTGATGAAAGCAACATCAGTTTTTACTTGTTTCAAAGAACTGGCCATTTTGGAGATGATAGTTGATAGAGAGCTTACCTCTGTTTTTACTTCAACAACTATCTTTAATGTCTGACTGAGATCTAAAGAATCAACCCTGGTTGATCCTTGTTTATATATTCCTTCTACAGGAATATCTAAACTGGAGTGCTCTCATGATTCTTCATCTGAATCTAGTCTTTGTGGGAGGATCTGAGCATTCCACTTATGCATGATGTATCCATGCGCTGATTTTTCTTTGCTTTTCTTTTTATGCTTCTTTGCATGGATACTGGCTAAAGCTCTATCGGCTTTAGCCCTGTTGTCTAAACCTTTGATCCTCTGCCAATCTGGCTTTGTTGGTTCAGCTGCTTTGAGTGTTTGCTTCAATTATTTTTTTTCTCTTGTAAACTTAGCTAGTTCGACTTTATATTTATACATAGCAGTACTGATTTCATTCTTGGAGTAGGCTTCTCTAAAGATGTCTCTTGTAGACAAGTTTAGGAGCTTTGACTCTGTGACTGCTAGTTCCTTTTTGAGGAGACACTGAGCTACGTTGTCTTGTAATGGAGTATCTTCATTTTCTGATGTGGATGGTGTCGAAGCTGGTTTTTTCAAAAGCTTGGCTCTGCCCATTTTATCTTGGTAGGCTTGAAGCATGCCTATATATCCAAGATGATTGTCTGAATATGAATCAGAATCAGTAATGACTGTAAAATAATTATTTGGATCATCAGAAGGAATATCATGAATGTTTATTAAATCCCACCCCACTTCTACATGATAAAAATCAAAAATAGCATGTGCTGAGAGAATTTTATTTTTCCCAGGACAGTCGGTCGCATAATAGGGACCATTGCAAATATAACACTTAATGTTAGAAGGTATTGTCCTAGGTGTACTTCGATGGCAAAGTAATTTATGAGGTTTCCCGGATGATTTCTAACGGGAGAACCATTTTTTATTAAGCTTATGAGGCTTAAATTTTTTTTCCTATGGTTAGAGGTATATTGGGGAGATAAATGGCGTTGATATTTAGAACGTTTTTTATGTGCATATCGACGAGGAGAAGTGCAATGGCAAGTCTTTTTTGGGTGACATCCCCATGACTTTGTAAGAATTTCAGATTTATAATAAGAATTTAAATTATAACTAAAATTGTAAGATGTTAGGTGGCTTTCAACTAGCTTTTGCTGGCATTGTTTGATTAATTTGGTTTTGACAAGGCTAGTTAATTATGTCAAAGTCACGTTCTGAGAGGAAATAGATCTTTTCTGTAAATAAGGTCTCACCTATTCTCCTAATATACAGAGTAAAGAATCTAAATAGGTTTCTTTAACCCAAGGTAAATTAGATTCACCCGTTTCATAAGCAAGAATTTGAAACTATAAAGAATAAAGAATAAGTTTGTCTAAATTGTTGAGTTGTGGAGCTAAAAGCTTCACCAAATGAGTATATTGCAGGTTGCTGGAGTTACACAGTCGCCGGCATCGGTCAAGAGCGATCGACGTCGGTCAGGAGCAACCACTAAAAGATGTCGGCGTCGATTCTGTTCGACCGACGTCGGTCATGTGCAGACAGGTAGGGATCGATGTCAATTACCTGTGCGTTTTAGAATTCTATTTTCATGGGATGAACAGAATGTTTGCATGATATGATTAAGTGTCAGTCTTAAGTCCACATCTCTATTATTAGTAAGACTATTTTGAGCCCTTGATTAGGAGGTGCAGCTACTGGTTGTGAATGCATACTCATGTTTCCTAATATTATATATAGGATTAGATCTTCATAACTTATTGTAGAATAGTACAAGATATTTGTATAGTATATGTGTATCAATTCAGGGTGTTGGAATTGATTGTAATTGAAAGAGAGAACTCTTGAGGGAAAGAGTGTTGTACAACTGTGAGAGGTGTGAGAAGAAAGTGTAATTTTCTTCATTGTATTTTTTTTTAAAGAGATTAATACAAGTTTTTAGGTTGGTTTCTTGTATCTCTTATTCTTTGTTGTTTCTGATTCTAATTATTTATTATTCTGGTTTAATTATGTGTTTAGTTGCTTTCACATAGTAATCAACTTTGTTGGTTGATCTCCAACAAGTGGTATCAGAGCCAGGTTAGTGATACCAACAAGTGGTATCAGAGCTCAGGTTGACTAACAGGTGGTTCAAATTTGTTTAGTGCGTATTGATTACAGGTCACTTAAGGGTTTTTGTTTGAGTGGAAAAAGCAATGGCAGAAAAAAATAAACTGAGAATGGAAAAGTTTAATGGCAAAAATTATCAATTACGGAAAATGCAAATAGAAGATTATCTATATCAAAAAGATCTATACTTACTGTTAGGTGGGGTTTCAAAGAAGCCCACAGACATGGAAAATGAAGAATGAGAAGTTCTTGATAAAAAGGCTCTTGTATCTATAAGATTGAGTCTAGCATCTACTGTGATATATAATTTATCACAGGAAAAGTCAACGATAGAGTTAATGACTACTTTAGCAAATTTATATGAAAAAATCTCAGCTTCAAATAAGGTATATCTTATGAAGTAATTATTTAATTTGCAAATACAGAAAGGTGGATCTGTATCTAATCATCTAAATGATTTCCATGGAATTGTAAATCAATTAAATTCAGTCAAAATAGTTTTTGATGATGAAATTAAAGCTCTATTAATCTTATACTCTTTACTTGAAAACTGGCATAGCTTGGTAATGACAGTTAGTAATACTGCATCTTCTTCAAATATTTTAAAAAGTAGATGATGTTGTTAGTGTAATTTTGAATGAAGAAATTCGCAAGAAAAGCACAGAGAAAACATCAAGAAACGCTTTAAATTTTGAAAGCAGGGGAAGGCAAAAAGAGAAGGGCAAGCATAGGAGATCAAGGTCTAAGTCAAAGATGAGAGGAAGATCCAAATCCAAAAATGGCTGGAATTATGAAAAGATAGGGCATATAAGCAAAGATTGCTGGGCAAAACCTAAAAAAGACAATCAGCATGAAGGTAAGAAGAAGCAAAAATGGCAGGTATTGTTGCACAAGATGCTCTTATATTCTCTTTGCATAATAATATAGAATCTTGAGTTTTAGATTCTGGTGCCTCTTTCCATGCAACCCCAAATAGAAAATATTTTAGTGACTATGTCCATGAAGATTTTAGAATAGTTTATTTAGGAGATGATGAGCCTTGTAAAATTGTTGGCAAAAAAAAAGTGCAGCTAAAAATGCAGAATGGCAACACATGGGTGTTAAGAGATGTCATGCATGTTCTCAGCCTGAAAAGGAATCTGATTTCTGCAAAAAAGTTAAGAGATGAGGGTTGTACAATAACTCTCACAGCTGAATCTTGAAAAGTTTTCAAAGGTGCACTTATATTGGCCAGAGGTAAGAGAGTAGGTACTCTCTATTTATGTAATTGTATTACTAATAATTCTCCTATATTATCTATTTCAGATGTAGATGCAAAGTTGTGGCACTAGAGGCTTGGCCACATGAGTGAAAAAAGAATGACAATTCTTAAGTCAAAAGGTAAGCTTTCAAATTTGAAAAGCATAGAGCTAGATTTTTGTGAGCACTGTATTTTTGAGAAACAAAAGAGAGCGAGTTTTCTCAAGACTGGGTCGACAAAGAAGAAGCATAAGTTGGAGCTTATTCACACAGACGTGTGGGGACCAGCTCAGGTTGTTTCTATTGGAGGATCACAGTACTATGTTTCTTTCATAGATGATGCTATGAAAAAGGCATGGGTCTATTGTATAAAGAAAAAATTTGATGTTTTTGACACTTTTAAGATTTGGAAAGCTTTGGTTGAGAATAAAACAGACAGGAGATTGAAGTGCCTTAGATCTGACAATGGTGATCAGTTCTGCAGCTACAAGTTCAATTGATATTGTTATATGTATGGAATACAAAGGCAAAAGATGGTTCTAAGGACACCTCAGCAAAATGGAGTTATTGAAAGGATGAACAGAATAATAATGGAGCGTGCACGGTGTATGAGGTTGCATGCTGGTTTGCCTTTACAATTTTGGGTAGAAGCTATAAATACTGCAGTTTATCTGATTAATAGAAGACCCTCTACAACTCTAAATGGTGGAATTTCAAAAGAGGCATGGACAGGTAAAAATGTAGATCTCTCATTTTTTAAAGTTTTTGGTTGTGAAGCTTTTAGTCACGTTGATAAAGAAAATAGAAAGAATCTAGATGCGAAGTCTATGAGGTGCACATTTATTGGTTATGGCTCTGAAGATTTCAAATTCTGATTTTAGAATCTAGGAACTAACAAAATAATTAGGAGCCGTGATGTTTTCAATGACAAAGTGATGTATAGTGATCAGCACAAGACGCTGAATCAATCTGAGCAGAGCAATAGAGAATTGGACGAAGTGACGGTCCAAAATGAGCTCGTAGACAGAAATAATCACAGACAGAAAAACACAGAGATCGACGTCGATCAGGGAGGAATCGACATCGATCAGGCAGGAATCGACGTCGGCAATACAAGAACTGATGTCGGTCAGACAGTGATTGACGTCAATCAGGGAAGAACCGACATCGATCATGTGGAACCGACGTCGGTCAGTTATAGGCCTAGAGGTGACCGAGGTCGGTCACTATTAGAAAATTTGGGCGGACAGCGTGTTGTGAATGAGTCTTAGACGCCCATCAGGAGGTCAAAAAGGGCAAGTAAACTTCTACTTCGATATTCCCCTTCATTATTCTATTTATTGTTCACTGATGGTAGAGAACAAGAGAGTTTTGATGAAGCAATACAAGTGAAATCCAAAAATCAGTGGGAGCTAGGCATGAATGAAGAAATTGATTCCTTGAAAGAGAACCAAACATGAGATTTGGTTGAGTTGCCAGCGAAAAAGAAGACACTGAAGAATAGATGGATCTACAAATTGAAGAAAAATGAGAATACACTGATGAGATATAAGGCCAGATTAGTAGTGAAAGAATTTGCACAAAAACCAGGTATTGATTTTGGTGAGATTTTTTCTCTTGTAGTTAAAATGACTTCTATACAGACTGTATTGTCTTTAGTTGCTATTGAAGATTTGCATATTGAGCAACTTGATGTTAAGACAGCGTTTCTTTAAGGAGATTTAGATGAAGAAATATATATGGATCAGCGAGAAGGATTTGAAGTCAAAGGTAAGGAAAAGCTAGTGTGCAGATTGAAAAAAAGCTTGTATGGTCTCAAGCAAGCTCTTAGACAGTGGTATTTGAGGTTTGACAGGTTTATGACTGAGCATAGCTACAGTAGATGTCAATCTGACCATTGTGTGTATTTTAAGAGATTGAATAATCGTAGATATATTATCTTGTTGTTGTGTGTAGATTATATGCTGGTTGCAGAATCACACATGTAGGATATCTCTGAGCTTAAGGTGAAATTAGCTCACACATTTGCCATAAAAGATTTGAAAGCAGCAAAAAAAATCTTTGGCATGAGCATTAAGAGAGAAAAAAAATCACAGGTTGATTTTGTCTCAAGAGGATTATGTGAACAAGGTGTTGAAACGATTCAATATGCAGGATGCAGAATCGGTAAGCACACCTATGGCTGGACACTTCAAGTTGAGTAAAAAATAGTGTCTTAATTCACATGATGAAATAGAGTACATGAAAAAAGTTTTATATGCTTTCGCAGTTGAAAGCTTAATGTATGCAATGGTATGTACTAGACCGGATATTGCCCAAGCAGTGAGAGTTGTAAGTAAGTATATGGCCAATCTAGAGAAGGAACACTGAAAAGCAGTTTAGTGGATCCTCAGATATCTGAGAAGAACCAACAATAGGCATTTATGATATGGTGGGTCTAACACTTCTCTACATGGTTATGTAGATTCAGATATGGCAGGTGATTTGGATGGCAGAAAAAGCACCACAAGATATGTTTTTACTGTTGGTGGAACGGCGATTAGCTGGATTTCAAAGTTGCAGAAAGTTGTTGCCTTGTCAACTACAGAAGCAGAATACATTACAGTCACAGAGGCTAGCAAAGAGATGATATGGATGACACAGTTCATGAAAGAACTAAAAAAGGAGCAAGAGAGTTGCAGATTATACAGTGATAGTCAGAGTGCAATTCATTTGATTAAAAATTCAGCCTTTCATTCAAGAACCAAACATATACAGCTTAGGTACCACTTCATTAGATAGGTATTGGAGGATGGTGAGTTGAAGCTGGAAAAGATCCATACAGATAAGAACCCTGTTGATATGTTAACCAAACCGATAACAAAGGAGAAGTTGAATCTTCATTCAACTTTTGTTGGTCTTCATGATTGAGTTTGAAGATGGAGAAGCTAGAAGATGTTGCTGTACAGGTACTGGTGTAGTTGTTTATCTCCAAGTGGGAGATTGTTGAGTTGTAGAGCTAAAAGCTTCACCAAATGAGTATATTGCAGGGTGCTGGAGTTACATAGTCATCGACATCGGTCAAGAGCGATCGACGTCAGTCAAGAGTCGACTGAAAGATGCCAGCGTCGGTTCTGTTTGACTGATGTCGGTCTTGTGCAGACAGTCAGGAACCAATGTCGGTCACCTGTGCGTTCAAAAATTTTATTTTCATGAGATGAACAGAATGTTTGCATGATATGATTAAGTGTTAGTCTTAAGTCCACATCTCTATTATTAATAAGACTATTTTGAGCCCTTGATTAGGAGGTGCATCTAATGGTTGTGAATGCATACTCATGTTTTCTAATATTATATAAAGGATTAAATCTTCATAGCTTATTGTAGAACATTACAAGATATTTGTATAGTATATGTGTATCAATCCAGATTGTTGGAATTGATTGTAATTGAGAGAGAGAACTCTTGAAGGAAAGAGAACTGTACATGTGTGAGATGTGTGAAAAAAAATGATTTTCTTTATTGTATTTCTTTTTGGAAGAGTTTAATACAAATTTTCAGGGAAGTTTTTTGTATCTCTTATTTTTTATTGTTTCTGATTCTAGTTACTTATTATTCTGATTTAATTTCGTGTGTAGTTGCTTTCACATAGTAATCAACTTTGTTGGTTGATCCCCAACATAAATCACAAAGCTTCATATTATACATGTCAGATTTAGCTAATAACAAATGTCTAGTTCTGTTAGCTATAAATTCTATAAGGATAGCTGCTTGAAGAGCTATCAATCCTCCTTCACATATCTGGCTTTTACTAAGCCAAGGAACATGAATTTTTGTCTGCCCTGGAGGAGCAACACCATTTTCTTTATTCTTTTGGGTCCACAATTTTTTTAATTTTCATGCCATCAGACTGGTAGCATAAAGAACTCTTTGAAATTCTGTAGTACCAACTGGAAACCTTATATTCTTTAAGGTTTCTATTCATAGAACAATGTGATCATATGGTTTAAGAATATTGTCTATAACCAGAATACATCCATTGAGAGGATTTACCTTTAGAGAACCTTCTTCTAATATATTATCTAATACAAAAGTTTGAAGTTTACCTTTTTTAATTTATCTTTTATAAAATGTACTAGTGTTGGAATAGGGACAAATCGCTGTGTGCGCTGTTCTAGTAAAGACGACTTTTCAAGGCATCTACGCATACTAAAAATCACACTATCTTCATACATTCCCATTTCTTGATCACTACTAAAACTAGAACTAGGAAGTGATTCATGGGGAGAAACAATACTCATCTCATCGCTACTAGAGATGTAGTCTATAGCTACTACTGGGTTAGAAAATTGTTGTACCTTTTGTATCCAGTCTACATCTGACTCTAAAGTCTCTGGAATATGAACAGCATTTATACTTAAAAGATCAAAATCTGCGATTAAATGTTTAACACTTCAAGAAGATTCTACTTGCTTCTGTTCACTAGTTTTTTTTGTAACTGAAAAATTTTCATGGGAGTACAAACTGAAAAGTAGATGTAGAAGCTAATTTTTCTTCTGATTTTTCTTCTGTACAAACCACACTGGCTAAAGAATATTTTGTAGTAACAGCATGAATAATTAAATCATTATGTACAAGACCAGTCTTATCACGAAGATCAATTTTGCTGCTAAATGTGCTAACCAATGCTTCTAGCAATTCTACAGAATTATCTATTTGAGCTAGATGTTCTCAAAGTTCTGCATTTTGATTACTAATCTGTTCTATTATTTCTTTTTGCTGGTCACATTTCTTATGCAAAGACAAATGTGAATTAACCATAGAATCTAAAATAGTAACAGATTTTTGTGCAAACTTATGTATAGTTTCTAGCTTTTTCTTTGATGCCGCTTCTCTTTGTCTTGTTTCTTCTTCCATTTCATCTAACATTTTGTTTGTCCTTTCTAATCTTTTTAAAGTGGACAAAACATCATCAGCTATGTTATCTATGTTAGCCTGTGCAGCTCGCTTCCATGAGGCTAACCAATTCTTCTGTTTAGTTCTTGCTTTCTGCTTTGTTCTTACAGGAGCTTTTATAACTGTTTTATGCTGACTCCATTCATTTCTATTTACATCGTAGATAGAGTGTTCCTCGTTTGGCCATTTACCAGGGGTGTAGTGCTCAAACTCAAAATCTTTTTTATTAACTTTTCCTTTAATTTTAACAATCTTTCCCTGATTGACACGAGAAAGTTTATACTTATGTGAAGAGATCATACCAATGTGTTAACAAGTGAAACTCGTTCCTTTGGGTAGAACATTATGTTCTAGAGTTTCTGCTTCTTTGAGGATTTGTTCTCTTGTAAATTTGTTACTTAAGAAATCCATGAAGCTTGGACATTGGGCTATTTTTTAAAAGAATTTTGTACTCAATGGTTCAGTAGAAGTAGAGGCAAATGACATTCTAGCAAATTCGGATGTATGTAGAGGCTCAGAAGCTCTTTGGATGACTCTGCTCGAAGATCTGACTAATGGATGCTTGGAAGAAGTCTTTGCACTATACTGTATAATGGGTTGACCTGAAGGGGTTATTGCAGGAATTGATTTAGTAGAAGGAATTGGGGCAGTAACAGCAATTAATTGGTTATGGGTCTCCACCACGCTTGTTGGGTTAAAATCTGTAGCTAGGGTAACAGTGCCTTGACACCGAGCATGGAGCTTTGGTAAGGCCAGCTTAAGAAAATAATTTTGGGGTAGGAGCCGCCTGGGGACATAGACATCAGAACCAGAGAGGTCTAGAATGGAATCGGATGCAATTAAGGGCCATCCGGTGGAAAATTCTCGACTGTCTAATGTCAGCCAAAGTCTACAAGGTTTGTTGCTTGGAGAGGAAAGGCAGTGCCAACTGGCATATCTTTGGCTTCAAACAGGGTTTGAAGGAGAGTGAAAGTATAGCGGGCTGATACAGTACAATAGGTACTGCCTGGCAAAAAATGTATACCTCACAATTGCAGGGGGAATACTAAAGCATGGGCCAGGTTAACATCTGATAAGCCTAGAATAAAATTACGCTGTACTGAGCAATATGTGTTATGGTTAAGAAAACCATAATAGTTACTAATCACACCATGTAAATAAGATGGGTTACGGCCATCAAGCAATGAACCAAAACACTCAGCTTGGATATCATAATTAAAATGAGGACTAATTTTGAGTTCAACTAAACTAAAATGGACATGTGTATAACCTGTAGAAATCTATTTCTATTGATCTGATCGTTTTATAAAAGGGAGATATATAGGATGCTGGCCATAGCCTTGAATAGCTAGACTGCATTCAAATTGCTTTACAGTCTGTCCGCGTTTGGGCTTGAAATTGCTTTTGGCAAACACATCTTTAATGGTGAGGGTAGGAAACTCAAACCGACCAATAGAACTGGTTTCCAGGGTTTGATCTACCACGAAATTAGTTACAAGAATAAAAGAGTGGGAACTAGATTCAGCCATTGAAACACAAATCTTTTATTCTGGATCCTAGTGGTTATGTGTATCTATTTCCGCAACTAAGTGCTTGTTAAACTTAGTTCAAATACAAGTTAATTTTATCATGCAATAAAATTTTGATATTTCATTGAAGCACGATATCATAGTAAACAGGGCTCTGATACCAGCTGGGCACGATAAAACGTTTTGAATGTTTTTGTAATTTTTGAGATATCTTAACTCATTAGATATTAACAAATTACCGTTCACAAAATGGTGAGAGTGTGGGCTTCTATTGCTCACCAAATAGCAAGAGCGTGAGTTTAGATTGATCGCAAAACAACGAGAGTGTGGGCTTAGATTGCTCGCAAAACAACGAGAGTGTAGGCTTAGATTACTCGCAAACGATGAGAGCGCGATTTTAAAACATTGATAAATAGTAATAAGTCTACACAATAATCTCACATTCATTAGGATTAGAGACTACTGATGGATAAGGTAGGATAAATAAGAGCCTAACACAATGTTAAACGCCACAAATTGTCTTTGATGGAGCTGAGTCAAAGGAAGGGTTCCTTCATGAGGAGGCTAGAGATTCTTAAATTATGTGAGGGCTTAAGTACAAAAAGTAGCAACTATCAATACGAGCTAAATTTTATAAGATGGGCATCTATCAAGATCTACAGAGCCTATTGGCAAAAGGCCATCATTGCTTCAAGGTGAGTTTTATAAGTTGTAATGAGTGGAAACCTGCAAAGATTTTCTTTCAAGGTTTCACAAATTTTGTTTGGAAAAAAATCTAAAAGGTGAGTGGACATGTCCATTTGCAAGTAGCGCAACTGTTTGATAGAATCGATGACATCACGGGAACCACTCAGTCGTCAAAGTGGCTAACACATCATCGAGGAACAATAGTCATGCAGGCTCTATAACCCATCGACCTGAGAACAAAGTTGTAACGTGAACTTACTAGTTTTAGGGTCGAAACAAAGCAAAGAAGCGTGAAGGTTGATAATGGCACATAATGGAAACAATGGGAACTCAGGTGGGGATGATTAGCATCCAACTTCCTACCATAATGCATGAGGTGAACATGCAAATATTTCATATGTTGCACCGAGTGATGGACCTTTTAGAAGAACTATTGCAACAACAACCGAGAAAGATTCAGTCTCGACCTCAGCTTCAACGCCAACCTCAGCTGCGATGGAGGCGTGAGTTTCACGGCACAAGATGCAGAGTAGGGGAACATAACCTATGTCAACGAAAAATGAGTAGTTGTTAGTTTGTCACAGAGGGATTTCCCACTATCCAAGAGGACGTGCGATGACGCAACGACAAGCATTACTCATGTGGGCTCAATAGAATGAGCAAATGAATGCAATGGTTATGTCGATTGAGCAAGGTGCAAGACAAAGAGTGGAGTACAAGTTTTTCCCTGGGGTGATGCATATGGGAGATAGGAATAGAACACATCTATCGATAGACATCAATGCAAGGAGGAACACGGATCAGTTAGCACAGCTTACAATAGTGTGCAGAAATTGTGGAAAAACTAGCCATGCAAGTCGAATGTGTTTGAGGGGGAATGTTGTTGGTTCTATTCAAAAAGCAATCAGCAATAAGGATGGCTCGATTTGAATCCGGAGTCATCGAATAATCAATATAATGTTGCAAGAACAACCAGATGAAGGTGCAATGCCTGAGTAGTAAAAAAGTTTGTGTCCTAAGCGATATTTGTGTAATCTTATTACACTTTGCTTGGTGTGTACCCCTTTTCGTATGCTTTGTTCAATCATTGCTTATGCATTGGTTATGAAATGTTCTATTGGTTATCATTTTCTTATGTTGTATGACTTATATTTGTATTTATTCAGAGATGCACGTCTGTATTAACACAAAACAAATCATATGTTGCTCTTATTTATTACTCATGGATTCAGGAATGTGTTAAGGTAGTTGGCTTGTTTGGATATATTGAAGAGATGTTGTCATTGTTACAAAACTTTGTGAGCATGGTTTTGTTGTAGCTTTTGATATTATGCATGATAGGTATGGATAACAAAAATGGAAATGCATATCCTAAGCATAAAAAACTTAATTTAAATGTAAAAATAAATGACTTAGAAATAAGATATGGATAATCAAATCTCAACTGTAAAAATAACAAATAAATCAATTGTAAGACTAAATAACAAAATTAGCAACCAGAGTACATGATATGGATAATCAAAACATAAATGCAAACACATTGTAATAATCATACGTTAATCAAGAAGCAAATAACAAATAAACAAAGAGATAAAAATAAATAAAATATAAACAAACACAATGAAGCATCAATAAAATAAACACTAAAACACACAAATAATCAAAGTAAACAAAACAATAAAAAATAAGCAATTCAATGCAAAGAAAACTATAGTAAACAAACTAATCTAAACATATGAAGTGAAACAAACAACAATAAAAAAATAATGGTTGATTATAATGTTTATATGTGTAATAGAGGTGTTACTCTTGGTGACAAGGCGACCCATAAGCTAGGTAGCAATGACACATGGAAAACAACACAATAACAAAAAATAAAAGGTTACCCCTAGGCTATAAGAGAAGAACAACACAGACAAAGAAGGCACAAATATTGCCCCTAAGCTATAGGAAACAACGATACAAAACAAACAAAATGAAAAAAATAGAAAAAAATGAAAGGGTAGTTGAGCTGACTCCAGATACACTAGGCAAGTGGACGTTGTCTACATAGTTCTTGGACAATAGGTCCAATGTAAACTTTAAGTCAATGTACTCCCAAGATATGGGATAAAAGAAAATGAATGATAAAAAAACATGAGTGACTTTTACAAGAAAATGAAAATGGTCTCGCAAAACGGAGAGTGTGTGAGAGTAAAGCAGGGGGCGCTTGCAATCAATAAACCTTCAAGGACAAGAAACTCGTGAAGTTACGAGAGTATGGGTTAGGTGAAAACCAAACTAAAAAATAAAAGATGAGTGTTCACTAAGTGAACTGAATGTGTAATTACATATGGGCACTACATCTAAGGTTTGAAATAAGAATGAGCTCACAAAATGGCAAGAGCGTAAATAACTTGCAAAATGGCAAGAGTGTTGGAAAATCTTGCTCGCAAAATGACAGGAGTGTACATGAAGCCAAGTAGTCATTAGTGCATAAAAGTTGAACACGCAATGCTCACTATATAAACTCACAAAATGATTGAACATACGGCTAAGGCCAATAAAGATGGGGACACTATATGACAAGTGGTTACTCGTAAAATAGCTACGAGTCCCAAAATCTTGAAGACAAAGAAGTGTCAAAAAAGAAAGGAAGGTATGATCGAGCTAACCTTAGATACCCTATATATCTAAGTGCTGCCTACATAGTTCGTGCGGACCTTAAACTAATATAGTTCTCCTAAAAATGAGAGGAAAAAGACCAAGGTAGTTTAAAAATAAATTGAACCAACAAGATGGCCCATCCCAAAAAAATTGATGGCTTTATATCTCGTGACAAATTTCTAAGCCAATTTTCATGATTTTGTGATTTTTAAGATTTTCCAGAATGTTTTTGTAACTTTCTAAGTGTCTCAACTCAATTAAGAATTACGAGAGACTAAATGGTCCAACTCGCAAAACGACGAGCGTGTTCCAACTTAAATTGCTCACAAAACGAGAGCATGAGAAAGAGTGACTGAGCTAACCTTAACATAAATCGAACACTGCCTACCTAGTTCTGATTGACCTCAAGGCACTGTAGTTCTCCTTTACAACAGAGGAATATGACTAGGTAGCAACAAGTTCATAAATTAGGCAAATGGCACAATACAGAACAGGAATGGCAAGGTGATACAGCAACACATGGTAAAGGTGTTGCTCCTAATTTGCCCACAAGCAGTTATAATTTGAAAATGATGACATAAGTCAATCACACCAATTTGGAGTTGATTTCATCATCAAATTTGAGTGTGTTCAAGTCTATTGAGATTTTTTGCTTAGTCTTTGTGAGTTCATCATTTAGCATCAGAGCAAGTTAGAATCCTATTGAGAGATTGTTGCCGATGTAAGATATGGTAAGAAAACAAGGAAGAAGAGTTGCTCAGATGAACAGGGCTTTGCAACAACTGCAGAGGCAAGTGGAACAACTACTTGCAATTATCACAAATCAAGGAAGGCAAACCAAAAAAGGCACAATTCATTAAAAAGAATTTCAGCAAGAAGAGGAACCACCACCATCAGTGGAATACAGGATGAATCGAGCTTTAGAGGGAAGGAATGAAGGAATCAAACTTGATGTTCCAGATTACAGAGGGAGTTTAAAACTAGAAGAGTAAATAGACTGGTTGAACAACATGGAGATATTTTTCAAATGGAAAACTATGAGAGAAAACAACAAACTGAAGTTTGCATGCATAAAATTGAAGGGTTATGCAATAATTTGGTGGGATCACCTATAGAAAGAAAGATAGAGAAAAGATAAAGAGAAGATCAACATGTGGAGCAAGATGGAAAAAATGTTGATGAAGAAATTTCTCCCGTAGATTATGCACAAACTCTATATAAAAAATTTCAAAATTTACTTGACAAAAAAATCACAATATACAAGAGTATACATATGAATTTTACAAGATGTTCATACGAGTGGAGCATAGTGAAACATAAGAACATATAGCTGCAAGGTATGTAAATGGTTTGAAATTTTCTATTAAAAATAAAATTAACATGCATAGAATACTTTTCATGGATGAGGCTTATCAATTAGTTCTGAGGGCACCAAAATAACAAAGTAGACAGGCTTTCAGAAGAACTAGACCAAAAAGAGGAGAAACCCCTCTAGTATTGGGTGAGTGGTATGAACCCTCTATTTCTTTACTGTTTCTTGTGAGAACAAGTGTAGAGTTCGGTAAAATCTGTTTATAGTGCCCGGTTGGTATCAGAACCTGTTTACTATGATATCGTGCTTCAATGTTTAGTACATTCGCCTCACGATAAATTAACTTGTATCTGAACTAGGTGTAGCAAGTACTTAGTTGCGAAAGCAGATACAGCTAACCCCTAGATCCCGAAAAAAAGATTTTGTTTCCATGGCTGAATCCAGTTCCCAATCTTTTATTCCTATAAATAACTTCGTGGTTGATCAAACCTTAGAAGCCAGTACTTCTGGACGGTTTGAGTTTCCAACCCTCACCATTAAAGACGTGTTTGCCCAAAGCAATTTTAATCCTAAGCGCGGACAAACTGTTAAGCAGTCTGAATGCATCCTTGCCATTCAAGGATATGGCCAGCATCCTGTTTACCTCCCTTTTATAAAACCCAAAGATCAAAAAAAATGGAGTTCTACAAGTTATACGCATGTCCATCTCAGCTTAGTTGAGCTCAAAATTACTCCTCATTTTAATTATGACATAGGTGCAGAGTATTTTGGTTCATTGCTTGATGGTCGTAACCCCTCTTTTTTACATGGTGTGATCTCTAATGACTATGGTGTTCTTGACCATAATGCTTATTGCTCAGTACAGCGTAATTTAATTTTGGGCTTATCAGATGTAAACCTGGCTCATGCCTTAGTATTCCTTCTTCAGTTACGAGGCATCCAATTAATCCCAGGCAGTACTTATTGTACTGTATCAGCCCGCTATACGTTTACACTCCTTCAAACCCTGTTTGAAGCTGAAGATATGCCAGTTGGCACTGCCTTTCCTCTCCAAACGACTAATCTTGTAGACTTTGGTAGACATATAGACAGTCGAGGATTTATTGTCGGATGGCCCTTAATTGCATCCGATTCTATACTTGACCTCTCTGTCTCTGATATATATGTCCCACGGCAGTTTCTTCCCCGAAACTATTTCCTCCGGCTGGCTGTACCAAAATTCCATGCTCGACGTCAAGGCACTGTCACCCTGGCCACAGAGTTTAACCCAGCAAGCGTGGTGGACACCCATAACCAATTAATTGCTGATGTAGCCCCAATTCCTTCTACTAAATTAATCCCTGTTGTTACCCCTTTAGGTCAAAAAATTGTACAGTATAGTGCAAAGACTGCTTCAAAGCATCCACTAGTCAGATCTTTGAGCAGAGTCAACCAAAGAGCCTCAGAGCCTCTGTGTGCATCCGAATCTGCTAGAATGTCCTTTGCCTCTACTTCTGTTGAACCATTGAGTACATAATTCCTCCAAAAAATAGCCTAATGTCCTAGCTTTATGGATTTTCTGAGTAACAAGGTTACCAGAGAACAGATCCTTAAAGAAGCAGAAACTCTAGAGCACAATGTTCTACCCAAAGGAAAGAGTTTCACCTGTGAACACATTGGCATGATCTCTTCACACAGACATAGACTTCCCCGTGCTAATCATGAAAAGATTGTTAAAATTAAAGGGAAAGTCCATGAAGAAGATTTTGAGTTTGAGCACTACACCCCTGGTAGATGGCCAAACGAGGAACACTCTGTATATGATGTAGATAAGAATGAATGGAGTCAGCATAAAGCAGTGATAAAAGCTCAATGTAGAGTACTACGCAGAAAGCAGGAACAAAATAGAAGAATTGGTTAGCCTCATGGAAGCGTGTTGCACAGGCTAACATAGATGATATAGCTGATGATTGTTTATCCACTTTAGAAAGATTAGAACGGGTAAACAAAATGTTAGATGATGCGGAGGAAGAATTTAAAAGAAATGTTGCTGCACAAAAAGAAAAGCTAGATAAAATACATAAGTCTGCACAAAAATCTGTTACTATTTTAGATTCTACGGTTAATTCACATTTATCCTTACATAAAAAATGTGATAGTCAAAAAGAAACAATAGAACAGATTCATACTCAGAATGCAAAAATAACAGAACATCTAGCTCGGGTAGACAATTCTGTAGAATTGGTAGAAGCATTAGTTTGTACGGTTAATAGCAAAGTAGATCAGCTTCATTCAAAAACTGATCTTGTACATAATGATTTAATTCTTCATGCTGTTAATACAAAAGATTTTTTAGCTAGTCTGGTATGTACAGAAGAAAAACTAGATGAAGAACCAGCTTCTACATCTACTGTTCAGTTTGTACTCCCATGTAAGTTTCCAGTCACAGAAAAGACCAATGAACAGAAACAAGTAGAGTCTGTTATAAGTGTCAAACATTTAGCCGCAGATTTTGATCTTTTAAGTATAAAAGCTGTTCATATTCCTGACTCTTCAGAGTCAGATATAGACTGGATACAGAAGGTACAACAGTCAAGTGACCCAGTAGCAGCTACAGACTAC